>CAXIVR010000009.1:12756355-13248855 GCA_964035755.1 Teleogryllus oceanicus
GTTGACGCGCCCGGAATCACTAACCAACCAACCAATTGATGTCACTCGGGCTGAATAACTTTTAAATTCAATAAAGCTACCTCAGTATGGAAGTGATTGATTTGTCACTGTCTGGATGCGATTACGTTTAAAAACAAAAATTTCGATCGGTGTTGCCTGTGTTAATTCCTAATTTATTTTCGAAAAACAATTACTAAAGTATTAGTTTCAAACGTCGACATTCGCTCAAAGTCTGAGACATTTCGAAATACAGAAGAAAATCGACGTAGTACAATCATGTTGTATATTCATGGTTACAAGTTGTCTTCCTACTAATGAAGAATTGGTGAATTTCATTAAAAATATTGGCATAATGATTTCCAATTTCTTAAAAATTTATTATTTTAACAATTTCCTTATATTTCTATCGACTATAGTCATGGATACCGATGAAATTCGGTTAATTACACGTGGTCATTTGTGAAGTTTACTGACACATTTTACACAAAATAACACAACTGGTGTGTTACCTTACAACATTAAATGTAGAATAGTGTCAATATATCCATGAAATGCACATGAGGAAAGGTCTCAGTTCAAGCAGTCGTGATATTTCAAATAATGAAATGTTACAGATACAAATTAATCATTTTGTGAAAGAAAACCTTAAAAACTTGCTATTAATGTTGATTCTATCACACATTTGAATCACTTTATACTGATTAAGTTTGCTTTGAGTATAACTATCTCCTCAACATACTACATTTCTAGTATTCAACTGATGGGAATACAAAGAAATGCCTAAAATCGAACATTCAACGAATTCTAGGTTTTGTGGTACCTACGCTACATGACGTTATTTACAGTGAAGATAACAAATGCTCTTCTAAAAATTATGATATTATTAGTTAATATAATTTAAGACGCTCTTTCGATTGCTAAAGCAAATCTTTTCAACGACCGATATTTGGTTACATTGTGATGTAAGAAATCAGAAAAAGAATGGGCAAAGAGTAATTGGTTACATTTCATTTCCATTTGAATATGAATAATCTGAAATCATACGTTTCAGAATATATTTTCAAATATTGTTTAATGACACGTGAATCATCGATATTTGTATGGAATCCAACAGTTAAAAGGGCGTCTGACTTTCTGAACAGTGTACTCCAATACATGCCCTTTCAGATTCGTACACGAGTGCTATTTTCAGGCGTGTGAATATTTACAATTATAGACCACACGCATACAATATACAAACGTTTGCCAATAAAAGCCGGGCGTGTGCAACTTTTATCACGCATCGACACAAATGCACCATTCACAGCGGCAGAAACCATGTTTAAGTGCCGCAAGGTGGAAATAACGAAACAATGGCTCTCGTGTCCCAATGCACCAGAGGTAAAAAGGTTTCGTCGACCAGAAGCGCAGCGACCATCACGTGGATTTGCGCACTCAGCGACGCAACACAGGAGGCCGTGAGCCTACGCAGCAGTGGGCGGATTAGAGCGTTCACAGTGGGCCGTGGCACGGAACGTTTGATCCTAAAATGTAGGTCACGGATAATAGACTGTTCCTCAATTTTTTTTACCTCAGTCCAAAGTATATTGAAATAGCTGAGAGGGAGGCAGGCTTTTAGACCTCACATATCATTATAATGATCAAAATTATACCTAATAATTTTAAAGAATTGAAAAACAAGTATATTTGTAGAAAAATGATCAGAAAATCTTTATTAATACAAATGAAGACATTTAATTTGACAAAATATTAACTACTTAGTTAAGTATAACAACTTCCTAAGTGCTAATTTCATCATAACTGAAACCTTGAACGTTGAATTATTGTAACAAAAGTATTAAAATTGGTTAAATTAGTGCATGATGCGGCTCGATTGAAACACATTGATTAATGGTTGAATTTATATATAAAATACCAAAATCGCAAATAATATCAACTTTTTTTGTCGTATCATTAAAATTGCCAGGCGGATCACTAGTCGTTCACGAACCATGGTGCGGATCTGGGAACAGATCTAAAGCATCTACCCTCGGAAAGATCGCATCAAGGTAGTGCAAATATCGATCAACAAGCCTAAGGTGTGCGGTCGTCTCCCACACAGTCAACAGCAGGCACAAAGAAGGGGTCGAAATGTTTCCATTTTCAATTGAACACCCAACAAACGCACACTTTCACATGTGTTATGAACTATACGTTCATTAACTAACAATTACATCTAGCTTAGTTATTTTTTCCAAAAGTAAGAAATATGATCTGCTATTCTTCAGGATTTCTGGTAATTTGTTTTAATGCCTTCTTCTCGTTTGACTGTCTCTCCTGACAATTTCCTCTAATTTAGCCCGCATTGTTTTCAGTAAAATTGAATTAAACACCCCTTGGGAATATCTAGTAAGAAGTACACACAACAAACTCGTTTTAAGATTTTGAATTGCTATTTTCTACCCGAATAAACACACAATTCGTTGTTTTGTGCTCCATGCCATCAATTTTTTCGTCAATGTATATTAGTTTGAGTCTCATATGGAATTTCCAATAACAAATCAACGAACATGTTAATTACAGCAGGTATGCGGACCATACTGTGAGTTGAGGTGCTACAAGCCACAGTCAATCAGGAGAGGAGCCCATCGTTTGTTTGATCCTAATTGATGCAGGTTAGGACCATACGTTGGCTATATTCCTGTACATTTATAAATAATAAAATTACATTCGTGTAATGTTTGAAACAAAAAAAGAATACACCAAAATGAACATTACGTCACATTAAACAGTGTAATCAGCACTATTCATTGGATAAAATTTGAAGAAAAAAATTGGAGCCTTTTTTGAAAAAATTACGTTTGTGCGTTTCTGAAAATCCGGAATTTTGAGCTCATTTTTACAGAATACTGTGAAGTTTTCGAGAAACTTTATTTGACATTATTTAAACCACATGTACTCATAAATCCAATAACGTGAAGCAATTGCCTCTAATGTAAATATTACCGACGTGAGAGACCAGTCAAAAAAATTATTAAAAAAAAAAACACAAAAGAATAGACCAATACAGCGTTTATGTCATCGTATAGGGTTCGTTTGGCACTAACCATACCAAACATTTAAACAAAAAGTTTGTAGTCGTTTTTGAGAAAATATTGTTTTTGTAATTTTTTAAAATTGCAAATATTGCATGCGCTATTAGGAAATCCACTAAAATTTTAAAAACATTTACATGACCGTTATGAAAGAACTATTTATGGACAATACATTTAATTTGAAGGAGAAAATCTCTATGTTCAATTTTGTAGTTGTAGAAAGACGCCGAAAAAAATTCAAATTTTAGCAATTTTCGAAAGTTTAGAGTTAACCGGGAAAATTGGATCTGTGCCATCTCTATAACTGTTTTTTACTATATTCTTACAAGAAATTTAAAGAAAAAATTTGGAGCAGTTTTTGAGAAAATTTTGAAAATGTCCGGGGGACTTCATGTAAAGTACCCCCAAATTTTAAAGAATGTTTTCAAAATTTCAAAGCTTCAACCAGAGCCAGATGGAGAGGGATGTCTTCAATTTGGAAAAAATCGTACGAGTGGTTTAGGCACTAGTAGTGTTCACAAACGGATGGACAGATAGACGGACAGAAAAACGGACGGACCGACGGACGATTTGAAAAAAAAACAAACACTTTTTCGGTATCAGGGGACCCCAAAACGTGAATTTTCGTTGACATCTCAAAACCGATTTTCCGCAACATCACATAACTTTCTGTATACTACGTATATTATTCCGTATGTATACGAGAAAGTACAAATGCTAGAGGAAAACTGTCAGCTCTAAGTTCTTGAGATATTTGTAATTTTTGTTGGTGTGGCATAGCGTTGGCCCGTGGATTCGCGTGGTTCGTCCAGTGCTTGGGGCTGGAGCGAGAGGGGGGGGGACTCCCAACGTCCGGCGCCGGCCACGCCCCCTCCCCGCCCCCGCCCCCTGCGCTGGGCCGTTGCGGCGATCGATCGGAGGCTGCGGCCGCTGCGCTGCATGGGTGAGACCAGCAGCACGCTCGCGTACGCGCCCCCTCCCCCCTCCCCCCCGCAGGCGGTTGTACTCGGTCGGCCACGCGGGCGCCAGGCGCTCGGCCCGCCCGCCGTCCGCTCGCGCGCGCTATCATTAGAGCGCGCAAGCGCGGCCATTTACTTGGCCCGAAATAGCGCGGCGAAAGCCATTTATTCTGGTTAAAGTAGGGGGTGCAAAATGAATGCAATATGATAAATGCCTTTTTTTATAATATTTCTAGCCAAAATGGCACTATACTTTAATTCTGTTATAAATCACCAGGTATTTCTTAACATTTTCTACTAACTCAATCACCAATCTAGTTATTTATTTATTTAGTTAAAAAACAGTCAAAAACTGTATGTGACGTATGGGGGAGAAAATTATCTAACAATTTAATCTAATCAATCAATCTAACAATTTGTTTCATTAATCAAAATTATTCTTAATATGACACAACACTTCGGCATGATTAGTACGAATTTGTTTTATTCGTAACCTACAAAATGCTACTGCGGACTGAAGGGTTCATGTAGCACTGCCATTTAATACTGAGCCGAGACGTATCATAACATATCATCTACACGAATGTTCAGTCCTTGTAAGATTTCGAAGGCTATGCTCAAACACGGGATGCACTTTCTTATGCCGAAAGAAAGTCTGCCGGCGGCAGTGAAAGGAATTAAAGTATTTTTACCAGTATTGTGTGGCTTTCTCGAAGCATAGCGATATCTCATAATCCTGGAGCTCGAGTTCAGTACTTGCTGACTGATATTGCGCCTCCCCTTGTAGAGAAAGACAAAACCCGATAATCCTCACAAGTTGTCCACGTCTCCATCGGTGGGATGACAGAAAGGCATATAATGAAAACGGAAGAAAAGGAACATATCAAAATAACGTAAAATAAGTTTGGGAAAAAATGTAGGTGAAAAGAGAAAACAAAAATCTTCTAAATCTCTCCCAGAAGAATGGTTAAGAGGTTCCTTATAATTCAAAGTTTAAAAATGGTAACAATAATAACAAGGCATTTTACCAAACTCTCAGAATTGAGAAATCATCTTCGGGAACCTTTGTTTATGAAACGTGGGTTAACAATTATTACAATTCACTTTTACCATTCTTAAAAGTTCATATGAAACACTCCGAATGTGTTGTTACCGATCTTCTAGCAAATCTAGTTTGTCTTTTGTTGTTGCAATTGTTAAATTCTAATAAATCTGAAAATAGTACGCAAATTAAAATGAGATTCAAGAGAAATCTTTGTAAGCGTAAAGCAATGAGCCTGGCATTAGTCACCGTTACAACAAAAAACTTAATTGACTCATATAAAATCATGGCTCTTACTAATGCTTACTCCTGTAATGGTTACTTAACTACGTCAGTAATTTCAAAAAACCTATTACGAATGACAATTGTTTCATTAGCAACAAAGCCATTTTTAATTGTACGACATCAATTACACATTTAGTTAATTTTAGTTGGAAGATGTAACTTAATTTGCGGTAATTTATATGCCATGTAAATCGTACTGTTTAGTACCAGCTCGATTTCTCCTGGCTGATGCCTTTGTGCAAGTCGAGCAATGAGCCCGCGTGTCTGTTTGAGCCCGCTCCTCTGCGTGGCTTTCGCTGGGTATGTCTCGCCCCCCTTCCTTCGATCGCCCGTGCCCTCGCCCCGACATCTGCCCCCTCCCCCGGAGCGCGTGGGGGCGCCCGCCTCATTGCGTCCCGGGAGGGGGGGCGCCCCGCTTTAGAACGATTTTCCTAAGGATAAGTCAAAGTGACAGCTAGTGCTGGCAACATAACTGAAGGTTCTGTGGTCGCTGTGCCCTCCAGCCCATTAGACTCCCTTCCTGCATTCGTTCGTTTGCAGTTGGCTAACTTGTAAACGGCTTCGATGCTTCCTTTCGTGATGTCCTCGTCCGACAAAAATACAGTGCGCCGTGACACATAACTGAAATTAGAAAATGCAGTGTTGTGTAAAAATTCTGTAAAATTCTTTTTTCTATTAACATTACATTGAATTTACTGTTTGTGTGATAAATTTTATATTTATTTTAAATCCGAGACTTGAATGCGTGAGGCGTACCGGTGCACATGTTTCCGGCATAAAATCATGTTTCTTTCTACTTACATTCGTGGCAGTTTTCTTTTACTGATTACTTTTACAATCTAGAACATGTTAAGATATTTTCCACATACGTAATTAAATTTAAATATTTCCCGGACTCGCGTACATGCATGAACCTCAGCGAAACTCTTAGGCTTCTGCATAGGGATGTTTGCACAGGAGCCATAACCGAACACATTACGAAGAGGCGTGGCTGAACAGCTGAGGCGGTGGAGGGATACTTCTCTGAATTGCATGTGATGTTCACTTGTTACGCGAACTGTCAGTTTGGCTCATCCTTAGGAAAATCCTTCTATGCCAACACTTAGTGGCACTCGGTGCAGAGGCACACATTTTCTTCACGGGGAGCGTACTCCGATTTAAACGTAATGTCACTTCAAGGTCACGAGCTGGACGGAGAGGGGGATATTGTCATCCAATCGGGAGCTCGGTTACATTTTGCGTATTGGAGCTGCTGATTGCATCACAGTGTCCCCTTCTCCGTTCAGCTTGTGACACTGAAATGCCTCTATGTTTAAATCGGAGTATAGTAAGTAGCCTTACTCATACCTCCATGCACATGTCATTTAACTCGACAGTAGGTGCGTCGCGTGACTTAACGAATTGATGTGTGGTGTGACTCAGTGAACGCGCAGTAAAAAACAAAACAAGAACACAGTGAATAATACATACTCTTGTTTCTGTAATTAATCCTGTTTATTTTAAGGTCTAAATAAAAAGTTAACAACCTACAAAAATTTCTAATTTTTTTAAAGCTAATAACATATAGCACAAATTTCACAAGTGAATGATACACATGAATTTTTCTGTCTTTTTCCTCACATACAGGAACTCTTCTGTACCAAGAAAATGTTTTAAGATACGAAAAATATATTATAATAGTAAATAAGGTAATAATTTTTTTAATTTCGAATTTTAAAAAATTGTAAATATTTTTTATCATAATATCTAAAATATAAATATATTATCATAATATGAGTATCTATATTGGTTAACTTAAGAATAGTTAATATATATTCCTCATAATTTAATTTCATTTTGCAAGAAACAGAAACAAACAAATATACAGAGGCTCTCTGCAAAAGAAGAAACTAAAATCGACGCGTAAATTAGTATAATATACATACACCACCGTCAATGAAAGGATCTAAATAGCATTTACCATGCTGTGTGACTAGACATCGGATGTATAGGCACTAAAATATCTGTCTTTTAGGCGTCTAAAAAGGCACTGAAAATCTCAAGAATAAGGAGGAAAAAGGCACAGTCATAAGTTACATACACACTAAAGTAAAAAATTGTTTGTAATTTTTGCCTATATTATTTTGTAAACTTAAATGCACAAAACAAGTTCGTAATTTTAATGTAAAACTAGATTTACATATTTACAACCCTTCTAAATTTTATTCCTAATAATTTGCATTAACCAGAAATATTATCATATTACCAGTAACTTTTCAAGTATCACAATTTCAGATTTGCGACGATTGGGAATCAAAATCAGTTTGAATGTGAAGAAGGATCTCTCAACATCTAATGATGTGACTTAGAAGTTCAACACTAGCAACACTGAAACCTTCTGGGAATTTACATTTATTTTCACTTAAAATTTCGGTGTCCTCGGTGTATCGGTCATGTTCTCAGAATATGTCTGGTATGATTCGTGCAGATCTATTATTAGCCTTTAATTTAATTCGCTGGAATAAAATAGTCATTTCCCTAAACATCCCATGTCTAGTGATTACCATAAACCCGCTAAAAAGTGCGACTGCTGCGCATTTAGCGGCGAGGAGCAGAACCGAGAGGTAGGGGTGACTCAGGGACCACTCTGTGTCACATTTCCTTTGCGACGAAATTTCTCGGAAAGGGTCAAAAGAAGTTGAAAGATAGGCGGCCAGCTTCGTGCGTAAAGCTTTCCTCGAGAGCTATTGAGAAGCTGAACCTGAAACCGTGCAGGGGGCGCGGATACGCGTCTGGCCGGGCCAAGGCCACCTGAGAAGGAGGACGTCGCGGCGCACACTGGTTGAATCGGGCCAAAAACATGGCCATGATGGCCACATTCAAAGTGCGCGTTCGGAATTCCGACTTAGCAAATCTCGTTCGAAGACATTGGAGCACACTACTTCAGCTGGTTGAATCGGGCCAAAAACCTGGCCATAGGAATTCAAAGCGCGTTCGGAATTCCCTTAGCAAATCTCGTTCGAAGACATTGGAGCACACTACTTCAGCTGGTTGAATCGGGCCAAAAACATGGCCATGATGGCCACATTCAAAGTGCGCGTTCGGAATTCTCACTTCGCAAATCTCGTTTGGAAGACATTGGATCACACTGCTTCAGCTCCAGAAAGTTATTTCAATCATTTTTGACTTCCTCGTGGTATCGAAGTTACCGTTACTCGAAACACTAATTCATTGATTCTTGTCAACGATTTTTGTGAAATAAAAAAAAAGTACATTTTTTGTGGATTGTTTTTGTATTTTCAAATAAAAGACACTTTTGGCTATAAGTTAGATATATGTTTAATAAAAAGTGTTTAATAAAAAACCTGAAAGGCAAAACTGCCGAACAGGAAGAAAATAAATTTTAAAAAAAGTATGATGGACTTCGAAACTGGTGTGACTCAGACAACCCGCACGCTCATTCCCGGATTGACTATTTCTAACAGCTCTTTCGGCCATTTACCCAATTTACCTTACCCAATCATTTAGTATATTATTTATAGTCTCTAATTATATAATCTTCTTTGTTGATTTATGCACGCGTAGTCTCTTCATAACTTACTAAATTGTATTCCCGATCCTCCTTTTCAAAGATACCAATATTCTACTCTCGTAGTTGTCCTCACAGCTACTGAAACTCTCCGAAATATTTCTTACTAATTAATACAAATAAATAGACATATATTATGCAAAGATTTTCCAATAGAAAGCATATATAAACTTTATTACGATATTTATTAAATTTGTAATAATTGTATGCACTCACACTGCATCAACATGTACTTAAAAATTAATCATTTGTATTTTCTTCATTCAGATCGCAAACCAAGACATTAAAAAATAACGTTGTTTCACGGAGCAGTACGCTAGTAATTTTTCGCCATATTGTGTTACTTATTCATCTACTCTGAAACCATTACTTCAATAACAAACTAAAATTTTTAAAAAAATGAAATGAGAAAGAAGCTAACAAGTAGCTCCAATAATGTAAGATTAATCGTTACTCTACGATAAAGAATGGTACAGACATCGTTAGATTGATTGATTGATTGATTTTTCGCGTTTCCGGGCGCGTCAGGTGCTTCGGTCATTAGTCCCATTAGTGTAGAGCATGTTTGTTTTCGGAAGATGGCGGTGATCTTCCCCCGCTGGATGGCGAGATCCGGCGCCGACCTACCGTCGGCTAGTAGGGTTTCCCCCTAACCAGGACTCTCCCACCAACGGGGCACCCCCCCAGTCGGGACGAGCTCTAAGCTCCCGACAGGTCTCCCGGAATATGTAGTAGTGTAGTGCATGTTAGTGTAAGTGTGTGTGTAAGGAGAGAGGATATGACAAGGAAGAGGAAGGACAAATTGCGCGCGGTCCGTGGCCCGTTTGGTAGGGTACTGCTCCGGCATTCGCCTGGTGTCGACCGGAGAAACCACGGAAAACTACCGATCAGAGACATCGTTAGGATTTAATGGGTTGATACATATAAATATCGTAATAAAATATATGTTTTAAATATTCTACGTTTAATGTTATTAGAACTGAAAGATGACAATATTATTCATGAATTTGAATGTAAATAACTAAGATACATTCACTTCAGAAATTGCAAATTCGCGTACTTCTAATAAAAGAAGGAAAACTTAATTAAAACATTTATTTTAATCGCCGACAAGCGATTTTTGCTTCCCATTACGCATCCAGCTCAGTAGACAAGTATAAACGCCAGGCAATGATTGACGACAGTGAAGACTGTTGTTGGTGGTCCCACGGCAGATGTTCACTGGGAGAATTGTCCCGCCCGTGGGCAGAGGAGTCGGAGAGTGGAACTGCTCTGTTACCCTTTTTCTGGACGTCAACGAGCGCGATAACGCAAAAACGTGGATTTCATTTCGGCCAGAGATACTCATATGTCTTGTCCAAATGTGTCGCTGCAACTGACGCCACCACCATCTCCACCAGTTCTGTGATAAAGTAACCCACAATAATTTTGAGGAGAATTATATTCTTTCTGCGCTTACGGTCCAAGAAATATTTTTTTAAAAAAATGTTTCTACTCCCCGTTATTTGATGGCTGCAACCGGTTGCATAATGAACTCATTACGATACAGATTTTATTATGACACAGATTTTTGACCAATCACAGAGAAGTTTACAAACCAAGTATTTACACTTCATTAACCATTGAGAATATTTCTAGAAAATGTTTCGTTCGATTGTGTACATTAAAATTGCATTTAATATTGTATTATGCTTGTTCGTTTTAATTTCTTTGATTATTAGTCATTTTTATGCAAAATATTATTTAAAATAATTTGGACTATAATTTCACTTTGATCGTCTTTAACAAGTGCAGTGATAGTTCATTGGAGGAAACATTTGATTGACGTTAAGATTTGAACGTAAGTGATTTTGTGTCATATGTGGTTGCCGTATGGTTACCTTTAGAGGCCGGTCAATTATTTCAATCTAAAATGTCCAATGAATCAGAAGTGAAGTTGGCACCTTCAGAAATAGGAGAAAAAGCGAAAATGGTGAGTGGAAAGTATTACTGCAACTTTTGTACTGACTCGCATGGTGACTGGAACACCAAAGCCATCTGAGCCAATAGTAGCGAGCTGTCCGCTAGGTGGCCTTGGCTGAATCCTGCTTGTCAACTGCTACGAAACGATTGAATGTAAAAGTTTAACTTATAAAAGTCGTGGAAAAGGTATCGTATGAAACTAGATCTAATGGGTATTAATACACTCGTGTGAATTTTACGATACTTGCTCGTATCGTAATATCACACTCGTGTATTAATACCCATCATTACATCATCGTTTCATACTGTACTATTATTGTGTAAAATAACTAGAACACTTTTACACCCGATAATTTGTAAAGAAATTTAACTAAAAAGCACGAAATAATATAATTACAAAGCAAATATTTATAAGTCCACTTCGCCAGCTATAACATAAGGTAGAAAAGGAACCACGTGCAAGCCTTATCGATTTTGAGCGCGGTGTCCAGCGCGCAAAAACCAAGAGAGACAAAAACTCAGTATTTAGCTGTAATCCCGTACAGACCGGTTAAGCCACCCATGTTGCGCGAAATATTCCACAAAATATTGTTCATTTATTAATTTATAGAACACTCCCTGGCGTATCGACTGGTGCAGTTGCCAGTTGGCGATCCCAATCATTTCATGCGGTTTTGGATATTATGTGAATGTGACAGGTTTTTATGGGGTGTTACAATTCTGCAGTTTATTATCTCCCTCGTAATTCACTTTCCCTCAGTACCATTTCACATACCAATATTAGAACTGTTCAATCTCGGGAAGAAATGTTCGTTAAAGTAGAGAACACGTACACCCTTAGAGGCGCGTCGGAGTGGGGGGAGGGTGGAAAGGGAAGGGAAGGGGACAGAGGAGGGGAGTCTCCTTAAGCCCTCTCTCAAATTGGGCTCTGATAGAAATGAACAAAATTACCGATAAGCGATTTTCATAGCTCGCCCTTCATACATTTTGTCCCCGCCGCATTTCAATGCCAAATTACTTCCAAAGGCAAGTTTTCTCGCTTCGCTCGCCCGGATCCAAGACACGGCGAGGCTCCGGCTACGACCTTGCGATCACTATAAACATCCTTGAGTCTATCCACCGCATAATTACCAATTCACTTTCATTAGAAATCACTTCAGTAAGCACATTATAAGAAAACCTCGAGAATTCAAACTGCGTAGTTGCAAAGGCGAGAGAATTCAAACTGCGTAGTTGCAAACACGTTTTGAAGAAAGAACACTGCAAGCTTTATCACACAGGCACACCACCCCGATCGCAGTACTATCTAGTAATAGAGCTCCGCCAAGAGACTATGGGTGAAATTGCCTCGCCTTGTAGTCGCCTAACCACCCCTTGTCCCCTCCACCGTGGTTTTACCCCTCGACGGAGCGGCGCGAAGTGCCGGTTTAAACGACTTCCTCAGGTTGTACCGTGTTCTACACTTCAACCAAAATGTTAATCTACAAATGAGATGTTTACATTTAAATTCGAGTAGAAATTAAAGGTGTTTTGCTTATCAATATTTGAAAATGTTTTCAAATGCTCCGTCATATTCAATTTCTACTCGTGTACAAAACGGAATCTCATTCAAAGTGGAACGTGTTGTAATACAATATAAGCTACGAAAAGCTGCGTCCATGTACTGGCAGCGTCCGCTGTTGTCCATTTGACTAGCTCATTATACCTAGATTCAAACAGTCGCCAGACCTTGAAAGTTTCTAGAATATTAGGTTCAGTGAGCTAAATGCAATCTTTTAAAATTTATTTCTGCCTGCTCGGCATTTTTTCCTATTAGGCGTGAAGTACAAGTATCTAGGAGTATTTTGGCTTTCGAAAATCGAAGAAAGCGATGACGTATTTTCACAATAGATTTTTAAATATTTTTACCCATCTATGTCCACTACATCAGTAGTGTTAACAAAATATTAGACGATACTTTATATTACAGTCTTAGCTCGGAATTTTTTAATGCCACAAACATAGAAAATTTATTAAAATCGTTAAAAAATTTAATAATTTTAGACCAAAAATAACGTTCCAAAAAAATCAAAACATATTTTTTCTTGTTTCTATATCATGCTGAATCCGAAAATATTATGATTTGCATAATATCCGAACCTTCGATATTTTTTGGCCGTTTCGACAAAGAATGTCCCTATTGTTTCAATGCCAGTGATGAGTGTTGCATTTTATTCAAAATAGGTGATAGTGTTTTTAATGAATATAATAACTCTGCCGCCTGGAGAATTAGCCTATCCTTTCTCACTGTATTATAACCTGGTAGTTTAAAAGTTGATGGAGATTTTAAATGGGACTCGGTGATGCATACAACGTAAACAGTGGAGAGTGTGTGGAGAAAGAAATGGAGTTGGTTTTTTGTATTGCTGATGCCACATGCGTTCCATTTCATTAGGATTAATTTCTGATTTGAGATATTTTGAGTCATTGGGGGAACTAAAATTAGTAGCAATTGCTTGTTATATGTTTTGAATAATAGTTGGGATGACTGTATTTGTGATGTTGATTATATGAATTATTATATGATTGATAATATTATGAATGAAAGGTGTATTCAGAAAGTTGTTTTGTGGGAGACTATTTTGAAGATTGTAACTTGGGACGTATAGTGGGACGTTGTTTGGTGGACGATTAAGTGCTGATTCCTGGGTAAAATTTGGTATCTCCCCATCTCGATCAGGTTTTTCGTCCAGTTTCCCTGATCTATTAAGCAAATGCTGAGATGTCCCCTTGTTTTGCTTCTGGACATAAATGTAACTTCATTTTCTGTGCACGTCTTCTAGAATTCAGTGGGAAATACAATTATTCAAATTATCGTTTCCATGTTGTCGCGGCAGGAAGTAATAAGAGCCAAAATTTATTGCTTATTTATTCTCGAAAATAGATTTTATTACATGGGAGTTTTTTTTGTTGTTTTTTCTCCCTTTCAAAATTCAAAATTTATTGCTTATTTATCCTTGAAAATAGATTTTACTACATGGGAGGTTTTGTTTTTTTCTCCTTTTCAAAATTCAAAATTTAAGTAGTATATGACTTAGTGTAGGGATCACAGAATTTTGAAAATGTGCACACAATTCACTTTTCCCCATAGCACGTCATACGCAGTTTTTAACTGTTTTTTGACGTAAAATAAATAAATAAGTATATTAGCAGTTCTATGAAGTCTAGGGAAATGGCGGGCGTTTTGAGGCGGAGGTGGGGATGGGGCTGATTTGTTGGTTCTCATATTTAAAGAGGAGTTTGGGGGCATTCTAGTTTTATTTTCCGATAATTTTTGAAAATATTGGCATTCGTTCGTACTGATATCAGCACGGTGAGTCCCATGATAGTTTCTGCATTTCGGAGGTTGGTTCAGACAGGGGCAATTCACTGAGTAATGATTCTCGGCTCAATGTATACAAGAGATTTGTTTGTAACAATTATTTTTATAATGTCCAAAGTGTAGACAACGAAGGCACTGAATTATTTCATTAGTTTTTTCGTCTTCTTTCTACTTTAACTTCTAAGTTGCAGATTTGGCTGGTTCGGAGGATTAATTCAATCGATTGTTCACCAGAAAACTCTGCATTTATAACTGGGATGGGCTGATTATCTTTATGCAATCTGGTGACACTATTAGGGAAAGAGTATTGTTCCTGAAGGTCGTTGTATATTTTCTCTTGGGTTATTGAAGGGATGAATGTTTTTAAAAACTATGAAAAACCTTTTGTTGTTTGGGTCCTTGTACGTATGAACTTGTTTTTCCGTTTTTACGAAATACTGAATTGCTTTTCTAAAGTATTCTATTTATTGAAAGTTAACATTGACTTTGTTATTGTTAAATGTTACGGTGGATTGCGCACTGATTTGGGTTTTAATATCCTGATTTAGTTATGTATATAATATTGTTTATGTGGATGGATGGCATTCTAATATTTTCAGGTATATTGGGATCGGTGGATTTAGTAACATCATCGGGGAGGTTAGCTAGACTGCTGAATCTATTCTCTGTAGGAATAGCATAAATAGAATTAGAGTTGGTAAGTCCTTTTTAGATTGATTGGGGTTTTGGATACGATCACTATTTTCGCGTTTGCCACTGTTCACTTGGGGGCTTGGAACGGAGTTTGTAATAATATTATCACCGGACCTTGAAGAAGAGGTTGCACCTTCTGCTAGCACAAAATTACTGACCTGAATTGGTTGAATTTTATTTTGCATATGTGGCTGCATACTTGTTGCTTGCATTGAATACGCTGCCGGTGCTGCGTAATGAAACATCTGCGCTTGTTGAGATGGCGTTGGTAGATACGCTGGAGCGTATAGAGCTGCAAACTCACGGCCGTCGCCTTCCGCGACCTCCATTTGGCCGTCGGTTGGATAAACCAAGGCTAAGGCATCGGCGATGCACTGGCTGAGGCCAGCGTTGATGGATGTTGATGTAGAGTTTTAATCACTTATTAAATCGCTGCACATAGATTAAAGTTGCACACTGTGTAGAATTAAACTTGTCGCTAATGCACCTGAACACTTCGAAACGTAAACTGCCACTGAGAACAGCGCTGCGCTCAGAGGTCCGCGCAGGTCGACTGCACGGAGCGGAATGATTTTCGTTGTCAATGTTCGTCACGCCACAGTCAATCTGTGGCGGAAGAGTGTGCTGGTAACTCCATCCCCATAGTGCTATATCTGGTTGTTTCGTACTGTATTTTCGTATTTGT
Organism: Teleogryllus oceanicus; assembly: GCA_964035755.1. NCBI lineage: Eukaryota > Metazoa > Arthropoda > Insecta > Orthoptera > Gryllidae > Teleogryllus > Teleogryllus oceanicus. The sequence goes on from CAXIVR010000009.1 coordinate 12,771,985, forward strand.
TAACTGATTTCACTAGACCCTAATTAGTGCAACTGATAGCTACACAGTTTTCATTGCCCCAAGTAATCGACAGTTGTAATTCTTTTGATAATAGGTAGTAAAGGCTTCACATGAAATAGCCAAAGTATCAGTGAAAGTCTGTAAAGTGTGTAGTGCATTTATTGGTTAAGGCCAATGTAGTATTACTACCGGAGAACAAGAAATGTGTCACTAAAAATGAAATAAAATAAAAAAATAAATAGAAAAGTTATTGTGTCGTTTCTAGTGAGTGGGTCCCAAGATATTGGTAGGTATTCATGGGAAGCAATTATGTTAGTAGTTAATTGCATTGTCTTTCTCCATTTACTTCTATATTTACCAAAATTTTGAGTTATTTGACTTAAATGACCGTGAACTGTGAAGTACTTCTATAGTATTAAATTACCATTAAATCCGATTACTGAAAAGGGCATCAGTAATTTTAGTTCCACATGGATATTCTAAATTTAGGTTTCTTAATCTGTAGATTATGTCAATCAATTTGACACGTTATTTATTATTTGCTTGAAGAAAATATTATGCTCTCTTTTATAAATTTATTTAAAAAATATAATTTTAATACAATGCTAAGACAATGAAAGTGTACAAGAGACACTACCGGAGAACAAGAAATGTGTCACTAAAAATGAAATAAAATAAAAAAATGAATAGAAAAGTTATTGTGTCGTTTCTAGTGAGTGGGTCCCAAGATATTGGTAGGTATTCATGGGAAGCAATTATGTTAGTAGTTAATTGCATTGTCTTTCTCCATTTACTTCTATATTTACCAAAATTTTGAGTTATTTGACTTAAATGACCGTGAACTGTGAAGTACTTCTATAGTATTAAATTACCATTAAATCCGATTACTGAAAAGGGCATCAGTAATTTTAGTTCCACATGGATATTCTAAATTTAGGTTTCTTAATCTGTAGATTATGTCAATCAATTTGACACGTTATTTATTATTTGCTTGAAGAAAATATTATGCTCTCTTTTATAAATTTATTTAAAAAATATAATTTTAATACAATGCTAAGACAATGAAAGTGTACAAGAGACACTAGGTTTAGTATGCAGAAAAATGACTCTGAAACTGAAAATGATAAAGATTACAATTGAAACGACCCAATAAAATGAATACAATTGTAATTTATCCCCCTTCATATAATAATATATAAATATGAAACTGATTGCACAAAGAAATATTTTGCATAATTAAAAACCTGGTTGAAAGCGCAAAACGTTGTCTTCTGAATATTTTCTTATTTTGCGGAACAAGCTATGTAAATCCAGAGAAAAGTCCAATTTTATAAATTTCAGTACAGTAGCAAATCCTCGGAGTTCATTAAACTGCTTGTATGCATAACCTTCATCACGCACATACACACACAACTACACACGCACACACACTCAGCAATAAGAAAAGATAATCTAAAGGTACGTAGTGCAAATTCACTTCTCAGTGTTGTTGTAAATACTTAAAGAATATAAGAAATAGAGAATTTGCTAAATATAACAGCCAAATATTGATGCCAGAGAATTAAGGGAACACGCACTTCTCAAAGGCTAAACAATAATTTATTATGTAAATAAATAAATAAATAAATAAATAAATAAATAAATAAATAAATAAATAAATAAATAAATAAATAAATAAATAAATAAATAAATAAATAAATAAATAAATAAATAAATAAATAAATAAATAAATAAATAAATAAATAAATAAATAAATAAATAAATAAATAAATAAATAAATAAATAAAAAATAAATAAATAAATAAATAAATAAATAAATAAATAAATAAATAAATAAATAAATAAATAAATAAATAAATAAATAAATAAATAAATAAATAAATAAATAAATAAATAAATAAATAAATAAATAAATAAATAAATAAATAAATAAATAAATAAATAAATAAATAAAAGTCTGAGAAACCGTGGATGGGCAACGGGCTCTCCTTATGGAGGAGTGCTCTTAGTAATATTCCTACAACTGAGCAACGTTTGTGGGTCTTACAATTATCTTCCTACAATTATTTACGCTAGACACATTATTTCCCTACATACGTTTTACATTAGGTCTTACAAGTAGTTCTCAATGTTAAACTTCTGTCTCTAGTTCACTGTTACACTGCACTATACTCACTCTTCCGCGATTATATTGCTGATAATGGAATGAATCTGAAAACCTGTACAACTAACTAATTACACTGTACTACTTGATCTTTGTCTTTATTTTATTCGCCTAACACTTTTCGCTGTTATATATGTATCTTTTCACACAAACTTCTGTCATTGACTTATATATCGTTATTGTTTTGCTGTTATACTGATTTCTATAACTTGTTAATATGTTCCACATGGAATTTACTCTTTGTTCCGTTTCGAAGCATTAGCGTTTCTATACACACATTCAAGTCACTTCCATTCTTCGCGGTTTCGCGCTGTCCTCAACCACAGATTGCCCGCAACTTCCCTTATCTCATCGGCCCATCTTCTTCTTGGTCTTTCTTGTTGTCTTTTTCCAATACCCGGGTACCATAGCGTTGTAATGTTGGCTCAACAGTTGTGATTCAGTCGTACTACATGGCTTGCCCTTTTCCATTTGAACTGTTGAGTAGTGGATGCAACGTCTCTGACTTGCGTTCTTTTTCTAATCTTGAATTCCTCATCCGATCTTTGAGTGTTGCTTGTAATATTTTTTTTCATTTTCTTCTGCGTTATTTGAAGTCCTTTCTTTTTGTGCTCGGTATGTGTCCCGGTTTGTGCTCCATACAGCTTCGTTAGAAGTATACAGCTCTCTGTAAATAGTAAGGCTAAAATCGAATTTGAAATATTATTTCTATAGTAATGAGTCTTTGTTTTAATTGATTTAGTATTTCTGCAAACAAGTCTGTCAATGCTGTTGTGTTTCGCATATCGGTCTCCTCCATTTGAAGACTAATTCTCTTTCCTTAATATCCGTTTCTAATTTCTTTTTTACCTTTCTCTCAGTTCTAAGGTCAACTTAAGTAGTTAAAGAGTAAATAAATGCCCTATTGCGTATTGGGAGTTTAGCGCTACCGGTACAAAATTATATTTATTTTACAATATAATGATTATATAATTGGTTTCACAGATGTTTGGCGAAATATACATTTCACCAAATTGGTACATTGTGTTGCGAAATTGGGACAAATAAGACGAAGATGATAATAGCATGCTCTCCTTCCATGGCATATAAATTTCTGAGCCCAATGTGTCTAAATAAGGTTTGTGCAACGAAGTGGAAGTACCAGGTGATGCACATCGCACCAATATGACGTAGTACACATCTTTCTTTTGTTTCACTTCACGATCCGCATTCGTTACAATTACGTCTGTCATAATTCACGGTCGTTTCCCCTATTATGGTTGGAGTGATGAATTAACCTAGTTACCGTACGAATTTGTATGTGCGGTTATCGCAAATCCGGTCTCCAGGACAACTTCCTAAACTTCATCCTCGTAGCGAAGTATACAAACAACCATGAAATCGTATTGTCAGTACTTGTAAAATATGCAAACTCCACACGTATAAACAAGGGAGCTTCTTTTGAAGAATTATGTCAAACGCGAAACGCAATTGCAAATAAAAACATAAAGAAAGAAGATTCGCGTAACACTTTGCCTGCCCTTGTTGAAGAAACTGAAAATTCAACAAGAATGTTATTAACATAAATGATGTCAAAAATTGCAATACATCGATTTTTTTTTAGAAAACAATTTTCAGTCAATCTGTTGTTGAGTGTAGTTTAAATTATTAAGGCATAATTCTTTTAATATTAACTTATTACTTACCTGAAAAATCCTCACCGTTTTCAAGACGCGTTGTTTGTGCACACGAACATTTGTTTAGGGATCGTTAGAAGCATCTCAAGGGGCAAGATGTGCAATCAAAATTAATCCGGACATAAAACAAACTTGCAATTTGTTTGCAAGTTTGCAACTTCATTGCAACTTGCAATTTGCAACAAACTTGCAAACATTTGATATTGAATTCGGTTTATATTGATATTGATATCGTAGGCTTCCGCGGCCAGAGTTATGATCTGGGCTGTCCGGGTGACGCCGCGTCGAAGGCTGGGGTGCCGACGTTTCGACCGACATATCGCGGTCCTCTTCAGGGGCAGTACAGCCCTGAAGCCTCAGAGGAGTACAGCCTTCAAGGCAGTACAGCCCTGAAGAGGACCGCGATATGTCGGTCGAAACGTCGGCACCCCAGCCTTCGACGCGGCGTCACCCGGACAGCCCAGATCATATATTGATATTGAAACATTTGATATTGATATTGAATTCGACCGATTTCGGAATAACCACAGACGGAGATTTCCAGGCAAAGAACAGTCCAAACCAAACGTTTGCAAATTGAGTTCACTCGAACGAATGGAAGAAGCCTCCATTACATCAGTAACGTATCCACGTGTTTGAGTTGGTCATTGGAACTGGTTTTGATAATATTTTTACGTCATTTATTTTTGGTTTTAGGGCATTTGAAAAGCATTTTAAGGGCATTCTACTAATCATTTTTGGCGATGTTTTGCGTCATTAAAATCCGCCCCCTAGTAATGACCTAATAGAAAATTTTACTTATCGGAACCCATATCCTACGCGGCTCACCTGGAGCGGTAGCTTAGGGCATCAATTGATGTCACTGCAGCGCCTCTGATCGGGAGGTTCTAGGTTCGAGTCCTGACGGCGGCAGGATTTTCGACACTAGCTTTTCAGCTAGGTCGAATTCAGTCGCTCTCTGGAGGAGAATTCTAGCGGCCAGCTGTTCTGATCGGTAGTTTTCCAAGGTTTCTCTGATCAACATTATGCCAATGCCGGAGCAGTACCCTCACAAACGGGCCACAGACCGCGCGCGATCTTTCCTTCCTCTTCCTTGTCCTACCCTCTCCCCTTACACATATTTCGGGAGACCGGTCGGGAGCTGAGAGCTTGTTCCGGCTGGGGAGGTGCCCCGCTGGTGGGAGAGTCCTGGTTAGGGGGAACCCCACTAGCCGATGGTAGGTCGGTACCGGATCTCGCCATCCAGCGGGGGAAGGTCACCGCCATTTCTAGAGGGAAAAACATGCACTACCCTTACGGGAGTAATGACCAAAGCAGTTGACGCGCCTGGAAACACGAAAAATCAATCAATCCAACGCGGCTCTAAGCACGGGCTTAAGCTGCCTGTGCGTTAATCCCCCTCCCCGCGCGGCGCACGGGGCGACAATAAAATAGCAGCGCGGGGCGCAGCGGGCGCGAGCGGGCAGGTGGGCGGGGCAGGCGCGGAGGGAAGGCGAACAAACAGCGGTGAAGTTACGAGGCCGTGCGTCCGCTCAAAGACAGGCGACGTGTGACTTATTTATTACCGACGCTCGGAAATGACGGACGGGGAGACAGCCCCAGCGCCGCCACGCGCCGCCCGGCGCAATCAATCCTAGCTTCATGATCATGACGCACTGAATGATGATGGATGCGCAGGATTTATTTCATTTATTTACGTCGGGTATATATGTGAGTGATTTGCGGGTACATGGGCCTAAATTTCCTAGCAGAAGGAAATGACGGTAGATACCTGTAGGTTATATCTTTGATCTCGCTGAATAAGCTGATGTCATAAACCCTTAGTTTTACAGGGAAGGAATAAACAACTTTCAACTGACGTAAATCAAGGATTAATGATATTAAAACTAAAGTGATATTAAAACGAAATTGGTGAGTAGGGTTCGTCTAAATATCATTAATTCCTTATTTAGTTTAATGTTGCTTTTTGCTCTTCTGTAAAATTAACTTTTTTTGACTTATTAGCTTGTTCACCTGGGTCAAAGATATAACATGTAAAATTATTGGGTGAATTGATCAGTAGGTAAATTAATCCATTGCATGTGAAACAAAATTGTCTTATGAAAGTCTGTGTTAAAAAGCTCCTCCGATTCCAGTTTGCCATCAAGTTGCAGAGAAAGTATTAATAATCATTCCTTCTTTAAGAAACTTGGTCTTCCTTGAAAGAGAATTTTCACAACATAACGAATTTTTAAAAATTTCATCAATACTAAAAACGTCTATTTGGAACGACCTGGGGACGATGATGAGAACCAGGACGTGAGATGGGAGAAAAGAAGATCGAGTGTCGGTTTCCCGTTCCCAGAAGGAATGTGTGGCGAAGCGAAAGCGGGGAAAAGGCTCTTGGAGAAGGCAGCAGCTTGATGAAGAAGGCGCTGGCGCCGCAGGCGGCGAATATCGAATGCCGCGCATGGAGGGAGCCGAGGTGGCAAAACGCCGGGCTGGTGGAACCCAGCCAAAACGAGGGGGGCGGAGGGGGGAAGAGAAGGGGAAAAGGGCGGGGGGCCATGCCTGGGGAGATGGGGGGAAGGAGTAGTGGACGGGGGGAATGGCGGGGACATTGAGTACAGGGAGGCGGGGGGGAACTAGAGGAGGCGGCCTTGGAAACATCGCGCCAGCGGGGCGGAGACAGAAAATATGGTAATAAAAATGACGCGATCAGAGAGGCGGGGACGGGTGTGGAAGAAACGGATGGTGGACGGAGGTGCGGGGACGGAAGTGCGGGGACGGAGGTGCGGAGACGGAGGTGCGGGGACGGAGGAGCGGGAACGGAGGGCCGGAGGCTGTTTGGGCTGGCGAAAACGGTGAGATGTGCGGTCGTGACGAGAAAAGAGGGGTGGGATGGAGGTAGCACGAACAGGCGGCACAGCAACGGACGGGGCTACGTTGTCGGGGCCGGGGGGGGGGGGAATTGGGAAGGGGTGACGGGAATGGAGAACGGGCAAAGGACGGTACTGGTTGAGTCTGGACTGAGTTGACCGGAACAAAAGGGGTGGAAGCGTAGAGGACTGATGGGGTAGGGAAGGAGGGAGGTGACGGGGGTTCACTCTGGACTGAGTTGGCCGGAACAAAAGCGGTGGGAGCGATGGGGTAGGGAAGGAGGGCGGGGCGGGGGCGGCCAGAGAGGAAGCAGCGGGAGCGCGTTGGGCGGGGGTGGAGGGGCGGAGCCGCAGTGGGGAGGGAGGGGCTTGGGGACGGAGGCCGGAGCTGGCGCGTAACAAAGCGGTCTCTCCGTCCCCTTCCCCCTCCCCCTCCCCCGCCTCCGGCGCCAGTAGCTTCGCTGTCGCGTCGAAATTTCGTCAAGAGCCGATCTGCGCGGGATTTGGGCGAGAGAGGGAGATGAGAGCGAGCTTATGGCCGCGGAATTGAACAGATTGCGTATGTACCACGGCGGAAGCAGTGGATGGAACTGGCGGGAAGTGAAGGCGCAGGAATACTGGCTCCACGAATCGACGGTCTCCATACACTTACTCCACTTAATGTCGCTGTCACAGAGTGCATTTTGATAAGGTAGTCTCTCCTTAATTAACGAGTTAGGGCTGTTGAGTTGTCTCTCTTTTTAGGTGTACTTGCAAAAGCGGTGTAGTTTTAAAATATTATCCTAAATATTACTCTATAAAGTAATAGAAAGATTACAAGATAAAAGGATTACTGTACAGAACAATTGTTAAAAATTATTTACATACTTAAGCCTTATTCCCATATTAGCCATATTACATTAAAATGTAATTACTATATAATATTCATTAAAAAGTTCTTGTTTTTTATTAGCTATTTTTTCGAGAAATGAATTCTCTAAGTTGTTTAAATTACAGTGAAGTTACACAATTACGGTTGACTTTTCAGAGTAGGTACGTAATATTGTCTTATGTGGTAGAAACTAGTGAATAGCATATCTAACTTATGAATAAAAGAAACTGAGTTTTAACGAAAGAATACCATTGAAAACTATTATTTTAAGAGAGCTATTTGTTTCTACTATAAAATCAAATAGTTTCTCTCAATAGAGTAAAAAATCTCTTCCAGATAACTGACAAGTGTCTAATTATTAGGCAAATAATGTTTCCAATATTTTCTAAATTTTAAAACATTTTAATAAATGAGAGTAATATTTCCTAATCATCATATTTTTACAATATTTGTGATGATTTTTAATAATAGTAAACCGCAATCGCATGACGATCACGTAATTTATTTAAAAATTATCGCAAACACAATCGAAAACCATAAAACGTCATCTTTCTTACGTGCTGAATTTTGAAACGCGAATACCTTCTCGAGCCACACGCAAAGAATGTTCCTCCGAGTACGCGTTGTTCAAACACGAGAGGCGCTCCTGTAGGTTCAATAAAACTGTCGTTAGCGGCCGCCACACACGGAGGGGAGAGATACAGCCCCCACCGACCATTGCCGTCAATTACATTGATCCGCTGTGAAGAGGGCGGGGGCGGGGCCAGCGGCAAGGGCTTCAAGAGGGAGCCGGCCCTTCGCCGTGCGAGCGCCGCGGCCCTTCCTGCCAGCTTCCGCCGCGCGCCCTAACGAAGGGACAGCCTTCGCCCTCATTAGTTCGCCGCTTGGAGCGCGCGCCAACTCTTTCTTGCGAATATTCGAGGAGCCGTTTTGACTTCAAGGCCAAATTGGGTGCTCGTTATTTTCGATATGTAATCTCGCGCAACGAATCACGTTGGAGGGAATCTAAAGTAAAAGGTCAAAGGATATGGTAATGTTTTAGCACATTTTTGAGGGTTCTTTTAGGCGGGAAAATATTCGCTCTTTTACTATTACATAAATATTCAATACTGAATATTCCATCAATGTCGCCAAAATATTAGAACACTACGGAGTGATTTCATGATAAAAATGACAGCACAGGCCAACAAATAAAGAGATTGGATTTTAAAGAAATGGTAACAATTCGCCAAAAACATAAAAAGTTATTACGAATACTATAACTTTTCTAGAACACGCACTTTTTATTAATTGATTGTTCGTGTTTCCAGGCACGTCAACTGCTTTGGTAATTAATCCCGCAATTGTAGTGCATTTTTTCTTCTCGGGAGATGGTAATGATCTTCCCCCACTGAATGGCGAGATTCGGCGCCGACCTACCGTCGGCTAGCGGGATTTCCCCCTAACTAGGACTCCCTCTCCCACCAGCGGGGTACCGCCCCAGTCGGGACAAGCCCTAAGCTCCGGACAGGTCTCCCAGAATGTGGTAGCATAGTGCACGTTAGTGTAAGTGTGTGTGTAAAGGGAGAGGATAGGACAAGGAAGAGGAAGGAAATGTCACGCGCGGTCCGTCGCCCGTTTCGTAGGCTGCTGCTCCAGCATCCGTGTGGTGTTGATCGAAGAAACCACGGAAAACTACCGGTCAGAGCAGCCGGCCGCTAGAATTCTTCTCCAGACAGCGGATGAATTCGATCTAGCTGAAAAGCTAGTGTCGAAAATCTTGCCGCGAAAATCCAGCACTCGAAACTAGGACCTCCCGGTCAGAAGTGCTGCAGTGACATCAGTTGATGCACTGAGCTACTGCTCCCGGTACGCATTTTTTAATTACGTAGTTACCTCCATCCCACGGTGAGTCTATAAACTCAGTGACAAGAAAATGCTCTCAACTACAAACCCGTAAAATCACGTTATCAGGAAAAACAAAGCTTGTTTGTTGAAAATCGTTTACCAAGCGTCGACTTTAAATACCAGGAGAGAAAAATCAAGTCCACCGATGTAAACACGGCTTCATTCGCGAATGTACTTTGCAGAAACAGGGCGGAGACATAAAAGTACGATTGGGCCGGCGGCCCCATCCCTCACTCAACAGCCCCCGCCGGCGCGTCAAGTGGATGACAGAGGGGGGCGCTTATCTCGACATCCGTCGCGCGCCCCGCGGCGACCGGGGGAACTAGGCGGCCGTAAAAACCTCGCCCTGCCTTCCGCCGCCACTCCCACATTAGCCCGGCTCGCGCCACCCACCGCCTGCGACCCCGCTTCCGCACACGCTATCACCTAATTTTTCGTCTCTGTTGCCACCTCTTTGCACCTCAGCCTCCCCCTCACGTGGCATGGCTATTATGTTACGGGAGAACGCGCCTTTTCCTTTAACACTTCTCACCTCTCGACGAAACCACCCATGCCACTCGTCCCACATGTCACTTCGCTTCGTGCTTCTCGTCTCTGTTCTCGTCATTTATCTTTCGCCAGCTCTCTAACGGATTTGGTGGTATAACGGTTAGTCTATCGGACTGTTGTACCTGAGTTTGCGGGTTTAAACCCGATCGAAGCCGTGGATTTTTAAGGGCGAAAAAATCGTTCGTACGCCTTCCCTCGGAGGGGAAGTAAATCCGGCTGTCCCATGTAGTAGATTTACTGCATGTAAAAGATCCTCAAGCCTAAATGAGCCTATGAGCAAAATTGAGTTCCGCCTATTTCGTCGCCCAAGATAATACCTCCTTTCTCCGCTAGGTGGTGAAAGAAGCTTATCGTAATTTGCGTGGTTAGACGGAAGAGCCGGCCTGATGGCCCGAGTCTCGCCACGTAAAATAAGGCATTAACTAACTAACTTTATTGCCTTTATGTTTGTAAGGGGTTGGACTCGCATTTGTTACAACATTGCGAATCCACCGATACATCTGTTTTTTTTACCATTACTTGACATCGATTCTTCCAAGCAGATCGATTCCTTTCTTGCGCTATGTGACTTAACTCACTCACAGCCTCATTATACGATTCACTCATATTATCTCGATCTTTCAACACATTCCATTGTAATCACCCAATCACTCTTCGCACAGCGCTGCGGTATTGCATACGATCACTTTTGGCACTCTTCTTCTTACTATCAGATACACGGCTCTGAATCAGAGTAGGTGAATCTACCATCCTCGTACCGGGAGAGTTGGCTCAGGGCACCAGCTGATATCATTGCAGTGTCTCTGACAGGAAGGTCTTAGGTGCGAGTCCCGATAGTGGCAGAATTTTTGACACTCCGCTACATAGCTAGGTCGTTGTCTGGAGAAGAATTCTTGCGGTCGGCTGCTCTGATCGATAGTTTTCCGTGGTTTCTCCCGTCAATACCAGGCGAGTGCTGGAGCAGTACTTTGACAAACGGGCGACTGCACGCGATCTTTCCTTTCTCTTCCTTGTCGTATCGTCGCCCTTACACACACTTACATGCACTAAACAACCACATACTTCGGGAGACCGGTCGGAAGTTTCGACCTTGTCCCGCTGGTGGGATATTTTGGTTGGGAAAAATCACGCTACACAATAGGCAGGTCATCTCAGAATATTACCATCCAGCGGGGGAAGATAATGGGGAAAATCGTACTTTACACTTACGGAACTAAAGTTGTCAGCAGTTGACACACCCGGAATCACTATATCAACGAATCAATCCACCTTCGTGGTCAGTCATCTCTCGAGTTTTTCCTCTCCTTTTCCCACAGTATTTCATAAACTCCAAACAACCTTACCGCCTCTTCATTCTTTCCACGATGTGACCTTATTCTTCTCCACCCAAACCCTGCTCTTATTCTTCCCAGCCCGCCCTGGCTCCGTACTAAACATTTAATGAATTTCATGGCTCCGTGCGAGGTGCCGAGGCATCGCCCGCCCCGCGCCTCGACGGCTCAGCGGCAGATTTCTTCGCCAGTCTATAAATTGCGACGTGCAAGGCGCTTCGCGAGGTTTTATGATTTAATTAACCCTCTCCGCCCGGGGCGGCCGCCGCCTTGTGCGAGCGTCGCGAGGGACGACGCCGATTGGTCCGCTGGGGTCGGAGGGGGGTGGGAAGAGGGGATTTGTAGCGGCCAAGTCGTGCTGGTGCAGAACAGAAAGCGTGCTCCGTTTTGAAGTTTATGTTGAGGTTGGTTGGTTAGTGACTCTGGGAGTGTTGGTTGGTTGGTCGGTTAGTGACTGTGACTCTCGTCAAGACATTTGGTCATTAGTCCTGTACGTGTTGTGCATGTTTTATCTTCTTCGGGAGATGGCGGTGATCTTCCTCCTCTGGATGGCGAGATCCGGCGGCGACCAACCGTCGGCTAGCGGGGTTTTCCCCTAACCAGGACTCGAGTGATCAATTACTAATAATATGAGAAAGTATGTGCTAATGTAGCAGCACTGGTTATACTTGTTATAAGACTACTCATTTACTAAAGTTAATGAGATAAATTGTGGATAAACTACTGAAGCATGTAATGATTGAAGACCATCACTAGTCACATTACATTCCTTTCTGAACAATTGATATAAAATGTTTTAAAGTATGTGCATCTAACGTATCCAATAAATATAGCTAATAAGAAGTACACGTATTCGCCTTTGCTCTGCACAACTTATAAATATCATAGTTGAGCTTCCCTAAAGTAAAGTATGCCATATTCATTAATGGAAATAAAAGATACGATACTTTTTGTCAAAAATACCAGTATCTGAAGAACTCACATTCGTTGAGGCCTCTAAAGGAGAGGTTCCAGCCTTGGTAGTAGATAAAATATTAACATTTTGAATACGTTCAGCGCAGTGCCTCATGTGTATTATTTATTAAAATGTCTGCAAAGTTTACATACAGAACACCATTGAAATTTCCAACTCCACCCTGATATCAAACCTTGAAATAAAGTCAAAAAAATCTTGGGTTCGAGGGAACACATTTTGACATGCCTGCATTATATTGCTTGTATTTACGCTCGCAGAATTATTTGCATATCAGATGTAACCAATTAGACGTTTTGCACTACATCGTTTAAATTTTGATACTTCTCCAAAAACATTGGAACACTCAACACTTGAATTCTGGGAAGTATATGAGACTTTACCAGCAGTCAGTTCATAATCGAAAATTGATTAAAATTTTGAAGTGCTTCTGAAAATATATATTAAATTTCATAAAACAAATCTTCTTTAAATTTACCTGCGAAGTTTTCGCTATACACCATCAGCAGGGGAAGTCTCATAAAATTGCAGTGTCGGACGTGGTCCACCATGCTGACTGAAAAAACACAAGATACACTGAAGAAATTCAAGATAACAGTAATGTTTCGTCCATGCTAATATTTCAGAAGAAAAGGGTTCTCGGTTTTCTTCTCGTACAATCTTCATTCTGTTCGTTTCATTCCACCTCATCTCTTGAAGGTTTCGAAGACATAGGTGCATGACCCACCAGAAGTGCCTTCACAACGGATGTCGTTTGCTACACTTGAGCGAACGTTTGAAACCCTAACAGACCCTTTCTTATCTAAGCGAAGCGTCTGCAAGATTTTATCCATATGGCTCCATTATACTTCTACGTTACTTCGAAAGTTCTTACATCCCATACCGGATAGCATTTTTATTTGCTTGGCGATGAAAATTAATTTGAGATATAAAAAAGGTCTAATTAAAAGGTATAAAACTACAACCAATCTTTCGAGAATATTCGCGTTCTTTAGAGGAACATAACAGAATTTATGAAGTGCTAAAAAAATGAAAATTAGAAGTTATTTCTCTAATAGTAATGTGGATTCCAAAAATTGTGCTCTTTCGTTCTGTAGATGAAGAGTGGTAAATCATTTAGCATTGAACATTGAAACATGGAAATGAATTGTAGTCTGATAGTTCATAGTTTCGTGGCATGGTACAACTTACCAAAATGTTATGTGGTATATATTTTGGTAATTCAAAAGCGGTCAAGGCTGGCCTCCCCCAAGGCTCCCCGTTATGTCCCGTTCTTTATCACTTGTACGTAGCCGACCTTCCAAAATATAGTGATATAAAATCGCCCAATTTGCAGATGACACGGCTATATATTCATCAGGTCCCGCCATAAACACAATATAAATCAGACGTCAGTTATACCTGAGCCAAATCGACAGCTGGGCAGCCAAAAATAAAATTAAAATCAACACGTCAAAAACAGCAGCCAAAATATTTTCCGTAAGACGATTCATCCCCCCACCCCCCTTACAATCGAATCAAGAATCTGTACAATGGCATCCACATACCTATAACATATTTGGGCCTTTTCTTAGACACACGCCTCAATTGAAAAATCACATCGACAATAACGTTATACAAGCAAAAATTAAATTACAACAACTAAAACCATTAATAATTAGATCAGCTAAATTACCCTACAGTACTGCCTTTCTGCTATACAAAATTATCATACGGCGAATATTATGATATGCATGCCCAGTTTGGATCAGCGCAGCTAAATCAAACACCAAAAAATTGCAAGTCATCCAAAATCAGTTCCTGCGCACCGTCGCGAATGCCCCATGGTACGCCTCCAATGCACAATTCCATAATGAATTCCAGATAGAACCGTTACCAACCACATTAATGTTTTATCCACCCACTTCTTCCAAAACATACCAAATACACCCAAACTAACCCCGCTAAGACTCTGCCATAACCCAACTCACAGAACCTGTATTAAAAATAAATTTCCTTTTCATAAATAAATTCTCAGATCTCGAACCAAAGTAGAGATATTGTACAAAGATACCTCTACCACCCTAGTAGTAATGTAAGTTGTATTTGAAGATTATTTGTAAGATTATTGTAAGCTAATTTTAAGTAGATATAAGCAACTATAACAAACGTAGAGTGTATTAACACTGATCTTTGTATTGTTCTATCCAAAATAAAATAAATAAATAAAAACATATAACAACAATACAACAACACATAAACAAAATAATAAATAAAAACATATTTTGGTCTTCAGGATAGTTTAAAGACTTTTTTTTTACATTTTATGTACAATGAGCGCTGTTACCCATGTATCCCTTTTCCCATACGCCAACGGAGATCACATTTTACTCCCGATTTTTTGTTGTTGTTTTTTAGATATTGAGTTCTTGTGAGTGTACATGAACCCGCACTCGCAGCCCTCCAGCGCCGTCCACGTCTGCGCCACCCATCACCCGCTCAACCGCACGGGCCACTCACCCGCGTCACCCGCCCATGCGCACCGCCCAGTCAGCCGAGCCCGACCGTTGGCGGCCGTCGGCGGCCGTTGACGGCCGTTGGCCCCGGGGGCCGTCGCGTGGCGTCGCGAGGACGCTGATGCGCCGCCCGAGGCCCCCGCAGTTTACGAGGCGGCCCGCGGGGAGCGCTGGCGGCCCGCGCCTACCACAGGCCCCAAGCACCGCTCAGCACGCACCACCGCGGCTTCGCGGGTCAACGGTTGGCGTATACCGTTACGGATTCCGTGGTATAACGGTCAGCGTACTGTTTGCGGGTTCAAACCCGATCGAAGCCGTGGATTTTAAGGGCGAAATAAAATGCTTCGTATGGAGGGGAAGTAAAGCCGGCTGTCCCATGAAGTTGATTTACTGCATGTAAAAGATCCTGAAGCCTAAAAGAAGCCTCTGAGCAAAATTGAGATCCGCCTGTTTCGTCGTCTAATAGTCGTACTAGTACTACTAGTAGTCGTTTTTGTGGCTCCCAGACAGAAGAAAACTGATGATGATGGCTAAGCCATCGAAAGCTGATATTTTTGAAATAAATACTATTCTTGACAATGACAACGCGTTCAATCATTTGAATTATGTAAATGTCAACTACAACTCACCACTGAATCAATATATCAAAGATCCTCAAGCTAAAGAAAACCCTTTGAAAGAAATTCATGTCGCCTGTCTCGTCCCACCCTCCGACATTGTCCCTGCCACTCCCTGCCCCTCCCTCACCTCCCACCCTCCGACATTGTCCCCGCCACTCCCTGCCCCTCCCCTCTCCTCCCACCCTTCGACATTGTCCCCGTCACTCCCTGCCCCTCCCATCTCCTCCCACCCTTCGACATTGTCCCCGCCACTCCCTGCACCTCCCCTCTCCTCCCACCCTTCGACATTGTCCCCGCCACTCCCTGCCCCTCCCTCACCTCCCACCCTCCGACATTGTCCCCGCCACTCCCCTCACCTCCCATCCTCCGACATTGTCTCCGCCACTCCCTTCCCCTCCCTTCTCGTCCCACCTTCCAACATTGTTCCCTCCGCTCCCTGCCCTTCCCCTGCGGAAGGGCGAGGTCCCTTCCCTCGCCCCCGTGTTCCGTTTTCGCCTGCAGCGCCGTTTCCGTGCCAAACCGTTAGATTTCCATATTGGCGCGGTTCACTTCTCGCGTCGCCAGAAAGAGAAGTTCCAGCGAATTTCGAGGAATCGCGTTGAAGAAGAACACCGACAAAATGGGAATCGATACAAGGTCCCAAGATAATAACATTTGGCAATTAACACACAGTATTTTAACTTCATTTGATTATGGTTGATTCAAAGAAATAAACTACAACATTGCAGGTGAGAATATGCTAGAACTTACTTATGTTAACATACGTGTTATCCTATGGGTATTCATTTAATTTCCAACACACAATTAAGTCACCATTACAATTATTATTTAATGAAAATAAATAATTCGTCAAAGCACATTTGTGGAAGAACAATTGCTGAGCAATCGTGAAAAAGTTTACATGTAAAAACTGCAATTTAAAATTCAGAATGAAATGTGTCAATTACTTAGCACCCTTCCAAATATTTATTTTATTACTGTGACAATTGGACAATTTTATTATTATGACAAAATAATTAGTTTCAAATAATAAATGAAAAGAAATATAACTAAAATGACTGTGTATGTCTACCCCCCAAAAAATTAATGTCCCGGCCAATTCTGGACAACGTTTGTTTACCTCTGGACGCCCGAGATCGGTGTATAATCTATTTAGTATCTTTTGAGTTTCCATGACTCCACTTGGGCGCAGAAGGCGAAAATAGGAATTAACATTGGTGTTTACAAATGTCTTTCTATCTGCCGACACTACTTTAGCTCACTCTGTCACTACTTGCAGTGCTTTTCTTTGATTAGTGGAGTTTTAGTTCAGTTTAGTCTATGTTAATTATCTAAGTTGATATGAATTGTCCTAGTTGATTATCTCTATCTTAATAGCACGCGTGCAATTACAACTCCACCATGCAATTAAAAATGCACACCTACCAATCAGAATTCAGAAAAGGAGCGAAATCGTGTAATTAAGAAACACTAACTCAGACGTAGCAAAGATATTTGCAGTTGGCCATGAAACACGAACAAAAAGTACATCACATATTACGTACCTACACCTACATATAAACAACGAATGATTAAAATAAATTGGGAAGTAAACGTTAAGCTATCTGATTTATGGAACAACATAAAATATTTAACGTGAATATATTAAATTTTAGTAAAAAGTTGCTCTGAAAAGTTTACCAGTACTAAAAAGTATGCTATATCAAAACTGTGTCATAAGTGACTAGTTTTTTCCCAAATATTTATACATGCTGTATTCTCTCGCATACATGTCTTTATTTTCCGTGGGAAGTAACGTTTTCATGACTTTGTCAGCTTCTAATATTTTATCTGCATATATTCAGTTCCTTCCATTTGCAAATATTTCAAGGAAACAAAAACAATGCAAGGCTCACTAAAATATATCTTCTTCAGAAGCAATACTACGTCATGAAATGAATGCTGAGGGTGGAAGTTATGTATTGGAATTTTTTAAAATCTGAATTATTCATAAATGGGAACGAAAAAACATTGAACACCACATGTGTCTATAGGGGTATAATTCCACTCGCTCTTATCGTCGCTCGTTTTCTTGAACATACCATTCATGCAATTATCCCCCTCTTTGTAAACTCGTATCGTTAATTACTATTATAGCTTTTAGGAACAAATATCAAAATCTCGTATTTCTCATAAAAGTCACATCAGAAAAATAAACAATAAACATACCGATAAATTACACTTGGTCTTACGTATAAGTTTGTATACTTAACAATCGATTCTTACACATTAGACATCAACCAGTATGAACGAAACATACTATTATGTTTATGTTTTGCGACTGTGCTGCCACTCCAGACACGTCAATTATTTTTTCTGGTCGACTAAACATCGATGTAAATAGAAATGTTCCGCTTTATGATCATTCTTTATAATGATGTAGGGATTAAAATAGTCAATTTATATCATAAGTGTAATATCTTGTTAACTGGCATTTTGCACAATTATGATAAATGCTTCCATCCTAATAATGGTCTTACTTCTCGCATTCACTCACTTTCACGTAATATACGTCAATAAAAAACATCTTGTTTGTGTTGGTATAAATCGCAAAACAAATCACTACCATACGGATCAATTGTATTAACATAGCAACCGCTGATATAAGGACAAAATGATAGACAGTAAAGAAAGTCAAGAATGGATTCTGGTGGGCATTACTTACGAATTCAAGATACGAAAAACTCTGGAGCAGAGGAGGTCCCAAGCAGAGGCTGAACTCCAGCGATATCCCAATAAAGTTCCAGTAAGTTGTACTCTGCAACGTTAGTAGTCTCCTGATAGATACGCATATTTCTAATAAACAAAGCGTGTCACGGCAGGTTGAAATGAGATTCTTCTGTATCGCATGTCTTTATTTCCACATCTCATGTCATCATTCTCCTCTCACCGTCATTATCATGTACTCCTTCATTCATATATTCAACGATCCGTCATCCTGAAGGCAGGAAGAGGGCGTGGTTCTCAGACAGTATGTCAGCCATCGGTCAAACTAGGGCATAATGAATAAAAAAACTTCCGCTAGAGTCATTTTTGTGTCATTTACTTTAAAAGTCAACTACACATAATCCATTACATGTTTCCAGTGTGCCTCAGAGTTGATGT
Organism: Teleogryllus oceanicus; assembly: GCA_964035755.1. Classification (NCBI taxonomy): domain Eukaryota; kingdom Metazoa; phylum Arthropoda; class Insecta; order Orthoptera; family Gryllidae; genus Teleogryllus; species Teleogryllus oceanicus. The sequence goes on from CAXIVR010000009.1 coordinate 12,790,553, forward strand.
AATGGGCTTGACTCAAACCTGTTCTTGAATGTTTTACAGTTTGGTGACAGAGGCGTGCCTTGCCAGTCATTAATTAACTTTGCATAAAAATAAGCAATCAAATATTGATTAAAGTGAATCTTGATAATCACTTAAACATATACGAGTAATTATTAATATATTTTTTTTAATTTTTCAACAATTTCTCAACTTTCTTAATGTTTGCAAATAAAAGTATCAATTTTTTTTATTTGCAAACATATACAATCAAGAAGAAATATTGATTTCTTAATGTTTCTTTTATGAACGTCTCGAAAAAACGTAATTCTTGTTACCTGCTTTCTTATTAGCTGAAAGTGTAACCCTATAAAATTGTAGTCCTAGTGAATATTCGGCTACTAGCCCCTAAAATCGCGATAATGCAGATCATTTATTTGTTTCTATTCCGCACAATTCAGCAAATTACGATGTCTCTGAGAGGTAGGGCGATGCAAGGCTCCTGGCAACATGAGATGACGTGAGGCGACATGATGCAATGTGATGCAACCGGAGATGACGTAAGATGACGTAACAACAGGAAGACGTAACGCCACTCATGACGGAATGATGAACGAGGTGACGCCAAAAGGACTTGACGGAAGGTGACGTGATGCGGCGTTGCAGGTCGCAAAGCGACATGAGTTGATGTGACGCGACGAGAGGACCGGGAGCGATAGCTCAGTGCATTAACTGATGTCACTGCAGCGCCTCCGACAGGGAGGTCCTAGGTTCCCAATCCCCATGGCGGCAGGATTTTCGACACTAGCTTTCCAGCTAGGTCGAATTCAGTCGCTGTCTGGAGGAGAACTCTAGTGGACGGCTGCTCTGATCGGTAGTTTTCCGTGGTTTCTCCGATCAACACCAGGCTAATGCCGGAGCAGACGGACCGCGCGCGATCTTTCCTTCCTCTTCCTTGTCCTATCATCTCCACTTACACATACACACACACACACACTTACACTAACATGCAATACACTACCACATATTCTGGGGGACCGGTCGGGAGCTTAGAGCTTGTCCCGGCTGGGGCGGTGTCCCGCTGGTGGGAGAGTCCTGGTTAGGGGGAAACCCCACTTGCCGACGGAAAGTCGGCGCCGGATCTCGCCATCCAGCGGGGGAATATCACCGCCTTCTCCAGAGAAAAAAATGCACTATGCTTACGGGAACTAATGACCCAAGCAGTTGACGCGCCCGGAAACACGAAAGAATCAAATGAATGAATCGATCAAAAAAAGCGGCGAGCAGTGAGGTGACGTGGAATTGCGCGTGCTGAGCAGGTGGTGGTGGAAGAGGTGGCAGAGGAGGCGACGTTCGCGCCGCTGCCCAACCGGAAGTTCATGGTGCCGCGCCAGCTGACCGCCGGCCAGTTCTACTACATGCTGCGCCAGCGCCTGCGCCCGCGACCGAGGACACGCTCTTCGTGTACCTGGGCGGCTACCTGCCGCGCGCCAGTGACGCGCTGGGATGCATCTACGACGTGAGTGCATTGCATCACACGCGCCCAACAACATTCGCACTTGCATCCTCTTCTCAACTGCAAACAAGGCTCAGCAGGGAGTTTTGTAGGCACCGAAAAGTATCTTAAACATGAATGCACACATGGCATGTAGGTTCTGTACGTAGCGAAAAGTACAAAGACCTTCAACATGAATGCACACATGCCAATTATGACATGAGGTAGTATGCAATATCTTATTCCTGATCTAATGATCTAAACTTCCAACTATTTCCAGAGTTAGAACCAGATTAGGTCAGTCTCACCTTCAGCTCAACGTAAGATAATGTGTCAGAACACACTTTGTTACCCGCTGGTGGATTGCGATTTCACATGGCTCTGGCCTGTTTTTCCTTCTGATTCCTTCTGCTAATATTCCAATTGGTCCAGAAAGGCTAGACCTAGCGTCATAAAAATTAGGGTTGTCCTACATTGACTCTAACCGCCTCATTTTCAAGGTGAAGTTATCTTCACCTTGTAATCTATTCTTATAAAAACATTTCCAAGGTGAAGTTATCTTCACCTTGTAAATCTACCTATAAAAATTAGGTTTCCACACTGTTCTAACATTATTTCCAAGGTGAAGTTATCTTCACCTTGATAGATCTATCCTGATAAAAAAATTAGTGTTGTCCCCTACTGTATGTAACCGCCTCATTTTCAAGGTGAAGAAGTTATCTTCCCTTGTAGATCTAGCCTCATAAAAAAGAGTTGTTCTACGCTGGCTCTAACCGCCTAATATTTCCACTCTGATAGATCTAGCCTCATAAAAAATAGCATAAATAAATAAATAGTCTTTTTTGGTGACGAGGCTCAGGCCATTTAGCCTGCTCTTCTGCCTGACCACCCGCATACGATGTCATACATTGGTTCTAACCACCTCATTTCAAAGGTGAAGTTATCTTCACTTTGATAGATCTAGCCTCATAAAAATTACTGTTGTCCCCTGGTGGATGTAACCGCCTCATTTTGAAGGTGACGAAGTTATCTTCACCTTGCTAGATGTAGCCTCATAAAAATAGAGTTGTTCTATGTTGGGTTTAACCGCCTCATATTCAAGGTGAAGTTATCATTACCGTGAAAAAATAATAGTGTTGTCCCGTTGTGAATGCATCATTCCGAAGGCGAAGAAGTGGCGTGTGTGTGCGCAGCGCTTCCACGACGAGGACGGCTTCCTGTACGCGGCGTACAGCCCCACGGAGGAGATGGAGGGCCCGAAGGTGGTGGCGGTGCCGAAGGCGCAGTCGCCGGCCGCGCCGCCCTCCACGCCCACCACGCCCGACGAGCACGAGCGCGAGAGCGAGTGGGACGAGCGCCCGGCCGCGGCGCCGCCCGCGCCCGCGCCCGACCGCAAGCGCAGCAGCACCAGCGACCGCGGCGCGCGAGCGGGAGCGCTCTGGCGGCGTGCGGCGCGGCTCGCGCACGCGGTGACGGGCTCAAGGCTCGTTCCAAACTTTGTTCATCTTATGTTAATGTTATGTTGAGTCAGTAATCAGAAAATACAACTCGATACTAATAGCTCGTCCCATCGGGCGACTCGTGTTCGTCCCATCCGGCGACTCGTGTCGTCCCATCCGGCGACTCGTGTTCGTCCCATCCGGTGACTCGTGCTCGTCCCATCCGGCGACTCGTGTTCGCTCCCATCCGGCGACTCGTGTTCGCCCATCCCATCCGGCGACTCGTGTTCGTTCCATCCGGCGACTCGTGTTCGTCCCATCCGGCGACTCGTGATCGACCCATCCCATCCGGCGACTCGTGTTCGTCCCATCCCATCCGGCGACTCGTGTTCGTCCCATCCGGCGACTCGTGTTCATCCCATCCGGCGACTCGTGTTCATCCCATCCGGTGACTCGTGCTCGAACCTCACTTGGCGGCAGGAATGCTACTCTGGCTTTGGGCCCCGCAGCCCTCTGACATACGGAAGGTGACGTCACAGCCAAGTCGCGCGTCGCAGTTCTCACCTCAGCTGTGTCGTAAGCGCGCGTAATTTTGCCGCGCGCGCGTCAGATTCAAACGCCTCCATACTAATTTTAAGTATTTAAGATTGGTGCCGGTTTGGAGAAGATACTCGCAATTGTGTACCCCCAGGTCGATTTGCTGACATGGATGTATGGATGAGTCTCGCCTAACTCTGTTTGATTAAGAGCTGTAGAGATGAAACTTGGTAAATACGTCAGAAGTAAGACCTAGTTGAGCCGTTCCAAATATCATTAAAATACTTTAATTTTTGGGAGTAATTTAAAAGAAGCCCCTATTACTTCTCAAAATTTCTAGAAAATAGCATTTTTTTAAAATGTGTTGCACGTGCAGAAGAAAGTGCAGTTATAAGTATGGCATAGTATTTTTTTTATTTAATCTTCCATTGTTTAGCTAATTGTAAAAACCTTTATATTTAAAACACTAAGGGTTTTGTACACAACTAAATTTCGTGATGCTTTAAGATAGAGAGCTGCACATGTTTTATCGCCTGCTATTATTATTAACCGGTTACATAGTACCTATAAACACTAAATTTTGATTAAAACAATAAAATTAATAGAAGGAACGCATTAATAGAAGGTATGTCGTAATATGGTCGATATTGGATTGTGTGTGTTGTAATCGACCGATTGAAAGCTTTTGGTATTTCCTCTTCAAGAAATCATAGTGTTTAAGGTTATTGTTAGAGAAGATAATATAGCCTGTTGTAGGTAGGTGGAAGAATGTTTTTAAGTACAAAGCTTTGTGAATGTATGTAAACGCAATATCTACCAATCGTCTGACACATGTCTCCTTTTACATACTATTTAGTGGTCATAATCATGGGGCAGTTAAGCAATTATGGGGCGTTTTTAAGAAAAGGTTGGAACAGGAATAATTTGCTATATTTCTCTATAGCATACATCTTGGAAAATATAAATCAGTTCAATTGCATTGCCAGAAAGATGTTGAACTTTAGGTTCACAGTTAATAGTGATTGTATTGTTCCAGAATACGATACCTGATATTGATTCTTGTTGCATGGATGCTTTCTGCATAAATTCATTCAATTGTAAATTTTTAATTGATGCCATGCACTTTTTAAAAAATATAATTGTTGAAAAATGGCACTAGGAGAATGGAAAGTTTTGGTTTGCCACGCATTCACACTAGTTTTTTTAGTCTTTCTATGTCTTTTTTTATGGTCACATACTTTTGTTTATTTGTTATTGATAAGGTTCTTTTTCTATTTTTTATTTTCTTGTTTTTTATCATTTTGTTTGTCGTGTTATCGTCGTATGTTTCCACCTGGAAGCCTATCCAACATTACTAATCAAGTACACGCCGTTCCACGTTGCAAAGTTGTCAACACGGGGTCAATGAGTGCAGAGATAGTAAGAATAAATAGTTTTGGCTCTGCAGTACAAAACGTATACTGCTGGGCGTTGATTGGGTTCTCTAGTTTCCTGAGCGGATTTGTTTGGGTGTTTTTTGTTCTGGTGCATTTATTAAATTTTATTTGACAGCACAGAGTGATATTTTCCTGTCTGATATTTGCCATTAAGCGGTTGGGTTTTCCACACTGAAATAGTATTGCAGCGGATCCGTTGGCTACAGAGTTAACTAAACTACAGTGATTCGAGTGAGAAGTTTAAAACACAAAATATTGGGCACTGAGCGAGTTTCCTAGAGCTCAAAGTTTTTACGTAATAACGTTAATAAATCGATCTGGCAGTGTCTCCATTACTCACTTGGGAATCGCCTGATATGAGTATCTCGAATGAATGAACGTGCAATAAATTATATCTAGCTTCACTAAAAATTATAGTTTTTTGATAGCATTATGATACAGCCGACGCAAACGGTTGCGGTGGTCACAAGGCAGTAGTTCTGAAGTGAGTGCGTTGTGGGGAGTCGGGGTTTTGAGTTCTGCTCTGGCATATGTAGTGCGAATGATGTGACATGTTGGGACAACCAGTTTTTTATACGCTGAGTTTTACTTATCGTATGGAATGCATTTTCGTAGAGATGGTCTACAACGACCGTTGTTGAATGTACCTACTACCATGCGCGCACCTTTTCTTGACCGATGACCTTGCTTCCCCCTCCCTGGAGCCATAAACAGCTGAAGGCAAAAGATCGCAGCGAGCACTGATGACAACATTCCCAGCATTAAAACTTCGTTGGCACGAAACAGAAGCTAGTCAAAGCTAGTTGCTTTCATAGTCGAGAACTTCTGTTCCGCTTTATTACCATTATTTAAAGAAATATCTGAGGCAGGTCCAGGACCTTCACGAAAGGCACCTAAAACTCCTATGTACTGTCCCTGCTGTTGCCTACCCAGAGCGATGACCTGCCCGCACACATAGCGGGTTTGAGTTTCATCTACCAATGGTTGGCATTACTGAAAATACTCTAGTGGCTGTCTTTGTAACTAATACCCCCACTCCGCCCGCATTTCGTCAATCTATCGGTCAAGAAAAGTTGCGCGAGTGGTACTGAATTGGTGTTTGTGCTGAACGATGATGATGACAAGGCTAATAATGAGCATGAACATTGAATGAAAGGTAAGAACTCCGAGGCACTCTACTGCAAATCCGCGTCGTCCACTACAATGGTCACATGGATTGGACGACCTCAGCGGTGGAGAACAAATTGAACACTGCGCTCTCCACTATAAAGTAGGCCTTTTCAGCTAGGTCGAATTCAGTCGCTGTCTGGAGGAGAATTCTTGCGGCGGCTGCTCTGATCGGTAGTTTTCTGTGGTTTCTCCGATCAACACCAGACGAATGTCAGAGCAGTACCCTACCAAACGGGCCACGGACCGCGCGCGATCTGTCCTTCCTCTTCCTTGTCCTGTCCTATCTTATCCTCTTACACACACACACTTACACTAACATGCACAACACTATCACATATTCCGGGAGACCGGTCGGGAGTTTAGAGCTTGTCCCGGCTGGGGCGGTGCCCCGCTGGTGGGAGAGTCCTGGTTAGGGGGAAACCCCACTAGCCGACGGTAGGTCGGTGCCGGATCTCGCCATCCAGGGGAAGATCACCGCCATCTCCCGAGAAAAAAGAACATGCACTACACTAACGGGACTAATGACCGAAGCTGTTGACGCGCCCGGAAACACGAAAAAATCAATCAATCAATTAACCATAAGTAGGCAAATGTGGGAGCGGCCATTTAAAACTGTGTGTCTTAACGCTCATTTTATGTGATATTACGGATTCAACACTTCAAAAATCACATTGATTTTTCCATTATACTATGATAAATAAATTACGAAAAATGTAAATATGTTTAAAAATAACGTAATTGGAAATAGCTCGAATTGTTTGACTTTCAATTGATGAATACAACACACCTATGAGCACCAGCCAGGGAATTAGGTGCCTACAATATGGCAGCCTTCAATTTGTAACGCTACACTAGCGCTACATGTGCATCTAGGTAATACTATCCAATATCTTTGGGTGAAACACGAGCGGTCTGATCGCCCCCCCCCCACCATTTACTCCAATGAGCTCTGAACACAAGTCAAGCGTTAGGTAACACTAAGGCTAGCGCTACACGAGCGTCAAAGAGCGCGTCCGTCATCGCGCTGACGAGGGAAGAGCACTCCGTGGCACAAAGCGCCGCGTGACGTGCGTCGAAATGTTGAGGACAACGGACGTCAAACCTTAGCCAACAAGCATTAGTCTCTGACGGACGTTGCAGTTTCAATAGAAAATGTTTGGTTGGTGGTACACTGCGTTGCGACGGACGTTAGCCTCTATATACGTATTGAACAGTAGAACAGCGCAGCCCGTGTTTTGACTCGTTAGCGATGCTCGCACAAACGGCTAGTCGATCTGGTTGAGACAAAATAAAACTACGAAACAGCTGCTACTGAAGAATACATATTTGTTTGTATATACATTTATTAATATCTGGTTTAAAACTTTTAAAAAGATCCTGTTGTTTCTTGAATTCGTGGATTTATATTCCTGGTATTTCCAGTATAAGTAACATGTAAAATTACATAGAAACAACGTTCTAGCCGTTTATTTGACATGAATCGTACACCTTTCGTATGCGCCATCTAAATTATATTTTTACTTTATTATATCACGTACCTTTCCAGTTTACACGTAGATTATAATGCGCGTGTCAACATGGATGCACTGTTCTGCTATTAAAAGCAGCAATAATAAAGACAAGAACCCTGAAATACGCTTCTTTTACTTTTACAAAAGACCTAGAAGGTAAGACGGAAAGTTGTTCAAGAGCACAATAGGATTATTATTGCCCTAAACACATTATTTCAGTTTTAAGACATTTAGAATATTTGCAAATGCAGGAAACAGATAATAAACACCAGGAGGGAAGATACTTTCCAGTCAATCACAGGCAATCAAGTGATTCAGAGCATCAGTTGATGTTACTGCCCCTGACCGAGAGGTTCTGAAGTTCGAGTCCCGTCGGTGGCAGAATATTCGATAGAGATAGTACATAGCTATGAATTCGGTTGCTTTCTGGAGGAGAATGCTAGCGGCCGTCTGCTCTGATCGGTATTTTCTGTGGTTCCTCTGATCAACATGAGGCGAATGCCGAAGCACTACCTTAACAAACGGGCCACGGACCGCGTGCGATCTTTTCTTCCTCTTCCTTGAACTATCCTCACTCCTTACATAAAGTTTAATGAAATGGAAATGTATTTATTGCAGATTGAACTGTTTATGGATCTCATGAGTATTAGGATTTCTACAAGATTATTGAAATTATTTTTCAAGATTATAGAAAGATATCAATATAAAATATTCGTAAATATACCATTTGTGTACCTTAATTCAGTTGTTTCCTTTTTCAGAAAAAAAACCAACATTTTGGCACTTCATTTTCATAGGTCTTCACACAAACTCTACACTGACAATGAAACGATCCAACCATACCTTGTATATACTGGTTTTCCTACTTTTAACAGCTTTTCTAAAAAACATTTATTCTGAAATTTATTTTATTTTTCATTTGTAAATTGACCTCAGTGAAGAAGACTGAAAATCGGCCATAGAATTTTATCGTTAAATCAAATAACATAGTATTTGTTATAATTATAATGGAACAAACTCGTGTGGGTAACATCGTTTATTATAAAATAATCTTAGAAATTGAAGGCCTGAAAAAACTGCCTGGAGGGAACCGACGTTTGGAGAACCATCCGGGCCTGGGAATGGCTCACGAAATTCAAACTGGCAATTTCTTTCTCATTTTCCACCCGAATGAGTCCTGCATATCCCTTGCCGCAGGATGCAACAGCCACCCTAGCCTGTGAAACACCTCCAGCCTGTGAAAAATGAAATGAGATTTCGAAAACACCAGATAGGTGCTGAGATAAGGGAAAATGTTGAAATTGGAAAAGAGAAATGGATACATGAAGTAAGCAGTCATTTAAAATTATGTAATTGAAAAAGTGTTGTACCTTCCAACATATTCTAGATCTCTTATATGAAGTTATATATAAATATTTTTTTTATTATTGTTGGAGTTACATTGCATTTGAATTTACTCAAAGAGTCCAGATTATTTTCCAATTGCATCTCTAAAGCACGTCAAATACGTTAAGTACTTACCAACTAAGATTCACATTTCCAATATTCTGAAGTATTATAGATTGCTACACTAAATCATTTAAATTCCGATGTAAATTAAAGTTGGCGTAGCAGTTAATTAAGAGAGTGAAATATTGGTACAATTCGTATATAATGAAAGTTTCCAACGTTTTAAGTTCTTATCCTACCTATTACAACATGCACATTCTTATAACGAATTTTTAGCACAGAAAAATATGTTAGAATTTCTTTTCTTAAATATTATTGATTTAGCAAGATCTTATTGAGTTGTTTTTTCAAAAGATGCATAAGATTCTCGAATCCTTTCTGGCTGTAAAGTACTAGGAACTCTATTCTCCTCAATAAACTTCCTTTAGCCTGTGTAAGTTAAACCCCCTGTATTGAACCAAACAACCTGAAAACTCGACCGAATCAATAACCAACCACGTTTATCAAACGGACGACCGTGACAAGACGTGTCAACTGAGAAGATACTGAACCACCGACCACGTGACCCGACCAAACGAAAAGAGCGGTCCATTCCGTTGAAAGCGAGCTACATATCTCCCAGAAAGGCGGAGTAAGTTTCTTTGGAACGACTTGGCATTTGGGCGTTGATACGTCTCGTCTCGTCTCGGCTGCGCGAAAGGCGGCGGCGCGGCCCCGCCCCCCTGGTCGCGACACAGCCTCGCGCCCGAAGCAGCAGCAGCAGCCGCGCCGCGCAGCGCCGGCAGATGGGGAAATTGGAAAAAGGCATTTGAATGGGGCAGGCGCCGGCGCCCTAGAGAGCGCGCTGGGCCCAAACGGCCACGCGGCGCTCGCTCAGCGAAAGCCCCTCCCCCTCAGCGCCATCGATAAAAGCACACGCACCTTTAAAAGTATGTTCAAATTTAGTTTACAACGTAATAATTACTTTACGGATCCATAACTACACACTTTTCGGCAGCGCCAGTTGGTTGTGTGGAGTCATGGATAAAAGCACACACACACCTTTAAAAAAGTATCTTCAAGTTTATCTTAAGATGTATGTACAATAATTACTTTACGGCTCTGTAGCTACACACTTTTCGGCAGCGCCAGTTGCTTGTGTGGCGTCATGGATAAAAGCACACACACACCTTTAAAAAAGTATCTTCAAGTTTATCTTAAGATGTATGTACAATAATTACTTTACGGCTCTGTAGCTACACACTTTTCGGCAGCGCCAGTTGCTTGTGTGGCGTCCTGGATAAAAGCACACACACCTTTAAGAGTATGGACAAGTTTATTTTACGACGTATGTACAATAATTACTTTACGGCTCTGTAGCTACACACTTTTCGGCAGCGCCAGTTGCTTGTGTGGCGTCCTGGATAAAAGCACACACACCTTTAAAAGTATGGACAAGTTTATTTTACGACGTATGTACAATAATTACTTTACGACTCTGTAGCTACACACTTTTCGGCAGCGCCAGTTGCTTCTGTGGCGTCATGGATAAAAGCACACACACCTTTAAAAGTATGGAAAAGTTTATTTTACAACGTATGTACAATAAGTACTTTACGACTCTGTAGCTAAACACTGGAATGTAGATGCAAAAAATCATGTTTTAAATATGAAGGACCTCTAAAGCGTGTGCTACAGTCAAGAAATTGTCCCTTTTGCTTACAGCAGTACATATTTCTCTTTTTATAGGAATTAGATACGAAAAGTGAAAAGTATAACCATAATAGTTGATGCGCTCGCAAACACTAAATGAACAATCAATCCATTCATTCATGCTGTCGCCTAGCATGGAAAACAAGAGTCGCACATTATCTTTCTGAATCTAGCACATTTTTTTTTCGCTAGTGACTATCATTTGGGTTCAATAACATTTTTAGGTGTATATATATATATATATATATATATATATATATGTATATTACTGTCAGAAAACGTGCTATAATTGTGTCATTGAATGCATAGTTTGTAACAAAAGTATTAGAGACAAATCCCATAAAGAAAATACAGGAATATTTCAATAATTTTTCAGAAATGTATTAAAGGTAAAAACAACTGTATATGAGTGAGTAAAGTACTATAGTTTGCAAACTAATTAATCAGGTGTCTGGTATGTTTTGATATAACATAATTTTTTTGTGCATAAAAAATGACGAAAATATGCAAGCCGATATTCTTTGTAAAAATATTGAAGAGAAAAAGTTTCATATAACTGTGAAACATTTTAATCCTCAATTATAGATATTTCTCATTAAACTAATATTAAAATCAATTTACCTAAAAACTCTTAATAAACGCTTTCATACACGCTTTTTCTATTGTATACGTTCATTAATTTTCGCCGATCACTTCTCACGTTCTACGTTCTTTCCTTATTCCAAAGCCCTCTTGTACTCCGCTCTCAAAACAAAATACCTCCTCACAAGACCTTCTATGGAAATTCAAATGCGAGCTCTTTCTCAAGAGCGCGGAGGGCTGCTTTATCACAAAACATTTTTATGACCTTGTATCGGGACTCGAAGTCGCCCGAACAACGGAGTATCGATTCTCGATAGAGTCGAAGTCATTTATCTTGGCGGGGGCAAATGTCCCAATATATCGATAGGACATCCCAAATGGGAATTACTGCGCTGGTCGGAATCGACTTTCCGAGACCGCAGCGCAGTCTACAGTTCCATCGCGAGGAGGAGGGCCGCGGGGCGGGGGGGGGCGAGCGCCAGAGAAAGGCCGGGGGGGGGGAGCGAACGAGGGGGGAGGCGGGAAGGGGACAGGGCGGTCGCTGCGTCCTGCCCGCGTTCACAAATCACAAAGTAATTATGGTGACTTCGGAAGAGACCGGGCTGAGAATCAAAGATGAACGATGGAAAATTCCCGAAGGAGGGCTCGCTAAATGAAGTGAGAAAACTTTGTTACCGAAGGAAAGCGTATGGACGCTTGACGTCAAAGATGATTTTTTTCCCTTTCTTTTTTCTTTCGAGTCTTTCCCTCCTTACTCCTTCGGGATAAAAAAGGTGACCTATTTTCCGGGTTTGACTAAGGCTCGCCGAAACTGGTCGGAAAGTTCAACATTTGCATAGGGAGGATTGCGCGCAACCGTCAAAAGAAGGGGAACAGATAATGGGGGACGTTTGTAATGAAAAGTTCGCGAACTTTTCAAAGCATGCATATGTTAATTTTTGAAATGAAGCCCCCGCCCATTCCCGTTTGGTCGAGGAAAGGTCTTGCGGGGTGATCAACGAATATATATGAGGTCTTTTGTGGGGGGCTTCCCTAACGTTCGCAGAGGCCTCTGAACGTTGCGGAAAGTGCTTTCTATCTCGGGCAGGCGGTCAGGTAAATGAGGGCGAGGAAAAGGCGCTTTCATGGCCGTTGTTAACCCGCAACAAACTTCAATGAAAGCTCATACCTACCGTTTCAAGTGCAAATGTGGCCTGATTTAGAGATGTACAGAAGATGATACCTGCATCACCGTAGTACATTTCCATACTATTAGAATTTCTTAGCACTGATAACTAACGGTAAATGAAAATGTAGGTCGTCCAAGGTATCTTCTTTGCGTTAATTAACGCAAAAACTGTATTTTCGCTTTCGCATTTTCTAATTATTGTATGCATGCCAATATTCGTCTTTTATTATTCCACATACTGTATGTCAACCATGTGTTCAATTCTTGCTTTCGGTATAGCAAAAAAAGACAATTCTGATTGAAAATCGATCCGTAATGTCTATTAAGCAAAATACAAAGGAAGCTTGTGGTTCTTTTGCGTACAGCAAGTACACAAGTTTGTGTAAAGTTTCAGGTAACCGCGCACTATTCAGCGCTGGCAGCACTGAAACTTCGTTCAAAAAAGACTTAGCTAGGGTCCCACCGACACTTAATTTTATCTCAGAAAGTGAATAAAAATATACCACAAACGAATTCTCTTCTAAACGAAAAACACCAATTATTTTCTAAAAGTACGTATTCGTTTTCTTTAAAAGAAAATCAAATGAATAAATGAAACAGTGATATTTTAGAAAATATTATTTGATTGTAACAAACGTTATGATGAAATTAAAATTTCGGCAAATACGAAAGTAGGAAGTCTCAAAAATTACCAATCGAAGAGACGGGAGCGGGGACGGAGAAGGGGCCGAAAAGTCTCCCCCGCGGCCGACCATTTGCGAATGAAGAGACGGAGGCTTTCAAGCGCGGGTTTGCGGTTGACAGGCCGAGGTGGGGTGGGGTGGGGTGGGGTGGGGGTGTGAGTGGGGGGTGGGGCAGGGGGGAGGGGCGGCCGTCGGCGCCAGCAACGCGAGGTGGCGCTTCGACAGCAAACACAATCGCGCCCGCAAACACGGCCCCCTGCGCCGCCCCCGCCGCCGCCCCCGCCGCCGCCCACGCGCGAGCGAGCGAGCGGACCGGACAGCATCCGGCCCAATGTTCTCAGTCAAGCGAAGCCATGTGGAGAGGCATGTGCGGCTGTGTGTCGAGCGAGGCTCTTCAGTTGGCAATTCGCAAATTGATGAGAAACTCGCCAACGGGCGACTGAAATAGTTACCACAACGGCAACATAGGGAACGGGGTACGATGCCCCAAAATAAAACTCTGCCACAACTATTCTTTTCACTTAAATAATTCAATGCATTCAGTAACTTGACATTCCATAATATTACATAATTATTTAATAAAAATAGTGATAGGTTTTTTGAGTTGTTTTGATTTCAGTTGGTATTTATTATCAGTAAATAATTGTATCACATTTACGAAAACAAATTTTTCCCTCTAAAAATTTCAAACAAATAATTGTGTTATTCATGGAATATAATAAAAATTAATCTGTATCATCTTTTTGGAAAAAGTTTAAGTATTTTTCAAAAATAATTAGATAACATTTTTATCCGCACCAAAGATGTATTTACTATTAAATAGTAAACTTAGATGATAGAGGATTCAGAAGTTATTACTGTCTAATAAATACAATGTGCTATATCCAAAAGATATTACTTTCATTAAGGATTGTTGTAAGCACTTAAATCCTGGGGAAACGCACGAAGTTGAACACAAGCCAGAGAAAGCGCGGCTCTCCTCCCTGTTTACCCCATCAAGAATTGATGTGTTTCCTCTTGGGGGTCTCGAAACGTAATGGAGAATATATGGAATGACAGGCTGAATGGCATTTGCTCTGTGTTTCCATCAGTCAGCTTATTTGCCTCCATGTACTCCTTTCACTTGACAGTCGTCCCCAACGGATGTCGCCTCGCCAACGCCGCAGTCCACTCTGCCTCACGTAGGTGTCATGTACTGGCTGTCCCCGCCTCCCAGCCAGGCCGTCGCCATGAATTGCTTGCCCACAGACTTTCAAACAGTTCTGGTTTTTATTGAATAAGTTTTCAACAGTTGTTTAAAATAGTAATCGCCATGAATTGCTAGCCCAAAGACGTTAAACGTTGGATGATTTCAACAGTTGTTTACAAATAGTACATCGCCATGAATTGCTAGCCCAAAGACGTTCAAACAGCTTCTAGGTCTTTTATTGAAATAAGATTTCAACAGTTGTTTATAAATAGTATATCGCCATGAATTGCTAGCCCAAAGACGTTCAAACTGCTTCTAGGTCTGTTATTGAAATAATGTTTTCAACAGTTGTTTACAAATAGTACATCGCCATGAATTGCTAGCCCAAAGACGTTCAAACAGCTTCTAGGTCTTTTATTGAAATAATGATTTCAACAGTTGTTTACAAATAGTACATATTTCAATTAAAAGACTCGTATATAAATGGAGAAGATGGGAAACCTCTCTGCGATGAACTGACGGTTTTGATAGTGGATGTTTCGAAATTATGATTGTAAAAGATAAGACCAAATCTTTATGTATCGCACATGCGCCGACCCATTGTGCAGGGGTGAGGCAGCTTGTCCTCGATCGCTGAGACTGGGATTCAAAATGTTGGTAATTTTTTATTGTCAAAGCGGCTTTACGGCAGGTTTCCTCATATCCCGTTTCCCTTACTTCTCTGGCTACCCATAATATCATGTCTTCATTTTCACCTATCCATTTAATCATTCTTACCCAGGTATAAGGTTTCCATACTTCCATCATAGTAAGGAAATTATGTAATCCATACCATTATGAGTTTCATTAGCAGAAGTCGAAATCCAGTCGAAAGTCATAAAACCACGTATTCAATATTTTACACTATTTCGTTTGATATCCTTAGGTTGGATACTATTTTGTATTACGGATTCGACTATCATGTATTTTAATGTGCCTAGTAAACTAGCGCGTGAAGTTGTGATTATATACCGCTTCTATTAGCGTTTTATTCTGAAAACAAGAGAGTTCACCCATCAAAACTCTTTCACGAAAGTTGGGAATTTTCATAATTACTCCATTGTTTTGTTTTCATTTATTCTTGTTGCACCAGGGGGGCCGTGAAATATGTAATTAATACAGTTTTGATGAACATAAACGAGACTCAAAAAGAACCTCAAAAAGCCCGTGGAAGTCAAAGTTAGTTCTCATCTTTTGTAATTTAATGTTTGTTTCTTTTTGTGTCCGACATGTATTCGTAAACGGTTACATTCCCTACCAAGCAAATGTAATAATCTCATAAATGTGCTTCTACTTGGGGGAATTACTGAGTCCTGTGTCAAACAAATTCAAGACAAAAAATAAAACTTTGCATATATGGTAAAAACAGGAACAGTGCCGAGAGCGTCGAAGGCGCACACGCAACACATATTTGCTGCATCATACTTTTTTTTTTCAATTGGTTAGTTAAGGTCGCATCAACATCTAGGTCATTAGCGACCACTATTGGTGTTAACGGTATGGTAACTATGAAGATGAAACGATATGAGGATGATAAGGGGTGAAAGGACGAACACAAATACAACCATGCCTGAGGCGGGACTCGAACCCGCGACCCTTCGGTCCGAGACCACTACGACACTTCTGCCTTAGCGATCTCGGCCACCGAGCCGACGCATCATACTTTATCATCAAGAGTAACTCAGAAAAAATGCGTCCTAGGTACAAGAGTTATGATTGTGAACTATGTAGTATTCTGTAAAATGAGACTAATTCAATCCATGAATTGTATTTCATGTGATTTATTCTTTCTGGATTCCTCACATGTCAGTCGAGCGCATGAAGTGTAAAGGAGCGAATTGCTCCTTTCCACTCGCTCCTTACATCTCATACACTAACACGGACACAACTTGGATTCCTTTACAGTTGCGGAGCATATTTCCGAACGTAATTGCGTCCAAAAACAGTGACAGGGTGGTGACAATTATCAATACATTGATCGTGTACACCACTGTATTATCCGGTTTCATAATTTGCACGAGTTGGATCCTTGTTGGCCAGTGGGTTTGCGTGCTCGCTGTCCACGGCGCACCCCTGGTTCGATTCACGGTTGGGGCAAAAATTAATTGTGCGCTTTCCTTGCAATGTCGCAGTATCCCTTGCTGTGTGACAATGAGAAACCTCACTTCTCAGGTTGCGAAGGCCAGAGATACGACTTATAAATTGCTATGTGCTAACCACATATACCCCTCTACCCATGGCCGCAAGGCCTAGACGCCACTGGTAGGCTTCATCCCTTAAAGAGCTGTTGTACCAAAATACGTACATATATACATAATTTGCATGAATTCTTTTGAACAGCCAAGAAAAAATATAGGGTGTTCACAGCCCAAAACATTACCGTGGTGTTTTGTTTTACGCCCAAGCCACGTCCCTCGTAGCCTCATTAAGAACCATATTTCTTATAAAGATGCACTCCTACCCTTTTTCATGTTTAATATACTGTATACTTTCATATTATCTCCGAAAATGCTACTTCAGCTTTTGAGAACTTTTAAAACTTGAAACTATTTAAATATTTGGAAAATGTTTGTGTAAATTCCTAAATCGATTACTAAATTAGGTTTTCAACGTCTACCTAACCTGATTCTCTTTTGTATAAAATGTTCCCGAGACTTTATTATTTTATACCTTCTCTACAATTATAACCAATGTACACATTGTAAAACATGAACGCCTTACATTCCCAGGTCAACCAATTGAAAGAGTTGTTGCCTGGTGGTGGCTGTAGCGACGCCGAGCGAGGAGGGCGCAGCCAATGGATAAGCAGCGGGCGTGGGACGGCTACGTGGGCGAAGCGGGACGGGTGGGCAGGACGGGCCGTGGGCGAAAGGGAGGGGTGGGGGACGGTCCGTGCGAAGGGGAGGGGAGACGGTGTGGAAGCGGGAGGGGGGGGGAGGTGGGAGGGGGAGCGGCATGTGCGAGGGGGGGGAAAGGAAAGGGCGAAGCGGTAGGAGTTGGCAGGACATGCACTGTAGTCGAGGCGGGAGGGGTGGGCGGGACGGTATTGTATAAATTGTAATTGTAGATTCTATTAAGGTAGTAGTTGGGTGTTTGAATTAAAATACACTGTGTTTCGAGAGAATATGTTAACTCCGTATATAGAGGGATTTTTCAATAAGTAGCTGAAGATAGTTGCGAGTAAGTATTGATACGAAACACACACAGGGAAAAGCCCGACCGCCGATTGATTGAATGAGAAATATAAAATCCTATTAAGATCAAAACTTTGAGGACATTCTGAAACATTTTAAATTTATTTTAATGATAGACAATAATGCGAGAATTAGGATACGAAGGATTTTATTTTCGACATTCTACTGGTCAGCTACGAAGTCATCGAACAAGATATTGTAGCAAGCTTACGAACTGTATTGAAACGCACAATTATCGATATTTTAATGTTCTACATTGAAAAAGTAATTCTCGTGAGATCAATATAATTTGTAATATATAATAATAAATGTTAAATTTGTATTGTTGAAAAAGACTGATAACTTATATTAGTTGCCATCGATCTAATAATTGGTTTCAATCAATAGAACTTCCAGGAATCGTGATTCTGTATAGAATTACACGTCCAGAAGCAACGGCTAAGGAACAATATGTATTGTATGTCAAACCCATGACTAAACTGGAAGTAAAAGTAATAAATTAGTCTAAATATTGAGGCGATTTGTGAGCATGGCAGGGCAACGGTAGAAATAACAATATTAACAATATCAGTGGAAGTGATTTAATTCATTGTGTCAGATGTTTGTTGTAACAGTATTCTGATTTGGCAATAGTAAAAAAAAAACAGGAGACCAAAAGTAGTTCACAAATAGCTAGTCCGCTGTGGGGAATGAAACAAGAAATAATTCAAAGTATAAAAAGATAAAGTCTCCAGAACATTTTATCCCAAAAAGAATCAGGTCGAGTGAATATTGCAAACATAATTTTATAATCGATTTAGGTGTTTCCACTGACAGTTTCAAAAGATTTAAATAGTTTCGCGTTTCCAAAGCTCTAAAATGCTCAAGTAGCTTTTCTTCGGTGATAATATGAAAGTATATAATACATTAAACATGGAACAAGAGTATGTGTGTATCTTTATAAGAAATTGGTTCTTAACGAGGTTTCTTATAAATTTCCTTTGTGCAATAAATATTTGATATTTGTCTTCATCATCATGACAAAAGGAATCGTTTTCTGGACAGAATGAGAATTACTCCTTTCGAAAGAGATATGAATAATACTTCATCAAGGGAGGTGTGTTGTTTATTTTTCTGCACATCACTTAAAATATCAAGTCAGATAAGAGAAGAAAAGTTTCAACACCATCCTTTGGTATTGCAATACTCCTAAAACATCTATAGCAAAAAACTCCAGTGAATTCCGCTGAAAAGAGAACATAAAGTAGAAATACGAATACGAAGACTACAAAAAAAATACTTTATCGCGAAACGCTGCGGAAAAGGCTAAGCGTGCTCGTAGCTCTGTCTCTGCCTCGTAAATCTTCGGAAAGCCCAGCGCTGCGGCGTCGGCGACTGTAGCGCAAACAAAAATTCATTTAAATGTGGACAAATGAACGTGCAGCGTTGCACGACTCAGCTCAGCGACTCCATTCCCTTTGCAGGGGGCTGTGTCGGAAAGAATGGTCCACCCAATGCAAGACGGAGCTCAATGCGGGAGAGCCAACGCAACACGAGGCTTTCTAAACGCACTTTTATTCAATTTAGAATTAAGACTATGTTTGGTGTCGTAAAAGGATCACTCTGTGTGGACGTATTTTAAAGTGGAAGTGAGATTCCGTTTCACGAAGAATGATGAGTTGCTGAACATGTTACTGCCAGCAATGGGCAAGGGACAGTATAATGGAGAAACTCAAGGAATGGTTCATATTAATTCGGGTCCTCGCCGTGATCTGTGAGCGAATTTCAGGTACGCCCCTTTGGCGCTTGAAAGTAGGGAATGACAAATAGATATGAATAATATTTGCTCGAGTCCCATGTTAGTCGCTTTCTCCCTTGGGAAAGATCTTGGGAAAGAATACCAACAAAATACATCTAATTATCTTATAAACTTGTTATTGAAATGTGAAATTAGAATTTCAAGGAAATTGTAGAAATATTACTAAATTTGTCATGTGGTAGTAATGAATGTTTTAAGACCTGAAAAATAATATACCGTGTACCAATGACATATTTTTCAAAACATAACAGAACTGAAGGTCTCAGTGACGATGTAACTTTACCTCTTAATAAGGCTTTATATCAGATCTTTCCACCTTATATACATACAAATATTTTCACGTACCATCGATTTATAGGTGTATTTTCAGACAAGTGAAATCCCAAATCCGATGCAGCTTACAACAAAATCATCTGAGAAGGGACTTAGTATTCCATCCTGGTTGGCTGTGCGAAGGAAATTGCACTTACGATGCAAATAGATCACCCGAAGATGAAGTTCCCTAAGAGCAGAAAGCCCTAAGGTGTAGTGAGGTGAAGCTGAATGATGAAAATAATGAGATCAGACGAACAAAAACCGGCCACAAATATTGACTTAGTAATATAATGTTGATTTTAGCCATTGAAGGAGCATTTGATTTCGTTGGCCAGGCCCGATCAAAATCCTTCATGCATCCATAAGAATCGGATTGGAAAGCAGCCAGGGAGCCTCGGGAGTGCTGGGGGTGTAGGAGGAGCAAGGGCAGCGTGTGCGATTTGGTATTACAAACAGTGCTGCGCTCTCTCTTCGGCAAGAGGCGGCTCTGAGCGTAAGCAGATTAAGCCACGCCGCTCCAAATAAACGGAGCGAGGGCGGAGGGGCCGTGGCCGCTTCTTCCTTCACCCCTCCCCCCCCCTTCCCTTGCCCCAACCTCGTGCCCTCCAGGAATCCCTCCGACCCAGCGCTCTGTCTTGGTTTGTGCTATCGCTCCTCAGTCCCTCCTGCTTCGGCACAGCCTCGCTTTCATCACTGCAGGCTCTACACCCCCGCTTCGTACCCCCTGTGTCTCAGTCTTTCCTGGTCCTCCGAAGACCATACTGCTCCACCCCAGTCTCGCCATCCCCCGTCCTGCCCCCTCCGCTGCAGCTCCTCTCTTCTCCTCGGCCCCTGTTTCATCTCTGTATCACTTTCACTTCAGGATCTCCTTCCCCACCTCATACCCTCCCCTCCTCAGTCCCTCCTTCCCCTCCTCAGACCTACCTGTCCCATACCAATTTCGTTATTGCCCCTTCAAGTATTTCTATTTCTTCCTTCTCAGTCTCTCCTGTTCCCTCTTCAGCCTCTACATTTACACCCCAGACCGACCTTCATTTCGTTGGTTGGTTAGTGATTCCGCCTGATCAACAGCTTAGGTCGCGAGAGGGTGGTGATCTTCGCCCGCTGGATGGCGAGATCTGGCACCGACCTACCGTCGGCTACTGGGGTTTCATCCTAACCAGGACTCTCCCACCAGTGGGCCACCGCCCCAGCCGGGACAAGCTCTAAATTCCCGACCGGTCTCCCGGAATATGTGGTAGTGTAGTGCATGTTTGTGTGTGTGCGTGTGTGTGTAAGGTGAGAATACAGTACAAGGAAGAGGAAGGAAAGATCGCGCGCGGTCCGTGGCCCGTTTGTTAGGGTACTGCTCCGGCATTCGACTGGTATTGATCGGAGAAACCACGGAAAACTACCGATCAAAGCAGCTGGCCGCTAGAATTCTCCTCCAGGCAGCGATTTATGCTGAAAAGCTAGTATCGAAAATCCTGCCGCCGTCGGGAGTGTAACATAGAACCTCCCGGTCAGAGACGCTGCAGTAACATCACTTGATGCACTGAGCTACCGCTCCCAGTCTCTTCAGTTCGTCCCCCTCCCTCAACCCCTCTACCCCCACCAATGTCGCCCTCACCACTGCAGACCATTCCTTCCCGCCTGACACCATCCAGTCTTACTTCAGGCCAGTCCGCCCCATCTCTGCGCTGTGTCCCGACCCAGCTCCGCCGCCAGTTCAGCACGTCTTGCCGGTCTTTATCAACCTCGTGGTGTTTGTTTCCTTGATATGCGTGGAATTCACTTTCTTCGGCCTTCATTCTGCATTTGGTGAGGTGAGGTTCCCTTCCTGTCTGGTCTTCATATTCGTGTCAACAGGCTCTTTCATGGTGGTGTATTTGCTCTGTGGCTCTGTAAAATATTTATGTTGTCGACTTTTCATTATCTTTTTCCTTTTTATTCTCGCCTAATCCAATCTTACATATTTCATATCTTTACATCTCGTATTGCCTAGCCCTCCTGAAAACGGAATACTAAAGTCACTATGCAGCCAGAATTTGGGGAACTCTGTAGTCTCATCTTTAAGAAATACATGCTTGGCTTCTTTTCCCAATAAATTTCTTTTTCTGTCTCCACTTTCACAATATTATTCTTCTAAATTACAGTCCGTTATTTTTCGCGTCACGATTTCACTTTTACTGAACCGCCCTTGAATTCTAGTACATACGCGCTCTCTGTTGGGATACTTCGCCTTCTCCCAGAACTTCTGTAAACGCATTAAGCGTAAAAATACCAAGACCATTTGTACAAAGTTGGGGCTGGGCTGGCTGGCTGGTTGAGGCCTGAAGGGGGCGGGGCGCTTGGCACTGGCGCGCGGGGGTGGGGGGGTGGGCGGGGACGAGGGCGGGGCCGAGGGCTGGGCGCGCGGGCTGGACACGAGGGCGGGCCGGGGGCGCGGGGGCGGGGCGCGGGGGGGGCGTGAGTGAGGCGTGGGGGGCGGGGGGGGGCCGGTGGGGGGAGCGCGGGGGGGAGAGGGGCGGAGTCTGGGAGCGTGGAGTCTCGGGGATGCGCTGACTGTGCGTGGCCACACAAACGCCGGATTACAACCGCACTTCTTTAATATACATGAATCTTTTCAGCTGAGTCTCCGAATCGTAGGGGAAGAAGGAATTGCCCTTCTCAGTTTTCGAGAGTTCCCAATGCCAGTGAGCCGTCAAGGAAAATGGATGACGGTGGCATTGGAAGATCTTACAAATACCAGAGATGAGTATTTGATAGCATCTCGTTTGCGTTATAAGACCATCCTTTCGTGAAATTATTTATGCTGAAGTAAAGCTGAATGCAATTTTTAAATATACAATTCACATTTTAGACAACTATGTAGTGTTTCGGATTAAAAATTGCCACAGTGTGGCAAATGATACCAGAAGTATTATTAAAACTGTAGTCAACAAATTATCTCAAGAAGTTTAAATTTCATGATACCATATAATAGATGTTAACTCATAATATCAAGATATATGCTCTGCTCATATTTCTTCAGCTTATCGAGTTTCCACCAGTTGTTCAAAGTTGTCTGTCAATTGCCCTTTCTTCATTGGAATATTTCTTGGTTTTGTTTGCCTATCGCAATTGTGTTAAAATATTGAATCGACTGCTAAAAATATTCACCTATCTGATAGAATACAATAAGATCGGAAGCAATAACACGGAAGTTGTTAAGTCATCATCGCTTTTCATCTCAAGATTTTACACCTGAAACCTTGCCCTAGGGGTACGTGTTTCCATCTTGACCTAGTCATAATGAAACATGTCCGTTTACGAACTATTATTTTATGCAGCGATAGCAAAAGAATAGAGAGGCGACAATTTTAATTTCGCTTAATCAATGTAATAACTGTCTTCTCCGTGAAACCTTCACACCGTGTCGGCTATTGCTCGCCTCCAATGGCGTCGTATTCCCACCAGAGTTAACTTTCTGCTTTCGTACAGCGTACGATCAAAATGGCGTCATACTTTGACGACTTTCCATGAACTTATGCGTTTAATCTGTGTTTCTTGGAACCACTGAAGATGGGAAGAGTGTTCCCGAAACATGTGTCTAGCTATATGTAAATAAAAATATTAAATAAAATTAAATTTAATACTATTGTGGTAGATACCTCAGTAACCCCAGATAGTTTAACAGTTAACGTCATCGACGTATCGTCATAGCCTCTTCGCTGTCTTGTTTCTTCGGTTGATTGATTGATTTTTTTTCGTGTTTCCGGGCGCGACAACTGCCTCGATCATTAGTCCCGTTAGTGTAGTGCATGTTTTTTTTCTCGGGAGATGGCGGTGATCTTCCCCTGCTGGATGGCGAGATCCGGCGCCGACCAACCGTCGGCTAGTGAGGTTTCCCCCTAACCGGGTCTCTCCCACCAGCGGGGCACCGCCCCAGTCGGGACATGCTCTAAGCACCCGACCGGTCTCCCGGAATATGTGATAGTGTAAGTGTGTGTGTGTAAAGGGAGAGGATAGGACAGAGAAGAGGAAGGACAGATCGCGCGCGATCCGTGACCCGTTTGGTAGGGTACTGCTCCGGCATTCGCCGGGACCAAACCACGGAAAACTACCGATCAGAGCAGCCGGCCGCTAGAATTCTCCTCCAGACAGCGATTCAATTCGATCCCAAAAGCTAGTGTCGAAACTCCCAGAACTCGAACCTAGAACCGTGCCGTGTTAAATACATCGTGCACAAAACATTTTAAAAACACATCTTTACATTTTTTATAAAAACATCGATATTTTGAACATCAATTATTTTCGGCATCAATTTTTTCGATATAGTTATTTTTGGCATAGCCATCGCAGTGCCATCCCCACTTATGAGATCATAGCTAGGGAGCGGAATTTATTGTAATAAGAAAAGCAAAATATGTACGTATTTATGTACTAATTGTTTCTAAAATATGTAAGAAAAATAGAAAATATGTAAAATAAATATTCATTATAATATTTAAAATCTCATTCTTCAAGCGTTTTCCGAGCAGAGTACATTGGCGATCAGATCTTAACAAGGAATCAGAAAGGGTAAAAGAAAGTTCTGCATCTACAGTAGCAATTATTCGCTAGTTTCATCCGAAATATATAATACTTTTGTAATACATACAACGTTGATTACGAAGAGACGGCGCTCAAGAGAATAGTACCGTGTAGCCTGTGATAGAAGAGGGAGAGGGGTAAAGGGAGCTTACCCCCCCCCCCACAAAAGGAATAAGTCAATTATCTGAATTTTTATCGAGTTACGCATGGGGTCTATGAAACACCATTTTGGTTGAAGTTCCTTCTGCTTCCTATACATCCGCTCATATTTGATCCAGACTACGCGGTTTCCAAGCAGATGGGGGCGGGGGGAGGTAATTTCGACAATTACTAGTGATGATCCGGTGATCATACAAGCGCATTGCGTGGTTTCATAAGTATTTCAGTAACAAAGCTAGTTTTGAAGTAACATACACTTCGAATTCGCATGTGAAATGTTCATTTTCGTCTTAAAATATATTAAAATGTAACGAAATATGTAGAAATAGGTAAAATGTGTAAAATATGTAATTATACCAAAATATGTACGAATATGTAAAATAAAAATTGTTCCAATTCGTTTAGAATGCCGTGTTAAGTTTAAAAAAATGTTAGTGCATGTCGGTATCTTGTCTCTGTAAAAATATGTATTTACATGAAAATTCGTTCCGTAGTCATAGCACAATATAAAACTCGTGCGCGCCTTAGAAGCGGTGTGACGAGCGGCTGTTCCACCACGTCCCCCGCCCCGCCCGCCCCCGCCCCCGCCTCTTCGCTCACGCCCCCGGGGCACGTTTTATCTGCTGACGCGTGAAATATCGTCGCGGAGACGCTGATGACGTCATATTTCAGATGCTACGTGGCCGGAGGCGTTGCACCTCTTCTTCTTCTTTCCTGCTCATTTCTCTCCCCACCTCCTCGCGTTTTTCTCCGTCGATCACCTCGGGCTGCGGAGGCCGTTGTGGTTCGGGCACCGACGCGACACCAAGGGCGTCGGGCGTTGCGCAAACATTCTCGCACACGTACCGTCAGATAATTTTACAAGAGGGCTCTTCGATGCCGCCAGAGACTGGAAGTCGTGCCGAAAAAAGGTGAGTTAGTAGCCGCAAAAATTCTTTCACATTGTCCGCATGAAAGTATTGCATTATTATTGAGAACACTGGATTTATTTATTTATTTATTTAATTATTTTTTATTTTTTTATTTATTTTACGTCAAAAACAGTTAAAAACTGCGTATGACGTCCTATGGGGAAAAGTGAATTGTGTGCACATTTTCAAAATTCTGTGATCCCTACACCAAGTCATATACTACTGAAATTTTGAAAGGGAAGAAAAAAAACTCTCATGTAGTAAAATCTATTTTCAAAACTGCATATTACGTGCTATGGGGAGAAGTGAATTCTGTGCACATTTTCAAAATTCTGTGATCGCTACATTAATTCATGTTCTACTTTAATTTTGAATTTAAAAGAAGACTCCCATGTAATAAAATCTATTTTTCAAGGATAAATAAGCAATACATTTTGGGCTCCTATCTATTATCTCCTTCGTCAAGGAAAGTTTCTGTGCATCCATAAATGACTTACAAAAAAATCCGCCTCTCACACTTGTTTGTCTTTACCTCTGACAAATCATTTTTCAGTTTGTCGCAACACGTTAGTTTTTATTAAGCCTGTTCACACGAGTGAATGTGTCAAGACTAAGTATTTAGTGTTACTGCACACATCAGATATTTTGGTCATTAGAACCGTGAGTATAGTGCACCTTACAATCGTGAAATGGCGGGATTTCTCCCTCCCCGCTGAAAGATGAGATCCGGTGCAAACCTATTCGTCTGCATCCTCTTCCAAAAAATTCCCCTAGTGGATCACCACCCGAGTCGGGGTAACTCTAATCTCCCAACCGTTCTTTTTTACTTTCTGGCCCTTACGAATGTAAGAAGAGAAAATATTGTAATCATGCACCGGAAAGAAGGAATTTTTGACACAAACTCTTATTGCCGGACCCTGCTGACAGAAAGTGTATAAATCTTGTTTCTGACGTGTGCTAGTGTAGTGAAGAGTACGCGTGTATGTGTAAAGGGGAAAAAGAAATAATGATGAGGATGGGAAATTACCGAGTCATCTGTGGCCCATTTTTAAGGTACTGCTCCGACATTCACGTCGTAATGTCAGGAGACCACAGCAATTTACCTATTGGAGCACCCAACCCCTAGAATTCTTGCAGTGGTTGAATTCGGCCTTGCTGTGTGTAGAATGCGTATTCGACTACTAAAAATATATGAAAAAGGTGTAGGATATGTGAGTAGCATGGGAGTACATTGTGAACGGTTTGAATAGAGAGAGAAGATGGAAGGGGAATAAATGAAAAAATTCAGTGAGAAATAGAAGGAAATCTTCCAAGATGGTGGTGAAGGAGAGGGATGGATAAAATAGATTGAAAAAATATGTAGAAAGATATGGTTACATTTGTCCAGTAATAATAATGTCATAAGGAATGATATAAGATAACAGAAAAGTAAAAAATAACATTTTTTTAAAAATGTGACAGGCTTGTCTATGAAGATTATCAAATCATTTTCTAATCTTTCTTTGTACGTATGATTTTTTATGACGAGTTCAAGTTATAACTACGAACGGAGGTAGCCAGAAATAAGTTGATCGTTTTTCTCTTCGGCCCATCTAGTGACAAAAATTTATGCCTGTGAAGATAAGAACCTCAGATCCTCCCAACCAGAAACGGTGTAACGACAATATATGTCACTGCGACAGCCAAACCCGTTGCGCGATGGTCAATAAATTGTTCCCTTTTTTTCTCATTTACAGTGTCCCTGTCGACATTTTTATGCTGTGTGGTGTTTGAAACAATAATTGTACGTTTGCAACTATGAATATCCAAAACCTGTGTTCAATGTTTTCAGTACCGTATGCGAGAATGATACATCAATATGGATGTCGTTGAATTTATCAAATTTTGTTTAACGTTTTATTTCATTACATCGCATCTTTGCTCTCTTTTCTAAAAACAGGATGCACTATTCCATGTTAACTAGCAACGAACATCTAAAACTGCTCATTCTCCCTTGTAAAATTGTTCTACAACCGACGAATAAGCTCAGCATTTGCGCCATACTAGCCATTCTGATCGGAATAAACGACGTAGTTCACATTGCCATGTAAAACACGCAATCCTGGGCAAGCGATGTTTTCCTCTCGGCCATCATTCAAGCAGGATAAACCCAGTAAAGTTCAAAGTTCATACCTTTCGACTAGAGTTTAGGGGGTTAAGGCCCCGCCGAAAATATGGATGAACGATTTTTGTGACGATACGAACAAATTTACGATTTGTGTTTTTCATTTTATTTCCAAATTATGTGATAACGAGTTACAAAACTATACGTAATAGAAACCTAGAATAATCACTAATACTTGTGAAATTGTTTCTCGTCATCCTATTTTCTGTGGCTTAGAGATACGGTTGTAGTATCATTATGTTTTATTTTATCAGTGACGAAGTTTTATGTCCCGACTCAAGTTTTAACATTTCTATTGTTTTTCCTGTACTAAAATCATGGAATTTGCTACGTATTTTTGTAATTCTTGGAAGATCCTTTGATTTTTAGGCAGATTTTTATATTCTATCAATTTTTATTATAATTTTGTTACATTTTAGATACTTTTAGATAAAAAAGACAGTTCTATAAATAATATCAATAAATTGAACCTTCGTAAAGAAAATTTGCTACATAGTTCACTTTTGAAAGCCCTAAATTTCTTAAAAAGAAATGGTCTAATTTGCAAAAGCAATAATGTAATGGAAAACAAAATATCAATGATGTTCTTTTCAGTGAAATGAAGGGTATCTCTGCCAAGATTAGTTTGAAACATATTATAATTCTTATATTTCTCTTATTTTTCTTATTCTCTTAGATTTCATTGATCATCAAGTATCAAAAGTATTTAGAGAAATTAAATGCAATAACTACGTACATAAAATAATTCTTTTCGTCACTAAAAATCGATTTCAGTATACATTCCACAATTAGACATGATACAAGTGAGTGATTTCTTTCGACAAATATGTTTTTGAAAAATGATTTATAGACAAATGTATTAAGAAATCAGAGATAATTAGTGGAATGGTGATCACATTTTTACCAATTTTTACTTCTAACACGCCATAAAAAAGTACGTAACAATTCACCTATAATAATTATCTAGTAGAAAGATGGATCTTTTTATACATAACTATATAAAACGGGATCAACAGGAATAATTCTACCGTTTTAATATAATAATTACTATAATACACTAGACCACGTAAATAAAAAATAACGTTCGTCAATTGGTTGAGAAATATTTCAAGGACTTTCAAGCTCATCGGCTTCACTCGAAGATCAAGGTTTTGTTGCTATAAAAGAAATGCTCTCAAATTATCTCCTCCAGAGTTCATTTTATCAGCAGAAGGGCGTTCGGCCGCGCGCAAAGGACCTCAACGGGGCAGAACGCAGTGTGGGAGAGCGCGGGCCGCGAGGGGGCACGGGGACACGGCGACGGAAGCGAAGCAACGCGGGAGGGCGACGGGGGGGGGGGCGACGGGCGCAGCGGGGCGGCTTGTAGCGCGAATCAGAGCGCGGGGCGCCCGGAGATTTCCCAATTCCGGCGTAATCTGCGGGAGGACGTCGCCTGGTTCCATTTCCGGAGGGAGGGAAACTGAGAGAGGAGGAAACGTACAAGGAAGAGAAGAAGGCAGCCTCCACAGAAGTAGGAAAGCAACGGGAGATAGGATGAAAGGATAGGCCCTGACCGTCGCACTTAGGGGTTTACGGGAGGGCAAATTCTCATTATCATTACGATAAAAAAAAAAGGTACGCTAAGATAAAGCTGTTGATAAAATCAGCGTAATGAGGGGGTGATTAAGTGGACTATTGTGTGAATTTATGAGTGGCATTATTGGAGTGTGCGGTTGGTTATTTCGTGTCTCCGGACGTGTTATCTGCAATGGTCATTATTCCCGTAAGTTTAGTGCATTTTTGAGGGAAGAGACGGTGTTCCTTCCTCGCTGAATAGTGAAATCTGGTGCCGATAAACACAGTTCGCAGGGTAAATCCAGGTATCTCTCACCCGCGGGGCACCGCCGGAGAAGTTCTAAGTTCCCGCTGGTCTCCCGACTTGTGTGATACTGTGGAGGGGTGAGGAGAAGGGGTGAGGAGAAGACAAGGAAGCGGGAGGAAAGATCACGCGCGGTCCGTGGCTCATTTGTTAGAATCCTGCTCCGGCATTCGCCTGGAGCTATCCGTGGTTTCTCCAATCAACATCAGGCGAATGCCGGAGCAGTACCCTAACAAACGGGCCACGGACCGCGCGCAATCTGTCCTTTCTCTTGCTTGTCCTATTCTCTCCTCTTACACACACACTTACACTAACATGCACTACACTACCACATATACAGGGAGACCGGTCGGCAGCTTAGAGCTTATCCCGGCAGGGGCGGTGCCCCGCTGGAGGGAGAGTCCTGGTTAGGGGGAAATCCCACTAGCCGACGGTAGG
Source organism: Teleogryllus oceanicus (assembly GCA_964035755.1). NCBI lineage: Eukaryota > Metazoa > Arthropoda > Insecta > Orthoptera > Gryllidae > Teleogryllus > Teleogryllus oceanicus. Next base: position 12,820,310 of record CAXIVR010000009.1, read on the forward strand.
TCGGCGCCGGATCTCGCCATCCAGCGGGAGAAAATCACCGCCATCTCCCGAGAAAAAAACATGTACTACACTAACGGGACTAATGACCAGAGCAGTTGACGCGCTCGGAAACACGAAAAAATCGATCAATCAATAACGTAATGAAATACAGGGAAAGGAAATCTGAATTGATGAGGCCAAATCCTCTTTTTATCGTAGCGTGACACGAATATCTTTAAGCCAGAATGACAGCAAAAAAGTACATAATATATGACTGCATGAAAGTATCTTTCAAGTGAAACAGAGGAGTTATCTACTTCTGAATTCCACTACCTATGTATTTCAGACTTACTACCATAATTGTTCAACCCACACAACATGAAAAACAGCATGCGATGTAATTTAAAGAGAATTAAATGAAATTGGAATAAATTCATTAAAGTGTTGTGCAATAAAAGTTTTCTCTACCCAAACATCAAAAGCAATTTTACAAACTCATTACAATCTCATTTAGGATAAAAAAAGGCGAAATGACTTAGAACAGAAACTTCAAACGGACATTTAGTGGACTAAATCAGGGAATAAAGTTATGATTGAGAAAGAGCATTCATCATTATGAAGAAACTATGAAGCACAACATTTTATTACACAACTCTCTCACAAACAACTTAAATTCACGATAAAAGGAACTCATTATTTTTGTTCTGCAGTCATGCAACGTGAGCGAGTGCGAAGGCAGAAGGCCGTGAACTACGAAGCGCCGGCAATATTTCGGGAGAAGCGAATGGTGGGAGCGGGTGGGGCCAGCAAGTGAACGGGCGGGGGGGGAGGGGGGCGTGGCGCCGGGCGCCGAAAGCGAAATGGCGCGCGTGCCGCCGCGTGAGTGCAGGGGATCAGTGGGCATTGCTCGCTCACTATCGATTTTATTTGAAAGCCGAGGAAGCGCCGGACCGCCTGCCGGGAGGCTGCTGTCCTCAGCGCCACCGCACCCCCACCTCCACCTTCACCTCCACCACCACCACCACTAAAACCACCATCACCACCAAAAACACTAAAACCACCACCACCACCACCACTAAAACCACCACCACCACCACCACTAAAACCTCCACCTCTATCTCTACCCCCACCTCCACCTCCACCACCACCACTAACCACCACTAAAACCACATCACCACCAAAAACACTAAAGCCACCACCACCACCACCACTAAAACCACCACCACCACCACCACCTCTATCTCTACCCCCACCTCCACCTCCACCACCACCACTAACCACCACCACCACCACCACCACCACTAAAACCACCACCACCACCACCATCTCCACCACCACCACTAAAACCACAACCACCACCACTAAAACCACCACCTCCACCCCACTACTAAAACCACAACCACCACCACTTAAACCACCACCTCCACCACCACGACTAATGCGCCTACCTCCACCACCACCATCACCACCACCACTAAAATCATCTCCACTCCACCTCCGCTTCCGCCTCCGCCTCCATTACCAGTGGCCTGGGCACATCTCCTCTGCAGCCAACAGTCAAGTCTGGATCGTAGCCCTACTGTTGTTGGGACCAGAAAAATCAGAAGTTATTCCATAATTTTGTTTAGTCCTTCCGATATTCGAAAATCCGACAATGTGATGTGATATATGATGCGATATTACGTTCCAATGGGGCAGATCACCGCCACCGCTCGTGGCATGTACTAGTAGTACACTTACAGGACTAATGGCCTTAGTGGTTGACGCGCCTTGAATAAAAACTCAAACACTCACGTTTCCAACATTCTACCTAAATACCGCCACCCAAATTCTGACTCTCATATCTCACCTCCTCCATCCTGACTCCCATCTCTCGCCCCTCATATTCCAAATCTCCCTACGTGCATCCCACTTCCCATATCCCAGCTTAAATACTTCTCTCCCACATATCATCCACCTCATTCCAACTTCCACCGGCAGTGGTAGCTCAGTGCATCAACTGATGTCACTGCAGCGCTTCTGACCGGGAGATCCTAGGTTCGAGTCCTGACGGCGGCAGGATCTTCGACACTAACTTTTCAGATAGGTCGAATTCAGTCGCTGTCTGGAGGAGAATTCTAGCGGCCGACTGCTCTGATCGGTAGTTTTCCGTGGTTTCTGCGATCAACACCAGGCGAATGCCGGAGCAGTACCCTACCAAACGGGCCACGGACCCCGCGCGATCTATCCTTCCTCTTTCTTGTCCTATCCTCTCCCCGTACACACACACTTACACTAACATGCACTACACTACCACATATTCCGGGAGACCGATCGGGAGCTTAGAGCTTGTCCCGGCTTGAGTGGTGTCCCGCTGGTGGGTGAGTCCTGGTTAGAGGGAAACCCCACTAGCCGACGGTAGGTTGGCGCCGGATCTCGTCATGCAGCGGGGGAAGATCACCGCCATCTCCCGAGAAAAAACATACACTACACTAACGGGACTAATGACTAAAGTAGCTGACGCGCCCGGAAACACGAAAAAAAAAAAACCAATCATTCGAGCTTCCCCTGTCTGCCTATGACATCCCATCTTCCCCTTAACAATAGACATCCCCCACTTCACCCTTCTCAACTCGCAAATCCCGACTTTGAGATAACCATAATACCAGCTACGCCTGTTCTATCTTCATAGCGTTTTCTTGGTAGCCACTGTGCTACCCTCTCTTCTATTACTTTCAGCACCAACAGAGCCACCGCTTCTCCTATCGCCTCCTCCGCAGCTCCGCCACCGCCTCCTGCATGCTTAAGCCTCCGCGCTGGGGATCACGGCCTGCTGAAGCACCCAAGAGGCGACGCATGGCGACGAACAGCCTGGAGAATTCTCGCGGCGAGATCAGCGCGTGTGACGAATTGGGTCCAAGAGATGGACGCATCTGCTTCGCTGTGAAACAGAACCTTGCGACTTCACACACAGCGCCTCTCCGACACGACAAGAACAAAGACTTTCTGCAGTCTCAATATTACGGTAATAAATACATGCATTCTAAGAATAATAAAAACCACTGGTGGCTACTCGCTAAGGCAAAAAGATTATTACATTTTCTTCAAGACGTCATGATAAAATAATTTGTATTAATCATCATTCTCATCACTGGCTTGTAAATTGTTCTTGTACAATGTGGATACGGATCATTCAAGTATATAAAGGATTTGCTTCTAGAAAACTATAAAAATGTGTAATTGTGCAATAATAATACCTCTTTGATATTTCACTCTAGATGTTTTTTTTCATTTCAAGAAATATTTAATCTAATGATAAGGTCATTTCTGCTAAATTAATTAATTGTGAAAATTGAATTTTGCCTTGTAAATATATAACACTGAAAAAGTAGTTTTAAATGGATAGATATAAAGATATTTAACTATATACAAAGAACTCGATTATATTTCATTGAAATATCTGAGGATTCTTCAAAGAGAAGTTTAAAAGCAAGTAAAACTGGATCGGGCTCAATCAATTTCCCTTTGTTTACAATTTCTTCCAAACTTTCGAAGAATCGGGAAACTACTCCTCATAGTTGGTTAACTCTGCGAGGCGGCCCCAGACAGAAAGAATTTAATCAAGCAGGCATTATAACGTCTATTCTCAGAAACTACTTCATTTTATTAATGTTATTTATACGGTACTATTACGATATCTCATAACAAACTACCAAAACTACCAGAGATATACTTATCATACAATCACTAAAGAAATGTACCCTAACACTTTCTTCCTTTAAAACCTACATGAGTCAGAATAGTCATTGGAGAAACTATATTCGAAAATTTTATTACTTAGTACAGGAATCAAATATTTGTAAACGGTGCGCGCTTACTCAAGATTTATTGACTGAATGATTGACTGAATTTATAGAAATTGACTGAATTGATTGAATTTACTGAATATTTATTGATTATATTGAAAAAAATTCAATGATGAACATTATTACAGCTCGTAGTCATTTCAGTGTTCAATTAGTAAGATTATGTACGCTGCTACATCTCGTGCGCCAAAACCCCCGCATCCGCCTCTGACCACTCGGCTTGTGGTGGTAAAGTCACGTCCGCTGCGAATCGCCCTCCGGCTCTGCGGTTATTCGCTGCTTTTCGTAATCATCACCTCCGGCTAACATTTGTGATGGAGAATGCGCGTTGTTCTCTCAAAGCATAAATAGCCAACGTATAAATACAACTGCTTCATTAGAGCAATGACGCATGAATAAATTTCTCATTAAGGGGACACAGGATGCCCTCTCCTGGCAATGTAATATGTTTGAGTCTAAATCTCAGAATCTATTGAAGGTAGGATGACGAAATTTTTAGAGGTTACAGATATATCACTCATAATAACACTTAAATACGGTTTTCATAGATATTTTTAGATATATTTTTGATATATTAAATATATTTTGTACTATTTTTGTAATATCTTTATAATATATATTTTCCCGTGTTTTCTAGGAAATAAAGTTTCGCAGTAAGTATAATACCAAGGTAATCAGAAAAAAATTGTTTCGTAAATTTAGAGACCTTTAATAACAACTGAAAATTTTAGTTTCCTATTAAAAATGTAAGTTCAAAACAAATATTTAGTATTAAATATATCAACTTTCAGGAAATGAGCTTTAAAGATGCTACCTTCCGAATACGCCTGCTCGATAAGTTGCCTCATCAGAATAATCACTTTCCAATAACTACATCTTTGAGACTTTATGTTGGTTAGCTTCACAACATAAAATTTTTAATTTACTTACGCGTGTCTAAGTCTTCCCGTATTTATTCACAGCATTGAGTTGCAGTATCTAAAACTACTGGATCCAGCACCTTAGCACAACGAGAAAAGGGATTCACATGTAAATAATAAAAAAAACTTGTAAAAGTTATCTTCAATTTCAACATAATTCAAACACAAATTCAAAGTGAACATTCTGGAGATTTAACAATAATAAAATACCAAAACACTATTTTGTCTGCAAAACCGTTCCCTTGTGTCCCTTAATTTATGACAGTCTCTAGGATGACTCATGGCCAGGGCACTAGCTTCCTGTGGTTAGGTACCGAGCTCGATTCTCGGTGGAGTCAAAAATAGAGTTGTAGCTTTCCTTTAAAATCGTTCCAGTTTCTGTACCTGTGTGACAAAAAAAGCTCAGGCAGGGCGATCTTTCTAGTTACCGTGAAAGGAATACGTCATGTTCACCACATGTCGCTCTTACACTCCAAGGATGGGAATTTAACTACACCCAGGCATGGGGGACACAGTTAGCTGATCGGCAAAGTCGGACTACAATCCCAAAATGTCAGACCCAATATACAAACTGTTATATACAGGAAATTCAAGGGTAGATACAGTTCTTTGCTAAGAATAGTAGTAACAATTCTTTGCTAATTCGTTTAATTACAATAAGCCAACTACCCAATATTCGAAGTCCAGAGCACTGGCTAAGCCAACACACATACCAATAGATGTAGAGTAGTAGTCACAGCCAAAAAGATTCTTCCTCAAAACAAAGCTACAGATCGTCAACAATTACTCTCACTAGAAAGCACACACTAAGCCAGCGCCACACTCCACCTCTGAAACTTGTCTCTGCTGGCTCCTCCAGTTCGGGGCCCTTATATACCCCCGAGCCCTCTGCGCGAGTCTATGTGCTTGCCGCCTCTGCGTCGGGGAAGGCCAGGTGGGGCTCCTAGTGGCAGTTCCCCGTTCGGTCAGGTGCCCCGGTACTGGGCGCCACCGCTCGACCTGCACCTGGTGGCGCCTTCCGGCACTGCTCATTAATTGTGCCGTCGCCGGTCTGGGCGCGTCTCCGGTGCGGCCACAGTGGGCCGCACCTCTTGTCTCCGGTACAGTGTGCCCACCTGGCCCGCCTTCGCGGACACAACGCTGTATACACAGCACATACACACATTAATTTCTGACGCTAATAGGCACACATACGCCTATTTTGAAATCACCGGTAGCGGTAGCTCAGTACATCAACTGATGTCACTGCAGCGCCTCTGACCGGGAGGCCCTAGGTTCGAATCCTGACGGCGGCAGGATTTGCGACACTAGCTTTTCAGCTAGGTCGGATTCAGTCGCTGTCTGGAGGAGAATTCTAGCGGCCGGCTGCTCTGATCGGTAGTTTTCTGTGGTTTCTCCGATCAACACCAGGCGAATGCCGGAGCAGTACCCTACCAAACGAGCCACGGGCCGCGCGCGATCTGTCCTTCCTCTTCCTTCTCCTATCCTCTCCCCTTACACACACACTTACACTAACATGCACTACACTACCACACATTCCGGGAGACCGATCGGGAGCTTAGAGCTTGTCCCGGCTGGGGCGGTGCCCGCTGGTGGAGAGTCCTGGTTAGGGGGAAACCCCGCTAGCCGACGGTAGGTCGGCGCCGGATCTCGCCATCCGGCGGGGAAAGATCACCGCCATCTCCCGAGAAAAAAACATGCACTACACTAACGGGACTAATGACCGAAACAGTTGACGCGCCCGGAAACACGAAACAATCAGTCAATCAATCAATATTTTGAAATTGGTGCAGAACGATATCTGAGCTGACCTGATCTGAACTGACCAAGACGGGTTCGTGGACTTCCACGGCATGGTACTTGAAGTATCCGCGCCTAGTTGATTGAATGACTCCTAATCAACCCTAAGTGCCCAGCAACGTGCCTTACGCAGTCTCTCACGGTGTGACGTAGTGCCGTTTTGGGAAACATGAAAAAGTAAATTTATTGACTGATTCCTTCGTGTTTCCGGGCACGTTGATTCATTCCCTAGTCCCCTAAGAATGGGGCAAGATTTTTCCCGGGAGATGGCGGTTAACTTTCCGCGCTGGATGGTGAGATCCGGCGACGACCTAAACTTCGACTGGCAGGGTTTTCCCAACAAGGAATTTCCTACCAGTGGGGCACCGACCAACCGACCTCGAAGTACCTATCTACTCTCCCCACATGAGCAGCAGTATAGTACATGTAAGTGCGCGCCCGTCTGTATGTGTATGTGTGTGCGTATGTGTATGCGTATGTGTATGTCTATGCGTATGTGTATGCGTATGCGTATGCGTATGCGTATGTGTATGCGTATGTGTATGTGTAAGTACCAGGAGAGAATACTACAAGAGAGACACGAATATTGCGAGTGGTTCGTGGCCCATTTGATAGGGCCCTGCTTTGGCATTCGCCTTGTGTTGGCCAGACAAACCATGGGAAACTACCGATCAGCAGATCGCTAGAATTCTCCTCAAGACAGCGGCTGAACTCGACTTAGCTATTTAGCTAGGCTCGAAACTCTAGTCACCATTGGGACTCCCGGTCAGAGGCTCTTCAGTGAAATCAACTAATGCTTTTTTGCTAAGTCGGTGTGAAAAGTAGAAACGGTCTCAACAATCCAAAGGTAAAATGCATTAAAGAATTACAGTAGTAGAAAAATTACCATAAAGGAATTACGTTACCTAAAATGTAATAAACATGACGGATCTTAACGTATTTTGTTCCGTCGAAGCCGTATTCGCAGCGGCAGAACGAAAAAGAGGCAGTTTCGACGAGTTGGCAGGGCAGGCGGCGTGCGCCTTCTTTGTCCACAGGGAGCGCCAACGAAGATGGACGTTTCCACAGCGTCCCTTCTCGACCCCGCTTCACCAAAGGCGGTACTTCCTGGCTCCGTTTGTAGGCGGTAACGCCATCTCGGCGCCTACGTTCTACCCCTCTCGAGCCGCTTCTTCTCTGTCGACCCTCGCGAACACATACACACACATTTGTACGCTACTTCAGTTTCCGTTGAGGTTCTCATCCCCGCAGATACCTTTGCTCCAGTATGTTTCCATGTTCGAAAATAAATTTATATTCAAGGTCTGTCTCAAGCTCCCTCGCATCCACTGCGTCTTGATGTATCCCTCTCCAGAGCAGGTTGATAGCGGGATCCATACCGTCCCCTGAGCTGTTCCTAACACCATTGCTTTCCATACCCATACTTTTACCCTTACAAAATCGTCTAGCTTGTCCTCGAATAAGTGAATGAAATTGATTCCAGGCGCATCAACTACTTGGGATATTAGAGTAGAATATCTAAAGAATGTTATATCCTGGGAGGGGGTGGCAGTGTTTCTCCTGTCGTTTGTGAGAATGGGCGCCGACCTATAAGTCAGGTTGTCGGGCTTCTCCCGGCATCGCTCTCAGAGGGGCACCACGTCACCCGGAACAAGGGTTGAGCTCTCGTCTTGCCTTCTGAGATGCGTGACAGCGGAAAGCATGAGAAATTTGTGTTGAAGAGACGAGGAAGATACAAGGATGAAGAATGAGAGACTGCGCGCTATCCGTAGCCTGTTGAGGTACTGTTGCAGCATTCTGTTATTGACTAAAGAAACCGCGGAAAAACCGTCGGATCAATGGACCTGGCCGCTAGAAATAGCCATCAGATTGCGGCCCAGCTACGCAGTTCCGGAATCCGCCTCCGACGAGATCCAAACCCTAATACCTCGGTCAAAGAGACACAAATGTGTTGCGCATGAGCGATCCAACAGTTCAGCAAGACCATCTAGTCTTTACGATCCTTCTAGAATAAAGGACGTCCCCCATTCTCCCAATTACCATTGCCCCCGACAACTACTGTCCATCTCATCAGCACAAACCCGTGAACGAGTTCTTCTCCTCCCTTCCGGCCTATCTTCCCACTCGACCTCGTCCTTTCCTACCGCCTGCCCAATCCCATCCCCAGTGCACCAGACCTCGCATCTCCCCCGGTCCCAGGGGCCGGCGCTCCAACCTCCGCCACGCCCCCTCGCCCCTCGCCCCTCACCCCCGCCGCCACCCTCGGACGGACAGCTGCGCCCGGCCACCTGCGCGTGCCCCGGCGCGCGCCTCCCATCCATCACAGCGCGTTCAGCCCCGCGCCGTGCCCCGCACCCCGCGCAACGCCCCGCGCCCTGCCCCGCGCCCCGCACCGCCTCGCGCCCCACCCCGCCCCGCGCCACGCCACACCCCGCGCCAGCCCCGCGCGGCCTCGCGCTCCTCCCGCGCCACGCCCCACCCCACCTCGCGCAACGCTCCGCTCCCGCCTCGCGCCCCGCCCCGCCACGCCCCGCGCCACGCCCCGCGCCACGCCCTGCGCCACGCCCCGCGCCACGCCCCGCGCCACGCACCGCGCACCGCCCCTCGCCCGCCCGCGCCTCGCGCCTCGCCCACCCTCCCCCCCCCTGCGCCCCGCTCCACGTCCCGTCCCACCCGCGTACTGCAGTGCGCGCCTCCTCACGCTCCCTAGTCCGCAGGGACGGGGAGCAACGGAGCGGCGAGAAAATGGAAAAAAGGCGAAAGGAAACACAACGCCTCTGGATAATTTCACAGTGAAATATTTACATGTCAAGAATTCTCGGCAGTGCCAATTACCAGACTCCCTGAACAATTTTTACTTCATTTATAACAAGAATCTTTGTACTACATAGTTGCATAATTAATTACTTAATGTACATTTAATAAGTTACTAATGTGACAGAACAATACAATTTGTGCACGTGATCTTGAAAGTATCTAAAAAGAATTTCTTCTAGAAAATAAATTTCATTACTAACGGATATATTTCTAAAAGTGGTTTTGCAATAGCACAAACTTAAAAATATTCACATGCAACTAATTCAATTCCAAACAAACTACAGCTGATAAGTCTCTTTTGGCACGACGGCTGTAGCCGCCCGAACAAGCAACAACTACCATCCTTGTTCTCTCATATTCCGTAACCATTCGTCACCATAAAACACCCGCGCAAACAGCTCGTTGCGACAGAAACGACAAGGCGCATGTCAACCAGAGAACGTGCCTTCGCCCTCTAGACAAGCTCGCTCCGCCGGGGATACCGTCTGAGAGGCGGACGCGCGCGAGAGAAGGAACGGGTCACCAAAGCGACGCGCACGTCCACACACGGAGCGAGACACACGCGAGCGTCCTCGCGCGCGGAAATTGCCAGCCGCCTCACGAAGACGCCGTCCATACGCGCGTGGATCTCGCCTCGCGATGCCTCTCCCAAGAACATACGCCGCGCGGGCGAGCGAAGGTCAGAGACAAAAAGGGCGGGCTGCGAAGCGGGCGAGGGAGGGCGGTGGAATGGGGTAGGGCTGGGCGAAGGGGGAGGGGCCCGGGGGCGGAAGAAAAAGGCTTTGCAGACGGAGAGCGCGCGTCCGCGGCGAGGTACTGCGCCTCTGACCGGGAGGTCCTAGGTTCGAGTCCTGACGGCGGCAGGATTTTCGACTCTAGCTTTTCAGCTAGGTCGAATTCAGCAGCTGTCTGGAGGAGAATTCTAACAGCCGGCTGCTCTGATCGGTAGTTTTCCGAGGTTGCTCCGATCAACAGCAGGCTAATGCCGGAGCAGTACCCCAGCAAACTGGTCACCGACCGCGCGCGATATTTCCTTCCTCTTCCTTGTTCTATCGTCTCCCCTTACACACACACACACTTACACTAACATGCACTACACTACCACATGTTCCGGGAGACTGTTCGGGAGCTCAGAGCTTGTCCCGGCTAGGGCGGTACTCCGCTGGTGGGAGAGCCCTGGTTAGGGGGAAACCCGGTTAGCCGACGGTAGGTCGGCGCCGGATCTCGCCATCCACCGGGAGAAGATCACCGCCACCTCCCGAGGAAAAACATGCACCACATTTACGGGACTAATGACCTAAGCTGTTGATGAATCTTTTGTCTTTGTACCTGCCAAACATGAGCATAATGAGTTGACTGCCAATCAGGAGCAAATATTGATGAACTTTATACAATTATTATGGTTTGCCACCACATGCCTATTGGAGAAAAAAATTAAAAGTTATAAAAAGTTTTAAAAAGTTATCATTATGTCCCTGTATACCGAAAAAGTGGTAACATTTTGTCCGAGACATTCTGTGTATTGTAGATCTGTGTTTGAGGGACACCGAAGGGAGATTGCGAATAGTTGGCGAAGAACTGGACAGAAGAGAAAATTAGTCGTTCACGGTATTCACAATCGACGAGTAAGAATATGAATTTTTGTGCATACGGGTTATGCTAAAAAATAATTTTCGGGAAATAACATCTATGTGTAGTAGCGTCTCCTAGCGATAGATGGTTCTCCCTCTTAACTGAGTAAAACTTAGAAAATTATATCAATAACAATTATTAAAACCAGCACCATCGTATTTCTCTGAAGAGCAATTCTCAGTTACAGGTGTGAAGGAAGCACTGACTTTTCTCTTCATTAGAAGCAGCGGAACCTTGTGACGGCTCTTGTTTAAGAAAACAAGGGAGTAACGGCGATTGCTTTTCCAGGACGCGGCAATGTCACGAAGCAGTAAAAGAGTTTACTTATTTCTAAAGGACGAAATTTAGTGGTCGAGTGGTTCAGGGTATTAGACCTCTCATATTAGGCTTGCGCAAAAGACCAATGTAATAAGCTGACAGAACCACGATCACCATTTGTAACAGTGCTGCTGTGGTGCGTCATAGTGAATTAGACGAGGGAGAAGGCTTACGCTGTCGTGTTCTCCTTGTTTCTTCATTGAGAAGAAGACTTGTTTATAGCCTACACATTCCGCTATGTTAATTAGGCAGTTGATGAAATCTACCCATTTGTTTATTCAATGGACTTCAGCTTCGTGGACGTCTATTACTTAACTGCACACTCATTTTATCAGAAATAGATTCAATCTAATATTTCCTTGTTTTCATCAACCTCGTTCACTTCAAGTATGCTAACGTTATTGCGAGGTTTATATATGCTTTTTCAGCATGGGTCGACGAGCACAGTGGCAGTTTGCCATTGGCTTCCACTGGACAGATTACGTTAGGGAGAAACTGAGACAGGAATTATTAGGTATGTTCAATTGATGCCTTGAGAAGTCTTTCACGCCACAACTACTTGGAGATAGTCGTACACTTCCGCGGCCGGAGTCATGTAAATGATCTTGTCACTGACGGGAATCGAATTCTAGACCCTCACTCTCTGAGACACAGTATTGAAATCAGTGTGTTTGAATGAAACACTCTGTGGCACTTCTGTCGGTGAAACCCTGCGTATTATCACCAAGTACATGATCTTGGCTGCCCGGGTGACGCCGCGTCGAAGGCTGTGTTCCCTACACAGCCTTCTCAACACAGCTTTCGACGTGACTGTTGGCAACACAGCCTTCGACGCGGCGTCACCCGAACGTCCAAGATCATGTACTTGGTTATAATACGCAGGGTTTCACCGACAGAAGTGCCACAGAGTGTTTCATTCAAACACACTGATTTCAATACTGTGTCTCTGAGTGTGAGGGTCTAGGATTCGATTCCCGTCAGTGACAGTAGATCGCCGTCTGGAGGAGAGTTATAGCAGCCGGCTGCTCTGATCGGTAGTTTTCTGTGGTTCCTCTAATCAATACCAGGCAAATGTCAGAGCAGTATCCTAACAAAAACTAGCGCGATTTTTTTCTTCAATATCTTCCTTTTTCTATACTCATCTCTTACTCAAACACACCCCTTCGTTCACTACACTATGCCAGATATCGTGAGACCAGACGGTCGTTTAGATGTTGTCCCGGCTGGTGCAGTGCCCAGCTGGGAGATTCCTGAAAGGGGAAAATCCCGCAAGCAGATATATGAATCGACGCGAGATCTTACTGAACAGTGAAGGAATAACACCGACACCTCCCGTAATCAAAACATTCACTACACTTATGGTACTAATGGCCATAGCAGAACACGCTCCCGGAAACACGAAATTATAATCAACTTATTCGACTTATAATCAACTTATCTAACTTATTATCAACAATCAAATTATAATCAACAAACAACCATACCTTTCGCACCGCCGAAACTGCAGTTTTCGACTCGGTTTAATTGATTTGACTCTTCCTCATGTCCTTGCGCGATCACATCATGCATTCGTCACTGTAAAGACGCAAGCCCGTGAAGCGAGAAAACGACTTTCGCCCACAAAACGAATAGCAATTTGACACTGTGCAGCGTCACCGCGGCCTCGCTTGGCTGAGTCGTCACCACTTCCCGTCGGGATCTCTTCCTTTTGCGCCCTGTTTTCTGTAAGTTTCCTTTGTCACCGCGCAATATAACAGCATTTCTCATTCCCCTGTTCTTCTCGCCGCTGCCTTATTAGATTTGGAAGCTGCGCGGCGGCGCGGCGCGGCACGGCACGGCACAGGGTGGGTGGCGGTGGCGGCGGCGGTGGCGCGGCGGCGGCGGCGGTGGAGGGCGGCGGCACGTGGCGGCGCAAGGGCCAAGGTCAGGGGTCAAGGCCACCGGAGAGATAAGGGGAAGGTGGAACTCAATGCGAACTGGAGGCCGTGCTGGTAGCAAGGATCGCACGAGAGGGAAAGAATACGATACAGAAATAGCTGTGGCAGCCGACCTGGATGGCCGAGGTGGCTAAGAGCGGCTCAGCGCTTCGGTCCGAAGGGTCGCGGGTTCGAAGCCTTAAAATACGCCGAGTTTTGTATATATATTGCGATACATAAACAGTCGTCAAGAAAACGTATGTCTTATCAAATTGTTAAAAGTTAATAAAATTTTAATCTCACCACCAAGATACCATAAGCTGAATTTAACCAAAATGTCTTAATTACGTTCTTGTTGAATACACTCAACACGATATTGTTAGGGTATTTATAAAGATTGAAAGCTAATGAGCCGACCTGCATGGCGGAGGTAGCTAAGAGCGAGTACCGACTCAGCGCTTCGGTCCGGTCGGAAGGGTCGCGGGTTCGAGTCGCGCCTTGGGCATGGTTGTTTGTCTCTTGTCTTTGTATGTATGTGTTGTCGCGGAGGGCCTCGCGTTCTGCTGACCCCAGATCAGAGAAGCCCGCAAGTGTCTAGTGTATGGTCGAATATGCGTTCCATCGGGACGTAAAGGGTAACCGGCTGTCGGCTGGATAAAAAAACCCTAGAAAATAAATAGAGGTGGCAGTGGAAAAGTGTTTGGAGAGAGGAGTTGTAGGGATATTCGAGATCGGAGCACAAGCCCAAGTGGAAAAAAAGAAGACAGCAAACAATGAGTGCTGAGGGTGAGTAAACGGTTCAGCGAATGTGAATGAATCTCCAGTGGAAGGTGAATGAGGATCTATCACGAGAATACGTCATTCAATGTGAAGTCGTCTAGCTTGACGTCATAGCAATATGTTAGCAGTTATGTATTACTAGGGTTATTTGTGATAATATTGTCGTGTCTTCCATTCAACGTCTGGTATAGTTGTTTTGATCGGTAGTGATTAATATAGATTAATATTTATCTATTGAAATAAATCTTGACAATAATGCGGCGTAAGGACGGAAAATGCCGGTGACTGGAACCAGTGATCGTTGTACTTTAGCGAGTTCGCGATCCTGTAGGGATGAGATAAAATTTTACAGCTTTGATATTTTTTGTGGTTTCCCTCTTCACGCCCTGGCCAAGGGGCAGTAGAATCCTTCCCAACGAACCAGAAAAAGAATGCTATCCTCTCTTTCCTATCCTGACTCAAATTCATTCTTAGGGACGAGCAAAGCCATGTTCGTTCGAAATTGTAGGAATAAAATGAAATTGAAGATCTTTATTTTACGGCGCAGAAACTTGGGTCATTTGTTAAGTATTGTTGTACGTTAAATATTGAACTCAAAACAGGTTAAAAACTTAATTCTTTAGAAAAGCGTTCTTAATAGTGCTCTGAATTCCGACGAAAAACTTGAAATATTCTCGTAAGAGTATAGTAATAATAATAAAACTAATAATAATAATAATAGTAATAATAATAATAACAATAATAATAATAATTGTCTTTATGTGTGGCAAGGTTTAAGCCGTTAGGATTGTTCTTCTTCCTAACCTCTTGCTATTTTCCTAAAAATAAAAAAAAAAGATATACACACATTCAAATGAACGAATCTTATCTCAAAATCTATAAACATGTTAATCCCCTTACTTTTAAGTCAAAGGCAGAACGTTAGTAGTTTCAAAAAATTCAGGTTTTCCAGTGCGTCGGGAGCCAAAATATTTTTTCTGTTATAAATAATAGTAAATATAAATTATATTGAAAACCTCGTTTAGAAATTAAATTTCGTAACATGAAACGTTTTGATTTATTATTTTAATTACAATTCATCATTCTTTCTTGGTTTTGCAATATAGCTTACAATATTTACGCCGAAGTGTCAGACCAAGTCTTGTGACATGAAGTTCACCGGAAGGGATTCCGCGACCTACGAGTGTAGGCCTATAAAATCTCGTCAATTATATACCTATATTTCTTAAAGATAGCAACTCCTTTCTTCAAAATTTGTCCACAAAGTGCGCAGAAAAAAAGTTCCTTTACTCAAGTTTCTCATTCTGGCGGAAGAAGTTACGTTCTTACTACGGCCACAAAACAACTAGATGTGAATAAGTGAGGCCCGATCTAGACGCACAGGGTCGAAGAAATTCTCAGAACCAACCTGGTTTTGAATAGAAGCACTCCAGGCGGAAACAAGTTTCCTCCCCGGGCGAACACCAGAAGCCGTCTCCTTGGCGGGAGGTCTTATCTCCATTCTCATCGCTGTGGGTGGAGCGGAGAGCGGAGTAATAACATAATCCAATTTTTTCCTTCCTTTTGGGGCAGGTAACTCACTCGTGCTCGTCCGCCGCTGCCGCCGCCGCCGCCAAGTGCTCTCGACAGCCAAGATCGCTCGCCTCGCACGAGATACTGCACAGGTGCGCCCACATTGCCTTCCTCTTCTTGCCTTTTCTTTTCTTCCGTACTCGTTCAGTTGCGTTGCTTTCTGAGGCTTCGGACTATTCTCTCTCTCTCTCTCTCTCTCTCTCTCTCTCTCTCTCCTGTCTCTCTCTGTCTCTCTCTGTCTCTCTCTGTCTCTCTCTGTCTCTCTCTGTCTCTCTCTGTCTCTCTCTGTCTCTCTTTCTGTCTCTCTCTGTCTCTCTCTCGTCTCTCTCTGTCTCTCTCTGTCTCTCTCTGTCTCTCTCTGTCTCTCTCTGTCTCTCTCTCCTCTCTCTCTCCTCTCCCTCCTCTCCGCGTTTTTTTCCCCCCCCCCTTCCTCCCTCTCATTCATTCTCTCTCGCTCGCTCTCATTCATTCTCTCTGGCTCTCTCTTCCTCTGTTCATAAGTGTAATAGTAATTTTCTTTGCGTCTGTACATCAAAGTGTCATCTATAAATATTTCTTCGAAAAACTTCTACGAAACATGAGAATAAATAAAATGAGTATACTTCAGTAAGTAAAATAATTAAGTCATCTGCTGCTTCCTATTACCTGCCAAAGAACAATATCGTTAATATGTAGAAACAATTAATGACCATAGCACACAAAAATAAAAAGTGTTGTCGAGGACAACACTTTGTTGGTGAAGACAACACCTTTTATTTGGAATAGCAACACGTCACCAATACACCAATAGACCAAAGTACAGCCAACCCTAGAGTGCTCTCTATGTTTCTCGAAATTCCTATGGATTCATGGTATTGCGTAGATTATATTTTAAATAAAAATGAAGCCTGCTCTTAAATCATCGTTGAGAACGAAAATGCAAGGAAGGGTTCGCAGTACCTATTGATCCCAGAAGAATGTAAGGAAATGTATACTTCTCCGTAGAATATTGAAGAGTATTGATATCAAGAAGAAAATGCGAATAATTGACATTGAATATTCCCTTCAGCAACAGGGTATTTTATTAGTCGATTGCCATTGGTCACTGCTCCTAGCATCAAATGCATTCTTCGACTATTGGGCAAAAGCAAAAGTAGAGTTGATTATGATTACCAAGTGAGATAGGCAATCGCTTCCACACAGTACACCTAAGTGTTGCGGGTTGCGGAATGGAAAGTGTCAGGGATATACAATTGATGTCAAAGTCGATGCCGCCAGCGGGTATCCGTGGCAAGGGAAGCCCGACGAAATCACCCCTCCACATAGTTGATCACTTCGCCGCTAGAGAGTAGTGGCTAGTAAAAGTTGCCCTGAACGCTTTACCGCCTTACCCTGAAATAGGATTGTGCGAAATTTAGATAAATATATTTTAGAACGTTAGTTGTTATTTTTTATTTATATTTTTACTTTTATCTTTCTGTGCATATCCTCCTTTTTACATACAATTCCACCAAGTTGGAAAAATTATGATCTAGATATCCCAAGAGACAAATTCTTAAACTATTTTCCATTTTTTCGTTAATTAATAGAACTCTATGCTGGTTTTTGAACAATTTCATTATTAACAATGCTTGTTCTCGTATGTGCTACCATACATAGATATTATATTTGCAGCATTATTTGTTAAGTTTGGAAACTGATTTATAGAACAGTTCAATATTCTATTGAACTGTCTTCTGAGGTCATTTTAAAAGCTTCACAAGTCTGTGATTACATCGAACCCCGATCAGCTCCATTTGTAGCGTCACACCCTCCATATTGTCCAAATTCTTTGTGAGTGGTAAATTATAAATAGAGAACAATTTTCTAGGTCTTCCATGCCACGATCTTTCATGTCAGGTGTTTCATGCCACATGACTTGTTTTGGGAATCAGTTACTGAATCCATTACAGGGAAACTTAATAAAGGACCACTGTTCATTGGTCCGGCACAAAAGGACAGCTTCATCTGAAATCCTTTTATTTAGACTCACATTACTCATATAACAACGTTCTTTCCTTGCAGCCTAATACTCAGAATGTTCAAACGACGTACGAAATCTGTAAGGAAGACGAGTCTCATGACCCATTTAGGGCTTTCGATATTTTCTGTGGACAGGATTCGGTCACATAAAAATTCCACAATGAATCTTAGATTAGAAAATCTTTCTGCGACTTTTTTCAAGGTTTAACAAATAGACGTCACAATAGTAGGGAATATCCATGCAGTCAGCGTCAAAATCAAGTAAAAATTCTGGGAACAGTCGATAATTGAAGGCATTTGATCGAATGTACAGAGGACCCCAAAATATTGCATACACACTTCAAGCAATAAAAATCTCTTAACACGACCAAACTAAATTCACACAAATTGAAATTGACAACTGAAATTGACGCGCACGAATAATCATAGACTTTTACAAGTACAATCGGTGCAACAAATGCACTAAATGCCCACTACCGGCGTTGATACACTTCTGAGTAGTTCAACTGTTCGAGCAATATTTGCCAACGTGTCGTCAGCGATTGCATCACGTACCTTTTCAATTTATTCCCAAATGGCTGCCTTTGTAGCTGGATTTCCACGGTTTACAACATTCTTAAAGCCTTGTACATAAGTAGAAGTTCAAGGGAGTGAAATTTGGAGAACGCCGTGGAATCTTAATCGGTTCCCTTCGTCCTACCCAGTGCCATGGAATATTGACATCAAGGCGCGTACGTGCATCTTGGAGATAATATGACTTTGCACAAACTGACAACCATAACAATCCTTCAGGGCACTAAATATGACGATCCGGAGTTTCCAGTACGTTTTCCGAATCTAATCAAATCCATTCTTTTTTAAGAACACTCGATCGGGTTTTTGTCCAGTTTCCCTGATCCACTGAGCAAATGCTGAGGTGACCCCTTGATTTGCTTCTGGACGTAAATGTAGCTTCATTATGCGCACGTTTTGTTGAACTTTCCTTTCACTTGCAGTGTAGTAGAGCTTAGGGTGAGTTTCTATTTCGTTAACAATACAGAAAAATCAAATCTGTTTGTTCCTTCACCGTTAAAAATACGTTTTCTATAATTTGGCAACGAAAACATCTAGTTTTTGAAATGTTAATCCCTCGATTTTTTAAATTTGTTGTTATTATTATTATTATTATTATTATTATTATTATCATTATTATTATTATTATTATTATTTTTCATCTTTCAACAATTAATAGTTAAATTGGTGGGAAGGGATTCTGAAACTCAAGAAAGCGTGCGCAGATGATTTTTCCCCCATACGTCACACACAGTTTTTGACTAAATAAATAAAATAAAAAAATAAAAAAAACAGTAGCGGGCAATATGTATCTAGACATGATACGCACGTCCGTCTTACTCACCATTCATACATTCCATGGAAATGAGGATTTCTAGTTCCAACAGGAGAGTGCACCGCCACTTTACATCCGAGATTTACACGAGTATCTTGATGGTACTCCTCATTTACATGGCGCTACCCCCCGCCCCCATCACTCAACCGCCTCGTCCCTTTAACCCACACTCCTCTACTTTCCTCCCCCTTTCCCTTCCCTCAGCCCCGCCACACTTTGCCCTCCCACCATCAGGCCACCCTTAATTCTCTCCATCCGCCCCGGCAGGCAACCTCTCAATCGAAATTAATTGCAACTTTTGGGCTTCAATTACTCGAAGCCTAACACCCGCATGATTACGTCTGAGCTCTTGAAGAATATACTCGAGAACATTCACCTCTGCAAGTTACAGATAATTAGAGAATAGACCCGAGCGATAGCTCAGTGCATTAACTGATGTTACTGCAGCGCCTCGACCGGGAGGTCCTAGGTTACACTCCCCACGGCGGCAGGATTTTCGACACTAGCTTTTCAGATAGGTCGAATTCAGTCACTGTCTGGGGGAGAATTCTAGCGGCCGGCTGGTCTGACCGGTAGTTTTCCGTGGTTTCTCCGATCAACACCAGGAGAATGCCGGAGCAGTACCGTACCAAACGGGCCACGAACCGCGCGCGATCTTTCCTTCCTCTTCCTCGTCCGATCCTCTCCCCTTACACACACTTACACTAATATGCACTACACTACCACATATTCCCGGAGACCGGTCGGGAGCTTAGAGCTTGTCCCGGTTGGGGCGGTGCCCCGCTGGTGGGAGAGTCCTGGTTAGGGGGAAACCCCACTAACCGACGGTAGGTCGGCGCCGGATTTCGCCATCCAGCGGGGGGAGTATCACCGCCACCTTCCGAGGAGAAACATGCACTACACTTACGGATCTAATGACCTAAGCTGTTGACGCGCCCGGAATCACTATTACTAGCCCATTATCGTTCGACATAATTTTGTGCGCTTCGCTTAGCACGCGCAGTTTCGTCGCACCCAGGTTCGTAAGAGCAGCTTTGGAGCTATCTGATTGAATTTGTTTGCTATTAGTATCGCCTAGTTGTAGTAACGCTGCTAAATTACACTACTAGAGCTTTACAAACCACCTACCATTAGCTCGATGAGCATTTTTATGGTAGTAAAAGCATTGTTCTTTGTCACAAATGTCCTGTCAACTTCGATAAGCCATCTTTTGATTTGTACGAAATCAAGGGGTTTGTTTATTATGAGAAAAACAATACATCAAAATTTATATTCATTTCCGACAGAAACATTTTCCATGTAAATGTTATATAATGTGAATATCTTTCAATAAATACTTAGTTTTTGTAGTTTCAGATTGGGAATCAATACAATAAATAATCGAAGAATCATTGGTATGGATAGTAAACTTTTTATTGTCCCATAATTTCTGCCCAAACTTAGTAAATAGACGGAAATTTACCCGAAGAAATAACTATTACGCAACTAATACTATTGAAACGTTATCTGTGTAGTTTGCAATAAAATTCTAAGCGCTCGTCTCCGAACATTTTTTAAAGGCATTGAACGTTAATTAAAATGCAAGATACAAGTTTAGCTCAAATACCAAACTTTATATGAAATATCGTATATGAGACGTGATCTAGTGAATGTTGTATTCGAAATGTAATTGACGCTGTAAACATTCTTTTCCTCCGCACCTACTTCCTAAAAAGATTTAAAATTCAACTTTAGTGGATTTAACGGAGCTTATCATATCATGTTGCAAGATACTACTTTTATATACGAGAGAGAATAATACAGAATATTCTCACCATAACGTTTTTTATTCCACTTGCCTTTAATTATAAACACGAATAATTGAAATAACTTTTTCCTTGTACTTTCGTCTGCAAGGCCATCAATGGCCCTCAAATTTAAACAAAAAATTGAAGAACTCTCTCATAACACAGAACAAACGTGACTTTATCTTCACAAGGTGATTACGTCAGATTAGTTCACAAATATTCTTTATAAATCGAGTAATATCTACAATGAAAGGAAAAACTAATAAGAGAATTTAATAAAAATCATATAGTGCCCATTCCTTATGAAAAACCGTATAGTCAAATGAAATCTGTTTTAATTCCTCAATTTCAATTAGTGGAAGGAATGCAGTCAGTGAAAAATATTGTGGTTGGTCAACAGCGACACTCTGTCAGTGGCCATGACACTTATTCCTTTTGAGATGGTTCACTAATATTTGTAGAATATCAAATAAGCTAGTTAGGTTTTAAAGAATTTTTATGAGCATAATTTGCCTCTTTGTTTGCATATCAGTCTCATATAAATTTTAAAATATACAATTTCTCCTATTTAGGAAACACATATACGTGGAACCTGCTAGAACAATTTTAAGTCCAAGAACTAAAATTCATTACTTCTCACGTGACAGAATGAAAAGAGTAAAGTCATACGAAACTTATTCGCAACACCTTGTGTTACTTTAAGGAGCCAGAAAAGTTTCTGTATAACGGAAATAATATTTAAATTTTAAAAGCCAACATACTCTGTATGCAGAAGACAGCCCTCTCTGCAGAAGTAATCTTAAAGAAGTTACACCGACACGTGTACTCGTTATACACAGAAATTTATGAAATTAAAAATTAGTGGAAGAAAATGAAACGACCAAAAGCTAGTCGCGCAAGTTCGCCCACGCCTACGGGTAGAAATACGGACCTTCGCAAAGTCGCGCGTGCGACGTGCAAAAACACAAGACGACCGCGCGGCGCTGTTTTGAATGCCGGGCGTCGCACCGCAGCCAAGGAAACGTGTCGGGCGCAGGGGCGGGGGCGGGGCGGGGCGGGCGGGGCGGGCGGGGACGGGCGGGGCGGGCGGGGCGGGGCGGGGCGGGGCGGGCGGGGCGGGCGGGGGCGGGGCGGGGGGGGGCGGGGCGGGGCGGGCGGGCGGGGCGGGGGGGCAGGGCGAGCGGGGCGGGGCGGGGCGGGCGGGGCGGGGCGGGGCGGGGCGGGGCGGGGCGGGGGCGGGGCGGGGGCGGGGCGGAGGCGGGGTGGAGGCGGGGTGGGGGCGGGGTGGGGGCGGGGACAGTGCTTCGCCCAAATTACTTTCCACCTTCGCATTCGGAGCAAGTTCCCGCGGAGACAAGAGGTTCCGCTCTCAAAGGGGACGCTGGCTGCGGGGTCGGAGGGAAGCCTGGCGCTGCGGCAGGTGGGCGCAACGGCCCCCGCCCCCCTCCACCCCCACCCCCACCCCAAGCGCATCGTCAGGTGTCTACCACAACGCCGCTGTGCGGGAAGCGATTCTCGCGTTCAGACTGCCTGCACAGACGTCGCCGGGATTTGTGCTGGGGAAGGAACGACTGTTCCTTTTGCACGGAGAGAGGGCTCGAAATGAAATAAGGTTTCTAGACAAGGATGAGTTGGATAAGGAAATATCAGGAGTAAAAAACGACGTGTTGGCACTTATGCTTCTTGATAGCAATTTAGGAAAGAAATGTAAAAAAGGAAATTTACAACTACTGGAATGACAAAATTCGATCGGACGTATTTTATACAAACAAATTAAAGTTTGAAAGGTATTATCAATGTTGATAATACTCAGTAGCGCGTACAAAGGGAAAGAACTCACATGACTTCAGTCTCTTTCCGAAACCAATGGTACGTATTAATATATACAGCTTTCCCTAATTTTATACTATACCAACGAAAGTCATTCAATAATATATCAACTGCATACGTTAAGAACATTACCTATAAGATAACAAACAAAATATATTTTGTATTTAACATAAATGAATTCTTTATAAAAAGATCATAAATTTGGCAGGAAGAACATGAAGTGGGAGCACCGAGCACAGAGAAAAGTCTAGACATGCCTCTGACATTACGTTGTAAAGTCAAAACGTATTTGCGTAAAGTTTTCAATAAACTATTTTTAGTGCTGTCCAACATAATCTAGTTCTCTCGATCAGCGTTTATTTATTGGAAAGTGTAACTATGCACGATTTTCGGTAAGTGCGTACAGTGCGTTACGATTTACAGATTACATCCGAGGAACGACTACAGCCTGCGCCGCAGAAGTCACAATGTGCGTAAGCGCATTCGTTCTAAATTCGAAATCGTTCGTCGAAAGGAAGCGGGTAAATCACCTCTAAGTGATGTAGAGGGTTACACTAAAAGCGGTGAAGTAAACAGCATGAACGAAATAGAAAGCAGAAACAAGTATTGACTTCGGTGGGTGTGAAACTCGCAACCTCCTCGGATTTCTAGTAAAGAATTCTAAATGCCGTGTGAAAGGCATTATTATAGATATTATTATCTGTTTAAAATAAAGTTTTAATCTTCTCTCCGTACCTTTTTATAACAAACACGTTCTGAAACACGTCAACTGTAGCAACATACAAGAGTATTCTATTTTAACTGTGTTTTTACTTTGTGTGCTCAGTATCAGAAATTTATCAAGTGACAACATTGTGTCTCTACTGATTTTATTTCAGCTTCGAGTGTCTCAATTCTTAACAGTAATGGGCCATTAGTAAATTTCACTGAGGTGTGACAAGTGTTCTTAGTAGTCGATAATTTGAGGGAAAAATAAAACCAATCGAAGCTTAAAAGAGGGAACAAACAAGAGAACGGAAGCAGACGGATTGGGCGCAGGTAAATAAAAGGGTTGTATTGAATTGCCTTCATTTGAAATGCGAACTCCCGGCCATTAAAGCAGCTCCTTTGGTAAACGACGTCTTTTGAAATTCAAGAGCTATAAAATGGGCAATAAATTTTTAAGAAGAGTACGGCAGCCAGCCGATTTATTTCATTTCGTGAATATAAATGTAAATAGAGGACATACGACACCAATTGGCTGCCACTTTAAGAGTTGTGTTAGAGTTAGAATTAAGGTAAGATGTGAATTTATAATTTCAAATAGTACGGTACTACGTCACACATTACGTTGTAAATTGTAGTTTCAACAAACTGTTGCAGCACAGCGGAAGCTAAATATATGGCTTGTTGTCGTTAAATTATCAATATTTCAAATACAAATAGCGACCGTCAACCTAATGGTCCAGACATATTTATTCTTGAATTTCTTATATCGATATAATTTTCAAGTAATACGTCTATTTCTAGAAAGAAGAAACAAGAGAGAAAACATAATTAAAATTTCAAATTCAACATTACATTTCCTCTTTCATTTTCCACAATTCGAGTCACATTCTCAACATTTATACCTCAAACGCCGAGAAAATGTTAATTTATCATAAAATGTCCTTACTATACTTGGGTTTTCCTTACATAGCAGCTAAGGGTAGTGTCTCCAAGATGGAATACGGCACGACTTTTGTAATAATTCTCAGTCCTTCCGCTTGAGTCGGTTAATCATCGGTCGACACTGAGGCGGTCGCGATCATGCGACATCTTGCGCCAGGACTGAGAATGACTCAAAAAGTGTGCCGAATTCCATTTTGGAGATACTACCCCCAGACGCCGCGTTAGAAAAATAAATATAGTTGATATACATCATAAAGGGAGTAAAAGACAAGAAAAGTAAACCGGGAGAGTTGGCTCAGAGCAACAACTGATGTCACTGCAGCGCCTCTGACCGGGAGGACCTAGGTTCAAGTTCTGACGGCGACAGGATTTTCGACACTAGCTTTTCAGCTAGGTCGAATTCAGGAGGAGACTTCTCGCGACCGGCCGCTTTGATCAGCAGTTTTCCGTGGTTTCTCCGATCAACACTAGGCCCAATGCCGGAGCAGTACCCTACCAAACGGGCCACGAACCGCGCGCGATCTGTCCTTCCTCTTCCGTGTCCTATGCTCACCCCTTACACACACATTCACAGTAACATACACTACACTGTCACATATTCCGGGAGACTGGTCGGGAGCTTAGAGCTTGTGCCAGTTGGGGCGGTGCCCCGCTGGTGGGAGAGTCCTGGTTAGAGGAAACCCCACAAGCCGACGGTAAGTCGGTGCCGGTTCTTGCAATGCAGCGAGTGAAGATCACCGCCATCTCCCGAGAAGAAACATGCAATACACTTACGGGACTATTGACCAAAGCCTTGACGCGCCCGGAAACACGAAAAAAACAATTAATCAACAAGAAAAGTAACAGCCCGTTCTTCACTTCAGTTTTCGGCTTGTTCTCCGGAATTAAGTTCACGTTTTCATCATTACATTCCACCGATAATTCCCCGAAAATAACATTTCCACGTGAGACCAGATGACAAATTGCGTAAGACATTAGAATCAAAGAGGGAGCGGCATCTTACGTTGCGCCATTTCGATCGCGACTTCCCCTCGAGGCGCCGTGTAAGGCGAGGGCGCGCGCCACCCCCTCCCCCTCCGGGCGGCCCCCGGACCCAGAGGGCTGCGGGCCAGCGCAGGCTGACCCCCAGCGACGCCGACAAAGGAGCAACTCCGGGCACAATTAGATGCGCCATTACCTGTGGCGAATACTCCAACGGCGCCGCCGATTGTTCGGATAACTAATAGATAACGAGCGACGCCGTGCGCGTTCGGGGAAGAGGGGGTGGGGAACGGAAGGGGCCGGGACAGGACGAAGTCAAGGGGAGGAAGAACCAAAAGCGGGCGGGGTTACTCGTTGAGAACGCAGAGCTCCAAATTGCAAGAGATTCTTCTATGTAGTTTCACGATGACACTCGAATCGAACTCGGATCCTCATTCGATCGAATACATTTCGAAAGATGAACATAAGAAATCGAGTTGATTCTTAAATTAGCGTATTAAGTACTGTGGATTATTAGGAGGGCTAGATACCGAGGATTATTCTTACTGAGGACGGAGTGTAGAACAGACACCAAACCTCCCTTCGTTGGTTGGTTGGTTATGGATTCCGGGTGCGTCAACAGCTTAGGTGATTAGTTCCGTAAGTGTTTTTCCCTCGAGAGATGGCGGTGATCTTCCGCGATGGATGGCGATATCCGGCACCGACAGTCGACAAGCGAGATTTCCCCTTAACCAGGACTCTCCCGCCAGCGGGGCACCGCCCCAGCCGGGACAAGCTCTAAGCTCCCGATCGGTCTCCCGGCATGGGCGGTAGTGTAGTGCATGCTAGTGTAACTGTGTGTGTGTAAGGGGAGAGGATAGGACGAGGAAGAGAAAGGAAATTGCGCACGGTTCGTGGCCCGTTTGGTAGGGTACTGTTCCGGCTTTCACCTGGTGTTGATCAGAGAAACCACGGAAAACTACCGATCAGCGCAGCCGGTCGCTAGAATTCTCATCCAGACAGCGACTGAACACGACCTAGCTGAAAACCTAGTGTCGAAAATCCTGCCGCCGTCAGGACTCGAACCTAGGCCCTCTCAGTCAGAGGTGTGCATTGACATCAGTTAATGCACTTAGCTAGCAGAGCTCGAAATTGCAAGAGATTTTTCTATGTGGTTTGACGATGACACTCCGTTCGAATACATTCCGAAAGATTTACATAAGAAGTTGAGATGATTCTTAAATAGGCGTATTAAGTATCGTGGATTATTAGGGGAACTTTACTATGGGCTGGATATCGAGGATTATACGTATAGAGGACACCAGTGTCAGATGTCTGGGGTGCAGAATAGTCACCGAACCTCCCTTCGTCTGACTGATCTCCGAGACACGAGAGAAGCAGGAGGATGAAGAGAAAGTCGCAAATGACGAAAATTTCCATTACTTAACTCGTCTGAGTTCTGTCACCACTTTTTCTGCGGAAGTTAGCCATAAAGTAGGTGGTGCAATGAAACTTTAATGTAATATGCTTTTCATAGCACTGGTAGTTTGCTCGTGTTACAATCCTACTACAAATAACACCCCACAAGAAAACATTGATTGTCTCAAGGTGTTTTGTCTCAGCCGTAGTTCTCAAAATTCCGTTGTGACTTTGACAGTAATGTGACATGCGTGTAACAACTTAGAAATTCTCGTCGTTTACACCAAGTCAAAATTACGTACACACAGCAATACAAATACATAAAAATACATTTGATAGAAACAATTATTTTTCTCTCGTCCAGAAAATGGCAAATATCAAAGCGTTGCCTTCCTGATGACCAACAAATACATGTATAACATTGTTGTGTGGTATCTTAAATGTAAATGATGCACAAATTGTGCTTATACGGATAAGGTGAATTCTCACTCCAGTCCAGAATTTGCATATTGAAAATATTGCATTGCACATTTTTACTGTTTACTCAATGTACATCACATGTAATGTTCATTGATAAAACCTTTTTTAAATACCAATGGTTTTGAAATAATAATAATAATAATAACAATAATAATAATAATAATAATAATAATAATAATAAAACAAAGTGTATCCAAAATAAGTCGGAAAATGCAGAAGTTTTTTGTGGCTTAGAGAGCAAACGAAAGTGTGCTGCAGATACAAATGAGAGACACACATAAAAGAGGCTCTGCAGCAGAAGCTCTTCCAAAGCCTCGGACGCGGCTGTGTGGCGAAGGCGCGCGCCGTGGGTGAAGCGGGGAGAGATGCGGGGAGAGGCGCGGGGAGTGGTGCAAGGATAGGCGGGGGAGGGGGGGTTAAAGGGGGGGGGGGCGGGGAGCGGCGGGGAGAGGAAGGAGCGCGGGAGAGCGGCCTGGTGGCGACGTGGAGGACTCTCCACTCGCGGCGGCAGGGGGGGGGGGCCCAGCACCAGGCGACTCGCACGCACTCTCCCGGCGCGCCTATCGGACGCGCGTTCTCCCGCCGGGCATGCGACGGGCTCGCCGCTCCAGTCCTCGTGGTGGCGCATTTTCCCCACAGCCTCCTCAGCGCGATGGAGTTCAACAACTGTCTTGATTAGCGTGCGGCTGCTCTGATTAATAGTGTGACGTTGTGGGAACACAACAGCAATCACAAACGAGCTTCAGATATTTACATATTTATTAATAAGTATTTACAAATAAATACATTGATCCGTTATATACAGCTCTGATGGACCCTAACCCAAATCGCGGGAGCGATCCTTAAAAGATGCAAATGTGCCTGACGCGTGGCCCTCGCTACTCCTCAGCGATCTTATGCGCACAGCGTAGAGCCCCGGCGACCGCACCCACCTGTGGAAAAAATGTTCCACAGCGGCGTCTCAAAGCATGGGTTGCCCTACGAGCGTAGCTCGTCTTCGCACCGCCCTGGGCGCAAGTTTTGTGCCTTCGCACGAGGTTTTCACTCAGCTCAAAACCCACCCCCGCGCCCTGCGCTTTCGCTTATGTACTTTCCAGACCACGTGACGCGCAACGTCACCTTGCTTTCGCGCTTATCAAGTGAATGCCGTAAGAGTACATTAATGAATGGTTCGCGAACAGTGTGTAATCGTTCCTTCCTTATCCTGACACCATCCTCTCCCTTTCCCTATACAATTACACTTTCGTGCACCACATTATAATACGTATCGGGCGACCAGTCAATAGATTAGTTTCGCTGGTTTCCTCTGAGGCGGTGCACCGTATGGGTCGGCGGTTCCTCGAGAGAGAGACATGAAGTTAAACTCGGCGCCACGTTCTAGCGTGAGACGAACACCGCCACCGTCCATAGTATGGTACGCACTTTAGGGAAGTAGTTGTTCCCACGTCTGTCGAACTGAAATGATTTTGTTTAGGGATTTGCGCAATTACCTGGTAGTTTCGATAAGTTTCTGCCCTCACGAACTTCTATTTTTGATACAAAAGAAAAAATTACGTAATTTTTAACTTAATCATCCTTTACTCCAATCCATATTTCACAACTGTTTATTACATTTCTGGTTTTGAAAAAATACTCCAAATTGTTCTTTGCAAAATGTTAAAAAAAACAGTTCTTTCCTCACGCTCGTCAGAAACATTTCTTCCCTGAAAAGTTTTCTCCAGTTTTGATAGAAATCAGACGTCGCTGGGTGCCCAATCTGGAGTGTAGTGTGGATGGTCCAACTCCGTAAAGCCATAATCCTTTACAACATTCTTTGCAATCAGAGTAGTAAGCACAGGTTCATTGTCGTGAAGAAACTAAACAATGAGATTTCACGCACACCTCTCACCAACAAAGTACCACTACAGTACCTCGCCCCCCAAAACTAAGTAAGAAGTCGGCTGCAAAATTAGAGCATTACACAATTAAAAATAAGGCTATAAGCTGCTTAGAAGATTTCCTCATTGATGAGCGATATCTTGGTCAGGCCGAAAACGTACAGAAGCGCATATTTATATGCCAAACTTGCACTTACTAGGTTGCCAGCGCAAGAGGCATTTTACTTTAGGCAGTTAGTTGTAAATCTGTTTTGCATTCACAAGTTACGAGGTCATACGTAAGTCATTTATTGTTACCATGAGGGCATTGTCATGAGTATTGCAAATAAATAACGTGATGGAGTACCTCTATATGGGGCTCCATTGCACGCAATCCTGGAAATGTAAAATATTACAGACATTTTCAGAAGGGTGTTCTCCTCATAAAATAATTATACTATATCAAACGCTTCCTTCACTTGTCAAAGTTAGATTTCATTCTATAAACCAGTACTTCTGATTCGGAGGTTATTCTTTTTTTCCTTGTCACAGACATTCCAGTCATCGAGAGAAAAGTAAGGAAATGTGATAGGTTAACTCTATGTTTGAGTGTGTGTCACTGATTCATAAATCATCCAGAAATAATAGATTTGCAGCCACAGTTCTCGAAGTTAATAATTTTTTGTTGATTATAAAACCTGGTGTGAATGTTTATTACTTTTTATATTCAAATAAAGTAGATACCGACACAAAAAAATCATTTTAGTTCGAGTTTTGTTTATTTCTTTAAAACAATATTAAAATATTATGTATGTTTCAATCTCGTAAATCACAGAGTTTTAAATTTACCCAAAGACTAATTTAATAAGAAATAAAAGTTAATCTCATACTTCCTTGGTGTCTTTTTATACGTCGTAATCCTCAGGGGCAAAATATTTTATAAACAGTTGAGTATGGTTTATTCAGAAATCACTTTGTTATGTTTTACCAAAATTTTACATTTCATGACTAATAGAGTTTCAAAAGTAACCGAGAGCAATTCAAAATTTATTATGAATCACTGTTCATACAAATTTCGCACTTCCGGATGCGTAAGAGTAGGGTAGATTTGGCGCCAACCCACAGGCCGGCTAGCGGGGTTTTCTTCATCCAGGTATCTCCCAAAGTGGGAACAAGCCCTTAGCGTCCAACCGGTCTCCCGACATGTGAGGTTGGTAGGGCACGTCTAACTGTAAGTATAAGTGTGGATCAGCTGCAGATAGTGGCCAAGGAAGAAACAAGAAAAATTGCGTGCGGTCCGTGGCCTGTTTGTTTGGGATCTGCTCCGGCATTCGACTGGTGTTGATCGGAGAAACCACGGAAACCAACTGATGAAAGCAACCGGCACCTAGAATTTTTCTCCATACAGACGCTGAATTCGTTTCAGCTGCCTAGCTCGTGTCAAAACTGCGGCCACTGTCGGGACTTGAACCCTAGGACCTCCCTGTCAGAGGCACTGCAGTGACATCAGTTGATGCCCTGAGCCACCTACGTCTATGTCGGAGGCGGTTGGTGTTTCTAGACCTTCCGTGTGGTCAAAGAAAGCAATAACTGAAACCTCTAAATTGCCTCATATACAACATTCTCACTTCACCTTGGAGGTGTGGTTTTAGAAAACTCATTCAGCTTTCATACTGATGGCTAAACAAATAGAACAATGAAATTCATTTGTATGCAGGATACAATAATACTATTAAATCTTCCAAAAATATCTAGGCAAATTAAGTATTGCGCTCTATAATTATTTATACTGATGTTTTATTACTCACAAAGACCACCAACGTAGTTAACCAAGCAAATGTTTGTCATCGCAGGTCATGTTCACAATGGAACTCACCTGAAAAACATAAAAGAGAATTATGTACTACATGTATTTCACATCATAAGTTTATTCATAAATAATTAATAGCATAATTTTGGAAAATGGCAATAAATTTCCTCTTATGAGAAAGCAAGTAACTATATAAACAGATGTTTATGAAAAATGTGATGTTTTTACTGGGATACAGATTAATTATTATCCATCAGTAGACTGTCGCGTCTGTAAACATACACATTACCCTTTGAACTAATCATATTAAAACTAGATTCAAACGCTTTATATCTATCTGTAATATGTTTCTATCTGTTTCTATCTGTAATATTATAACAATATATGTATATAATATTATATATATAATATCTACTTATGATAATTGCATAAACAAAATAAATTAGTAATAAATGTTATTTACACAACATATAATTTAAAATTATTTTCAGTAGCGGCCGGTCCGGAGTTCTATTGCCAGTTCGTGATGCGACATCGATTTGAAAACAAGGTTGTTTCTAATTATCGATGTTCAAAATTAAGACATCAATGTTAAGAAAGCATTGATCAAAAACCATCTATGCTTTTAAACATCGATGCGATCTTTTAAAAGTGTATCTTTAAAATAAATCTTTAAAATGATATTCATGGGCAACAAAATTTAATCTTTCAGTCACCGTGTTTATTAATTTATAAGGAAGATTGAATTGAAAGCAAATTAAAAATATTAAGAGCAAATTAAAATACTCAGCCTGAAATTCTGAGCGCCCACAGTAATCTCAAGAGGTCACAGCTTCCTGGGTTCGCCTTACGCCCACGAGGTTCGCTGAGTCTCAGTTATGCATAGAATATTGCTGTAATGCCAGCTATTAGGTTGCTATTTAATTCTTTTAGAACTTTATTTGAAATAAAATCGTATCCTGCTGATTTCTTAGTTTTTGATTTTTTCATTTCTTCTGATGGGGATATATATTTTATATTAACTAGTGCTATGTGTAGTGGATTCGGGTCAAATTCCTCTACTTGTTTATTAAGATGTTCGTTCTCGACTGGGTTTGGGTTGAACGATTTTTCAAAGTAGTCTGACATATGAGAAGTTTTTTCTAACGAGGTAGCGCTGCGGTCACAACCTCCCTCCACCGTCGTTAGCGCTGAACTGATGTCGTTTAAATTTGTTTGGACTTTCTCACGTGATGGCTGAAGTTCCAATATTATGTAACCTGTCTCAATAATACGAAAATGTTTGTGCTATTTTAGAATCGCTAGTTTTCTACTTTTACAGATTGCAATATTAGGGTAAGCTTTCAACGAGTTTCCGAAGGAAAAGAACAAGCAATTGGATACAAATATTATTGAACGACAATCCATGTACTTTTAATATTACATGGCGAGTGTATCATTCTAGTATACAGAAAAGCGTCAATAAAATTGAAGATGTAATTTATATTTTGATGCAAAATTGTCAAAGAAATAGCGCTTGATAATATATGACCCTTTTACACAAAAAATAAAATGTATTATATATTTTTGAAAATATGTATTAAAACTCTAATTCAGTCGCCTTATAATTTTATGTTTTTATTGAAGATTACCAATTTACAACACCAATAATTTCAATTACTAAATATTTTCACCATCTTATATTATGTTAAGGTAATGTAGGTGATAACTGTATTTTATAAGGCTTTCGTTGTGTGTCTATATTTCAGTTTACATACTAGAAACACGTTATGTTTACTGTATTTAAAATTTTGTCAAATAATATGACACTAGAGCATGTTCTCGCGTATTAACTACCATGCACTTTCTTAGCTTTACTTTCTTAATTCTTCGTTCGCCGTTGTGAACTCCTTTCTAACCTTCTTGTTAAACACTTTTACAACAATGGCGTAATTCAATCAACTGCTCATGGTCTTGGAAGAAACTTTGTGAGGAAGTTTGATATTAAACGCTCCCGTGATACTTTATTAAGAAATTACTTCCAGAATAAACTCCCATTGTTCTGCAAAAATTCTCTCATATTCTTGAAGACTTTTTGTCATAGTTTATGAAAGACTTCCATCTTCATGGATATTTTCAAGACAAAGAGAAGGATAATTTATTGAGGTACCCATTCTTCATTTTACACAGTTAACAATAATAGCGTAAATGCTATTCTTCAGAGATTTTTAAAAATATCTATTTTTATCTATGAAATAAACACTTCCAAAGAGGAATAAATAGAAGTCGAGTCAAAAGTATACTCAAGTGAGATACATGCGTAATTCATTGTTTACCAAATACCATTTAAAAAATTTAATTAATGTATTTTCAGCCATGAGTCACAGAAGAGAGAAACTATAAGGTGAGAATAGAGTGCTGAAAAGAACAACATCGAACAGTACAACTGACAAAAGATATCCTACAAAAATAAATTAAAATACATCTGCGTATAAAACCATGAGAGTTAAATGTGTTTCAGAGAGCCAATGATGATTTTTCTACGTTTAAATAAAAAAATGCTATATTAAATAACTAATAGATAATAAAAGCATTATTTTGACAATGAAAACTTTTATTTTAAACGTAAAGCATACTAAGAATGGATTCATGTGCACTAAAGTAGACTAAAATATTTTACTGACGCAAACACTCATACGGTTGTACCAAACGACTATCCCTACTTTTACGTCAAAGAACGTACACATTTTTCACATTGCAATAATTCAACAACGTTCCTTATTTCACGCAGAAAAAGTGTAATGCGCACGGATAATATGTGAAAAATGGAAGTAGAGTTTAATATTTACAAATTGTTTGTTTTAGCGGTAATGCATTCGCTCGCGAATGCCTAAGAAGCCGTATTGTTGAATGAAGCTGCGACTGGGCAGTCATTAGGGCTCACGAGATCGCGAAATGGGGCTCGTGGCGAGAGAGATGCGCCACCTGGCGGCACTGCGCAACTGCGCTCTCCTTGGGGGCCGGGGGACAAGTACACACACATTTGATTGATTTTTTCGTGTTTCCGGGCACGTCAACTGCTTTGGTCATTATTCCCGTTAGTGCAGTGCATGTTTTTTCTTCGGAGATGGCGGTGATCTTCCCCCGCTGAATGGCGAGATCCGGCGCCGACCTACCCTAACCAGGACTCTCCCACCAGCGGGACACCGCTCCAGCCGGGACAAGCTCTAGGCTCCCGACCGGTCTGCCAGAATATGTGGTAGTTTAGAGCATGTTAGTGTGAGTGTGTAAGGGGAGAGGATAGGACAAGGAAGAGGAAGGACAGATCGCGCGCGGTCCGTGGCCCGTTTGTTAGGGTACTGCTCCGGCATTCGCCTGTTGTCGATCGGAGAAACCACGGAAAAGTACCGATCAGAGCAACCGGCCGCTAGAATTCTCCTCCAGACAGTGACTGAATTCGACCTAGCTGAAAAGCTAGTGTCGAATATCCTGCCGCCGTGGGGAGTGGGAACCTAGGACCTCCAGGTCAGAGGCGCTGCAGTGATATCAGTTGATGCACTGCCGCTCCCTGTCACACATTGCAGACACTGCAGATGCAGAGGGACGTCTAGCAGCAACCATCGGACTGTTCGAAAGAAGAAGGAGAGTGCCCGAACGGGAGAAGCTGGAGTTGTGGGAGCGCGAGTCTTTTCTGATCCCAGGCCCTGCACTAGATGTCCACACTCAGGTCTTTCCACGAGACAAAAGAGACAGGCCGAAGCGAAAGGAAGTCGGGGCGGAGCGGGGTTTCTTTCTACATACATTCCCTCTGTGACTAAGAGAAGTGTTTCGGTCTTTGCAGAAGAAGAAGTGGAGGAACGAGAGGGTGTTGTGATGGAGTGGGGTGTCTTTCTGAAGGTTCTGAGTCTAAGAGAAGAGTCGTTCTTGATACTTTCCAACGAAGTCTAACCGGGTGCAAGCGGAGAAGGCAAAGGAACCGAGTGCGTGTAAGGGAAGGACTAGATACTTTTCCACTGACTCTAAGAGAAGTGATTGGGCTCTTGCAGGCGGTGGTGACAAAGGAGTCGAACGCGTGCAAATGTAGGAATAGATACTTTTCTACTGAGTCTAAGAGAAATATCTGGATTCTTGCAGGTGGAGGAGGCGAAGGAGCCGATAGCGTGCAAGACTAGATAATTTCCTACTGAGTCTAAGAGAAACATCTAGGCTTTTGAAAGTGGAGGAGGCGAAAGAGCCTATGCTGAAGGAGGATGATACTTTCCTACTGAGTCTAAGAGAAGTGTTTGGGCCTGTCCAACCGGAGGAGACGAAGGAGCTAATTGCATGCAAGGAAAGGATTCGATACTTTCCTACTGAGTTTAATAGAAGTGTCTAGGCCCTAGCAGGCGGAGGACATGAAGAAGCTGAGCGTGTGCAAGGGGAGGAGTAGATACTTTTCTACTGAGTCTAAGAGAAGTGTCTGGGCCTTCGTAAGCGGAGAAGGCGAAGGAGCCAATCGCGTGCGAGGGGAGGACAGAGATGCTGATGCACGAAAGACGCCGAGTTTCTCGCTTCCCTCAGCCCACGCAAGCTGGCTCAGGCTACGTGCCAAGAGTCACTGTAGGACTTATTCCTGTTGATGCGTCTCTTACCACGAGGAATCCCTTCAGTTTGGAGATTCCCTGCGTGGAAATAGATATCGCACTGGGAATGCGTAGGAACATCAATGTGTTGAAACTGAAATTCGTTACGCCAAGACATGGACAGAATGAATCTAGTCTATCTGTATATTTTGCCTTTAGAAATATAACTTTATTAAAAACAATATTTTTTGGAATAATTCTATTTCGGTCTCAGATGTCATTTTGGTGCACAAGAATTGTAAACATAAAAATTTAGACTCTTTTTTTACGTTTCTCAGCATCATATATATAGTGCAACTGTGTCAGATTATTTCTTCCCTGTTCACCAATTCTGCAAAAGTCTAACGTTGAGTTTGTATCACTGGTCGCAAAGCAATATTTTGTTTTTAACCGGGTACCAAATTGGCAAAGTACAACGATCGTAATTAGAAGTTATTATTAAATTTTAAATGGTGAATTACTATTTGTTATCCACGGCTATCCGTGTAAATGTTTTAAATCAACAATAATAATATTAATTTTCCAAAAGTTAAAAATTATAATTATTTTAATGCACATGACATTATTTTAATGACACAACTGCCTTCTCTTTATCTTTGAGCAAGTACTACGACACTTTATACATCTATTTTTCGCACTTAGTTCCTACAAAGTATGTTGTTTTCTGAACATCATTCTACTTAGATGATTCATACTTAAAATTCTTGAAAGTGTGCAAATTCGTTCACATTAACTCACTCAGTTTTGAAACTTCCTTTCGGAAGCTTTTGTAACGCAGCTTTTGTTTCTTCTTTTATATCTTGTAAAATATATACCTCATCGCTCATAATGTTTTCAATTCTCGACGTTAAAATTGGATAGATGACACGCTACGTCCAACATTTTAAAGAATTTTCCATTTATTTTGAATCGTTCGAGTAAACTCTTTTGATATGCAAGGAATTTCACTTACTCATAAACTTCATTTCAAAGTTACAAACCCTGAAAGAGAACAAAAGACTCTTTCCCCAAGATCTGAAAGGCGCAATTACAACCTCCGAAAAATTCCTTTTAAGACAAAAATTTCATTAAGCAGCGCGTGTCCGTCGTTTGGCAGCGCGTCGCAGACGATGGGAAATCTGCCCGCATTCCCAGCGGGCGCCGACAAGATCGCCCCAAACACGTGCCCACATATCCCCAGCGGCAAGGAAGAGTCTAACTAACGAGTTGGCTTGCAATGATCCATTGACTGATTAGTTATACCGGGCGCAACTACACTTTCGG
Organism: Teleogryllus oceanicus; assembly: GCA_964035755.1. Taxonomy (NCBI): domain Eukaryota; kingdom Metazoa; phylum Arthropoda; class Insecta; order Orthoptera; family Gryllidae; genus Teleogryllus; species Teleogryllus oceanicus. Next base: position 12,856,933 of record CAXIVR010000009.1, read on the forward strand.
GACTAAAGTCATTAGGTTGGTTGATTAATGATTCCGCTGCGTCAACAGCTTAGGACATTAGTTCCGTAAGTATACTGCATGTTTTCCTTCGGGAGATGGCGGTGATCTTCCCCCGCTGGATGGTGAGATCCGGCGCCGACCTACCGTCGGCTAGTGGGGTTTCCCCTAATCAGGACTCTCCCACCGGCGGGGCACCACCCCAGCCGGGACAAGCTCTAAGCTCCCGACCGGTCTCCCGGAATATGTGGTAGTGTAGTGCATGTGAATGTGTGTGTAGGGGAGAGGATAGGACAAGAAAGAGGAAGGATATATCGCGCGCGGTCCGTGGCCCGTTTGGTAGGGTACTGCTCCGGCATTCTCCTGGTGTTGAACGGAGAAAGCACGAGAAACTACCGATCACAGAAGCCGGCCGCTAGAATTCTCCTCCAGACAGCGACAGAATTCGATGTAGCTGACAAACAGAAATCCCGCCACCGTCCGGACTCGAACCTAGGACCTCGCGGTCAGAGGGACTGCAGTGACATCAGCGGAAGTGCAGGCCTCAATGCCTGAGCCTCGCCACAAATAAAGATATTTATTATTATTATTATTATTATTATTATTATTATTATTATTATTATTAATTTTTACTTTTTTACTCAACGTATATCATATGTAATGTATATTTATAAAACTATTTTTTTAAATAACAATGATGTTGAAATAATAATAATAATAATAATAATAATAATGATAATAATGCTGCTGCTGATGATGATGATAATGATGATGATAATAGTAATAGGTGATGCCCTGAGCCATCTCATCAGGTAATAATACTGTTGGAAGTGAAAGCTTGGTGAATCCCATTCCCGAGCTATTACGATTGCAAAAATTATCATTTTCCATATACTCATCTCCAAAGGTATCTTCTGAAAGAGATAGAAGTTTCAATCCCCTTAACACCCTCGTACCTTTAAAAAAATCAATCGCAATCTTGCTTCTATCAGATATTATCTACAGCCATGATATGGAGTGCGTTAGGGCATCTTTTATCTTCCCTCCCGGCCCCCTACATCCCCCGCAGCGCCATCGTGCGCGCGGGGAAGAAGCAAAGAAGGCGCCGTTTGGAGCACAAAGCGCCCCTCAGGTGGGAAATGACTAGGGCCAGTGGAGGCCCCTTGAGCGCCCCGCAGACACTGCGGCGGGCGTTATCGCCGAATCGGCACTTCTCCCAGTCGGGCGCCCGGCGCGCTCCGCACTTGGCCGCCGAGCTGGCAAAGCAGCTCCCCCCCCTCCCCTCCCCCTCCCCCTCCTCGTCGCCTGCCACCCGCCCACCTCTCTCGCGCTGGCCTTTCCCCTTCATATTTCGAAAGTGTGTCATCGTTTCCTTCCGAGTTCCAGCGAAAGAAACGATATTATGTAATTTAAAATAATTAATTTTCAAACACCTTTAAACAGTTGGCCTTTATCCATCGCAACTCTCTGAATGTTTCAAAGGAGTGTCAACTTTCCCTTCTGAGTTCGATTGAAAGAAACGATATTATGTAATTTAAAATAATTAATTTTCAATAATATTTGCGGTGTTGGTAGAATTTTATTATTTGGTTATGGGATGTTGATTATTTCCTTACATTCATTCTTAATTGGGAGAATGTCCACACTCTCTTCTAAAAGTTGAGTTCACGGTTGGATCTGGGTTTGATGGTTTAATCCTCCCTCGGGCTGGTCTTTCTCCATCGCAACTCTCTGAATGTTTCAAAGGGGTGTCAACTTTCCCTTCTGAGTTCGATTGAAAGAAACGATATTAGGAAATTTAAAATAAACAATTTTCAATAATATTTACGCTGCTAGGAGAAGTTGATTATTTGATTATAGGAAGTGGATTATTTCCTTACAGTAATGATAAATTAAGGAAATGTCCACACTGTAATCTAAATTATATTAAATAGTACATTAATTTTTAATTAGGGGAATGTCTACACTATCTTCTAAAAGTTGAGTTCACGGTTGCATCTGGGCTAGACGGTTCAATCCTCTCTCAGGCAGACCTTTCTCCATCGCACCTCTCTGGATGTTTCAAAAGGGTGTCATCTTTCACCTCCGAGTTCCATCGAAAGAAACGATATTAGGAAATTTAAAATAAACAATTTTCAATAATATTTCCGGTGTTAAGAGAATTTTGTTATTTGATTGTAGGAAGTTGATTATTTCCTTACATTAATTTTTAATTAGGGGAAGTCTACACTATTATTTAAATCACATTAATTTGTATATTAATCTGTTCAATAATTTTTAATTAGGTGCCAACACTCTTTTTAAAAGTCGAGTTCTCTGTTCTATCTGGGCTTAGCCGTTCAATCCCAAAGGCGTATCACACTTTGGCGCCGAGGGGCAAAACCACATAGCGGCTCTTCGTCCTTCTTCATTTTCCCTCCTCGTTGACGCCCTCCTGACCGAATTATCGCGCTTCCTAATGGGTTTCAAAAGTGCGCCATAATTTCGAGCCGAGTGGTTTATTCTTTCAAAGAACCTTAAGTGTTAAAGCCATCAAGTGTTAGCCCCGTAGCCATGGAATGTTCCTCAATTGCAACCGAAACTCGAGTCCTCGGGTTCAAACCCTGATGCAAATTGTGGATTTTCGAATAGTGGAAAATTTGAAAACGCTGAGGTGTGTCACGTATTCTTAATAGACAACACCTCTATTAAGAGTATATTAACATAAAATAAAAAGTTCATTCATAAATTTCCAGAACGCACCAGGTTTATAACGCAGTGTGATAGCGTGGCTTATTTGTTACCACGCACAAAAATAGCTTTAACAGAATGTCAACATAATCAGAAGTAATGCAAATGTATCTCAACTTCAATGCTTAATTAATCAATACATTGTACAAAAAATGTTTTAATAATTATATTTTAACACTAATCGTTATTCTACAAATCTGCAAAGTGCCTATTTTGTATTTTCGGACTCAACCACATTGGTATTAGTAGTATAAATAACATTTTACCCTTTTCGGGTATCGGAGTAAACTACCACATATTCCGGGAGACCGGTCAGGAGCTTAGAGCTTGTGCCGGCTGGGGCGGTGTCTCGCTGGTGGGAGAGTCCTGGTTGGGGGAAACCCCGCTAGCCGCTGGTAGGTCGGCGCCGGATCTCGCCATTCAGCGGGGGAAGATCACCGACATCTCCCAAGAAAAAACATGTACCACACTAACGGGACTAATGACTAAAGCAGTTGACGCGCCCGGAAACACGAAAAAATCAATCAATCAAATTTCATACTGACAGTGGTGTACGCAGTGCAATAGTGCAACTACTTCTAGATTAAGAAAGATGCACACAATTTACTAATTTTCATACAATACAAACATATTCACAAATAATAAAATGAAACATCTATTCCAGTTTCAGAGTGGAACTAATAAATCAACTGTTTTGCTTAACCGGATATTGCCTCTTGCTTCCATGCTTCTCGAGGTGGGGAACCGTTTTTCCGATTCATCTTCACTTCATCACTTCCCCTCTCTCTATAATACTTCCTTTCGCGGCCACAATGTCTGGTTTGTAGCACTAATATCTCTGTCGCACCGACCCTTGCACCTACACGATACGTTTCCTGGATCTTTAACATTTGTATTTTGGAAAGATACATCACTGCAAACCTTATCGTAAACATGCAAAACACTCCTATTCGTACACGGAACAGTCAAATTGTCTATATTTCAATTTACTCTAATCCCCAACTACTGCTATCTAAAATGCTTACGTTTTACAAATACTTACTAATTATTTTCGGTGAAAAAAATAATTATAGTTTTTCTACAATTTCTTGTTTATGAATTTGGGACGTTATCACGTAAAAATGAAGAATCAGATTTCAACCTTTTAACTGTGGCATTTATTGTCGAGTTAATATTCTCAAGAATGTTTAAACATTGACGAAAGTGTAAGTTTGTAACAGCCGATGGATTTCTGAAAGTTAAACATTTGAGAAATCTTCTCGAAAGGCGATGCAACTTTCCAGAAGAAATTGTGTAATAAATTCAAAATTAATTTGTAAACATAATTTATAAAAATATACCTAACGAACTTCAAATAACTAATACTTCTAAATAACTAATACACAATGTCAAATATAAAATTCTGAATGTTCAAAATTCTTGTTAGACTCTGGGTCTAATCCATATAAAAACGAAATTTTGCAAAGGTTTTTTTGGAAGATTTCAGTAGCTCGTCTGTGCTAGTTGTTAACTAAACGCCTATTATTGCATAAATGTCTTTGAGTGAATCTTGACGACGCATTCGTGTGTTTGTTTCCGGGGCTGGGGCGGGAGGGTAAGGCGAGCGGCGGGAGTGTGTGGGCCGAGCGCGAGCGGGCGCGAGAGAGGCGTGGCCGGTGAGAATAAGCGGACCTGGGGGCGGGGGCAGGCGGGGCGGGTGGGGCGGTGGAGGGCGGGCGAGGATGGGTGGCGTGCGGCGGGAGGGGGAGGGCGGATGGTTGAGAGGGGTGGTTGGGACGCTAACGGGAAGGATAGGGAGGAGCCGGGGTCGGGGCGGTCGGGGTGATCGAGGGCGGTCGGGGCGGCCGGGCGGTCGGGGCAGGCGGGGCGGTCGGGGGCGGGCGGGCGGTCGGGGGCGGGCGGGGCGGTCGGGGCGGGCGGTTGAGCAGGGGAGAGTGGGGATGGGCTAGCGGGAACGGTTGAGCGGGGGCAGGCTGTTGAGCAGGGGAGAGTGGGGATGGGCTAGCGGGAAGGATATGGCAGGCGCAGGCGGACGCGTGCGTGTTGGTGGGGGGGGGGAGGAGAGTGGCAGGGCCCCATCTCGCCCCAAGTGGTCATTTACGTCTTATTTCCGCGGCGGCGCCCTCTCGAAGGGTCGCGTGGATTTATCGCTGTCGCCCCCTCCCCGGCCCTGCCCCCCTCCACGCCCGCGCTTCCGCACCACACTGCTGCCCTCCCCGCCGCTCCCTCGGAGCCGCGCTGCAAGCTCTGTCGATACGGGACGAAAGGCGCTGGATTGATTGAGTAGGCACTAAAACCGAAGGTTTGATGCACGCAGCACAGTCAATTTGTCTTGTGATGAAAATCTATTAAGGGACTTCCTCTAGAAGAGAAATAACTCTGTTAGTTCCGTGTCGTAGGTACCCCATTTGTTGTTAAGTACTACTGCCCCGGTCAGAAGGAACAAGTCAAGACCTATGTATTTTCTCATAAAAGTTAGTAAGCTTAATGTTTGTGTTGATTGATTTTCAATTGTCAACTTTGAAGCTCTTTTAATTTTCGAATTTCCTCGTAGTTTTCAAAATATGATAATTTAAAGAGATTATCCTGATGAAAATATTCGAAGAACCACCGATATTGTTTTTCATGTAAATGTTAAAATTTACTAAAATTTTCAAAAAAAAATTACTCTTCTACTTCATTGTATTTCGTCTTGAGTAGTTTATTTTCAGATATTCAAGAAAATGAGTACCCAGGAAAATCTAATGTTTCTCGTAGGAACTTTGGAATCGAATTGTTAAACTCTTACTGAAAGTCGGTTCGTCAGTTTAATGAGATAAGATTTACTTTGAGCAAAGTGACATTAAAAGGAAAACGGGTGGTAGATTTAGCGAGTGCAAATAGCGCTTAATAATTCATCATTAATCGCATTTAAATAATTCATCATGACAATATTTGATTCTGAAACCCAACTTAGAAAGTTTCTAACAACCGTTATCTAGAAATAGGAATAACATCCAAAAATATAATAGAATGTGCAAAACATCAGATTACGGCACAACATGTATTCCGGAACGTACAAGAGAATCGGATTTTAAGGGCAGAAATTGCATCGTTTCCTTGTTCTGGTAACGTACGTTACAGGATGACGTCTTTCAGGTTGCATACGCAAGCATTTTCTTGAGTCCATAATTTCGGTTGCTTGGTTGAATAGTGATTCCGGGCGCGACAACAGCTTAGGTCATTAGTCCCGTAAGTTCAGTGCATGTTTTAGCTCAGTCCTGTAAGTTTAGTGCAAACGGTAGCTCAGTGCATCAACTGATGTCACTGCACCGCCTCTGACCGGGAGGACCTAGGTTTGAGTTCTGACGGCGGCAGGCTTTTCGACACTAGGTCGAATTCGATCGCTGTCTGGAGGTGAAGTCTAGCAGTCGGCTGCTCTGATAGTTTTCTGTGGTTTCTCCGATCAACACCAGATGAATGCGTGAGCAGCACCCTAACAAACGGGCCACGGACCGCGCGCGATCTGTCCTTCCTCTTCCTTGTTCTATCCTCTCCCCTTACACACACACACACACACACACACACACACACTAACATGCATTACACTACCATATATTCCGGGAGACCGGTCGGGAGCTTAGAGCTTGTCCCGGCTGGGGCGGTGCCCCGCTAGTGGGAGAGTCCTGTTTAGAGGGAAACCCCGCTAGCCGACGGTATGTCGGCGCCGGAACTCGCCATCCAGCGGGGGAAGATCACCGCCATCTCCCGAGGGAAAAAATGCACTGCACTTACGAGACGAATGTCCTCACTAGTTGACGCGCCCGGAATCACTAAGCAACGAACCAAAAACCTCCTTCCCCACACATTTTGCCCTTTGCAGGTGCTCCGAAGTGGAAGTCCTCTGCGCGGTCCTGTGGCCACCTGTATGTCGGCGGCTGGCGTGGACGATGCCCTAGGGTCACTCTTCTGGGCGGACCGCCTGCTCTATAAAAACCGTCTCCCCGCGCCCCGCCCGCGTTTCTTCCCCACCCGTCGGAGGGCGCCTCCCCCCGCCGACCCCCTCCGCCCGGGCCCCCCGCCCCCGCCCCAGCGTCACGACGCGCGCCCTCGCCGTTGGTCCCACAACTTATTTATTGCCCTCCCGAGACACATGACCCACCTCTGAGTGCGTGTTTACACATTGTTACATATCGCTGAGGAATACAAAATGTATCGGAGAAGTGTGGCGGTGGAGAAGCTGTAATAGAAGTTGGCTGGTGTATCATTTCACTCGAGGGACTTGCTGAGAAAACACTCGCAAAAATGTGCTTATGTTTTCTATACCAAAACGTATATTATTCCTCAAATTATGAAAACTGTTTATTACTTAATTATTATAAATAAACGTAAATATTGCATATAGTTTTACTTGTAAGGTGTTGTTGAGCATAATAAATAAAGTGTTAATGTGTATTATTTTTGCAATTTTATGCGTGAAAATTACCTCTGTAAGCCGGAAACCTGGCAAAAGTGCAAAGAAAATGATTTTAAGAGAACCTACAATGATTATTACCTGGCCAATAAAAATATTCATTTTTAAATTTCCGGCTTTCTCCTTGGAATGGCATTTTTCGAAGAGTCATGTCCTGAAGCAATAGAGTTAACAATGAGTTTTCCTTTACCACCTGTTGTTAGGAAATCTTTGGCGAACTCGGTGACAGTTTTGCTGCTACTTTCTCGCGTTTCGGTGTGATTTTCAAGATCGTAACAAACGCGACGTCCCTGTCGCTCCTAATTCTTAATGCTGGTCATCTGCACCTCAATTTTTTAAGGCGTCACTACTTTTCTTGAAGTTGGCAATCGAATTCCGGAAAGCATGTCTCGTCATCCTATACCTGGGATTTTATATCGTGGCGGATGACATTAGGTCATTTTTACACCTCTCGCCTTATAAAATGAATATTTTTAATTAATTCGCGAACGTCATTCTCACTGGCTCTCATGGCCTCAAACATGTGCTTATCACTGTTATAAAGACTGATTATATAAGGCAAGAGGTGTAAAAATTAACTAATGTCATTGGTCAAGTTAGGAAAAACCAAGTATAGCATAGTCGTAGAGTTGACAAGGTGTAGACCACACAATTTAGTGAACGCTTGAAATATAGTGTATGACTGTTATGTGCTAGTGTGTCAGAATGTCTTTAAAGCGTACGTGCAAATTTATACCGCTGCAGATAAAACGCTAGTTTTATATCTTCTGTGTATCGCTGTTGGTTTTTTATTTCCTGCAATATTTTCATTGATAAATTATGCTTTATTTTCTTTATTTTGTTTCATTAACAAAATTATGTCAAAAATACCGTTCTTCAGTTACGTATATAATGAATTTTTGGCAACCTTATCTAAAACAAAAACCTTCTAAAACAGAATATTTTGAAGTAACTATTAGATTTTCTTCATAGACAGATTTTACTGTGATATTCCCTTTAATTTTAGGAGAAACTAAGGTCAAAGATTACAAAGATTTAAACATATTTTAAAATTATTTTAACAAGTTTTTCATACGTTTCAGTAAAATAATAATAAGTTAAATATTAACTTCATTTGTATAATTTATATTCAGTATGAAAAATACAAATTACTTTATGTAATATGTTTCTCTACTGCTTGACTTGAGCTATTATTACAAAATTCGAATAATACCGGACAAATCACTTTGAAGAAATGCTGGAAGCTTATCCCATGGAAATTTAAGTATACTAGTAATGTTTCTATTGATTTATAAAATAAGAAATATGACAGAATTATGAAGTATGTTATTCAAAACCTATTAATAAACTTGCATTTCGAAGAAAACGCTAATGTTAAAAAAAATTGTCAGCGACTGAACGAAGAAAGAGACAAGGCGTAAGGAATATAGGTAGCATTTTAGACAACCAAGAACCCCGTTTTTCTGTTATTCCTTTTACTTTAAGACTGACAAATCAGTTAGAAAGTTTAAACTATTATGACAATTTTTTAAAAAATCACAATTTATAGGGCGAAAAATTATTGTAAATGTAAAATCTCAGCACTGCATATTGCGCAATCCGCCATCATTCAAATGACGCCACAACGTCCTTTTTCTCGTTGTTCTCTTTGGGATGTCACTTGTCAGATCACTTGTCACGTCACTTGCACTCTAGCGTCCGTCACCTGGTGCCTCACGACATTCGCTTCCGATGGTCATATTTCATGTTTGTCCAGAGCGAAACGGTGCTGCGTTCGAGAAAACCGAGGAATTCAATGGCATGCTCCGATTAAAACAAACAATTGTTTCGTTTTTCATCGAACGTAGCATCAAGGGAGGAAAATCCAAACACGGTATTTCAATTTAAAACGTTTAATTATTTTTCGTTAAATTATATGGCGTACCTTTCTCTTCGGGCGACAGTGTGCAGGCAATTGTGATCGGAAACAATTACGTCCTGTGATATTCGCTGAATACGGCGGGTAAAGATGGGTGATGTATTACGAGATACCGGATCGCATCAATCTACCCTCTTTCATTGTGGACGCACTGGGACAATTCGAGAAAAAACAAATATACATTAAGATGACATATGTTGACATTTGTTGAGAAGCTTTGGTCTCAACATGTTTCTCACATATTTATTAGACTCTTAAGAGTTGCTAAGTACATAATGAACACATTCATATTTTATATATTCTATAATACATTTAAACGGTGAATGTGTAATGCGATTTTTAAATAAATTCTATAATTATGGAAGTTTATTTTACTTTCTTCATTTTATTGTTATTTCTTTTGTTGCAATATTTTCAGCGTTTAACGATACCGCTAAAGAATGGCTTTAAATTCCCATTCAGTCGTTTTATCAAAGAGTGTTATTAGTTACACTAGTACTACGGAATTTTATTTAGGTACATTTTTATTTACGTATCTGGAGGCATATGTAACTTCAAACGAACCGGCTTCGGTTTCTCCAAGAATCAATCTCAATATTTTGTAATGCGAGACAATAAATCAAACCTCGACTCTGATGCTGCTTATCAGTATCTAGTAATTCTGCAAACCAGAAGCTACTGCACGCTGTAGGATACCATTAGAGATTGTGATGTGTATTCCAAAACATCCATTTACCACCAAGGGTTACGTAAACCAGTTCACTCCTATCATGAGGCACGCTAAAGGTATTTGCAACACAATACGCCCTAACGTATTCATTCATACATATCCCCACGCGAGCTCGCCCGCATGCTATGCGTGGAGGCCGTTTTCGCCAGCGCCAGGTGCAAGGAGAAACAGGCTGGGAACGATGCGGCGGGCCGTGCGATAACGTAGACCCAGCAGCTTTATTACAGCCATTGCAGCCTCCGATCTGCGTCACTCGGAGCGGGCGGGCGCAGGCTATCTCAGAGCACATCCATCGCCCACCGGAGAAGCGATGCACGCCCCGCCCCGCCCACGCCCCGCCCGCCGCCCGTCGCCCTCCGCATAAAGCGGTTTTGATTTGTAAATGCATTTCACGGCCAGATGAGTCATAACACTTTATCAAGCAGATAACGACCGTTAATTTGAATAATGAACAACCCAGTACAGCGGACCACCGCAGTGACCGCGAAACAAGTAAATGGATAGTACTTGTCGGTAATTAATTTGCCCAGTAGCTTTCCACCCAAAATAATTTAATTTAGGAGCGAGAGAGCGCAGTGTGCTTTCAGACCGAGAGAAGGCGGCGCGGGGTGCGGGGGTGGGGGTGCGAGGGAGGGGGGGCTAACTTGTGCCTCTCCTGTCGCCTATTGTGCCCGCGCTGAACTTCATTAATCCTGCGAGGCCATTCCAGGGTAACGCGGCGCACTGCTGGCCGCGCCGGGCGGGAAAAAATGAGCTCTAGTTGAGGTGTCGCAACATACGGGCGGTCGGCCGCATGCGGCGTGTGAGAAACGCCTCCGCCCTGCCCCTTCCCCCCCGCACCTTCCCCTATTCCCTGAGAGAAATGGTTGTGTAGGTCATCAGTAGGACTGAGAGCGGTAGATCAGTGCTACCTGTAAACTGTAAACTGATGATCGGGAGGTCCTAGGTTCGAGTCCCGACGGCGGAAGGATTTTTGACACTAGCTTTCCAGCTAGATCGAATTCAGTCGCTGTCTGCAGGAGAATTCTAGCGGCCGGCTGCTCTGATCGGTAGTTTTCCGTGGTTTCTACGATAAACACCAGGCGAATGCCGGAGCAGTACTCTACTAAACGGACCACGGACCGCGCGCGATCTGTCCTTCCTCTTCCTTGTCCTATCCTCTCCCTTTACACACATACTTACACTAGCATGCACCACACTACCACATACTTCGGGAGACCTGTCGGGAGCTTAGAGCTTGTCCAGGCAGGGGCCGGGCGGTGCTCCGCTGGTGGGAGAGTCCTGGTTAGGGGGAAACCCCACTAGGCGACGATAGGTCAGCGACGGATCTCGCCATCGAGCGGGGAAGATCACCGCCATCTTCTGAGGAAAAGCATTACCACTACACTAACGGGACTTATAACCAAATTAGTTGACGCGACCGGAAACACAAAAAAAATCAATTATCAGTAGGGCCTGGATTTTAATGACCTAAAAATCAGCAAAATGTGCAAGCATTTATGACCTAAAACCTATATAAATGTGACCTTGAAGAATAAAATATGACGTTATATTCAAATTCAAGTTTATTTTTTAAAAATTCCTCTTGATTTGTTAGGTGTAACAATTACAAAATTCACTAAAGAACAGATTGTGCGGACGGTACATACGATTTGCAGTCGTTGGAACTAACTAGCGTTTTAAAAAACTTACTTGCGTCTGTAAAACAAATTAAGTTCAGTACAATAAAACCCATCAATCCAAATGTCATGCTTCACTACTGCATACTTCTTCTTTAAAATAATCATTCTATCTCTTTCAAATAATCCTTTGTAGTATATTTTTTTATTTTATTTGTAACAATATCTCCTGATCATTCGAGACACATTTTCAAGCCTTTTATTCTTGTGTCCTTAACAATATGAAATATATATACATTTTGGGTAAAATTTGGCCAAAATATGACCTTTTACTAAAAAAGGTCCTTAAAAATATGAGAAATTTGCTAAAATATGACTTTTTAGTAAACATTGCGTAAATGTGACTTATTTGCACAATAAAATTAAGTTTTTCTAATCGACAATACCTGCATTCGTGCTTAATTTTTTTTTTAATTCACCCGAAGGTTCAGAAAAAATATATCTTGTCATTAAAATCCGGGCTCTAGTCATCAGTTATCTGCCCTAAGACGCGCTGCGCATTTTCGGGCTACGATGGAAGGCATTTCTGCGTAAGTGATTTCTTTTGCCCGTTACAAAACGAATGTACGTCTTTGCATGCACTTCTCTGTACTTGTATGTGTCTGTATACAAACACAACCATTTTGAAAAATTATTAACGTCTCATTACACTTATACTGATCATATCATTCAATATCACGCACAGACTACACAGGCATAAAAAATAAACTCTAAAACTGAGTTTGCAACGTCAAAACTCGGTTGACCCAGATCAATTTGTGACAAATATTGAAATCGTGACCGCTATGTCAATTACATTGACGGTCAAAAAACCAACGAATGTATTTCTTGATTAACATCTACAGTTGGGATTACATCAAAATATAAAAATATTGAAAAAAAAAGTCATGAAGATGATTGAACTCTACGAATTCTTATAAAATTCTTTTAGGGGAAGGAATAGAAAATGATCAGTAATGAATTCACTCAAAACATCCTTAAAAATAACTCACAAAACTTTCTACATATAAATTAAAACAAATTTCCCTCTTTATCCCTGGGTACTCTGGGTACTCAATAGGTGTATATCTGATTTCTTGCGACTTTGCTATATCATACGCTGCTGAAATACGCCAAGAACCTGAACACATGCGAACTGACAGTTATACATTGCCGAGGTTTTCAGACAAAGCATTGACCAATTGTCAAACAAACAATATCATGAATTAGACGATCAAAGTAGCCTCAGTGTAGAGAAATGACGGCGCGAAATTGACAATTTTTTTCACAAAAAAAGTTTTAAGTTTTAATATAAAACAGAAATTAAACACTACTAATTCCTAACTTCTAAAATTAAACTCTCTCTCTCCGCTCTCTATCTCTCCGCTCTCTATCTCTCCACTCTCTATCTCTCCACTCTCTATCTCTCCGCTCTCTATCTCTCCGCTCTCTATCTCTCCGCTCTCTATCTCTCCGCTCTCTCTATCTCTCTCTCCGCCCCTCTCTCCCTCCTCTCCGCTCTCTCTATCTCTCCGCTCTCTCTCTCCTCTCCCTCTCCGCTCTCTATCTCTCCGCTCTCTATCTCTCCGCTCTCTATCTCTCCACTATCTCTCTCTCTCTTTCTCTCTCTCTCAACCACACCCACACAGGTACACAAACATGCACTGCATGTAAATACTTAGCGCAATACATGCGTAGCGTCGAACCAATTGCTTTCCAAACCGAGACTAATTGTCCTCACTCTGCAGCCTTTTCCTCCTGTCTGGGAGCGAGTCTTCCCACTGCGCGTGTGAGATGTGCACCCCTGCTCGGTAGCATTCACGCGAACGCTAGCGCAGGGGCAGACAGGACAGGGTGGGGCGAGCGTTTTGTGCACGTGCGGGGGGACGGGGTGGGGTGGGAATGGGGTGGGGTGGGCGCAGGACGACCGACGACTAACGCGCAGCCCGCTTCACCGTTGTTTCCTGCGGGCAGGGTAATTTAGTGCCGGGATTTCTCATCAATCAAATGGTTTTATCTTTCGCATGAATGCGCGGGCTGAGTGGTACTACGTCCTGGTTGGACTCCTTCAAAGAACGTGTTATGTGAAGTCCTGCCTAAAGGCGACGTTTATGAATCTTTTGCGAAAGGAAGATTGAGTGTGCTGGGATAGGGGAGCATTACATTTCGTCCTATGCTGGTGTCTAGACTTGCTGCATGTCTGCACGAATGAAAAGAGAACGTTTAAATTCACAGAATTCCTTAACCGATTACTGACATTACATTCATGTTCACAATGTCTTTTTGACATCCAGAATATATATGAAACATATAGTACTAATAGTAAATTTATGTTATGTATTTATTAAAATTAAACGAAAAAATGTATACGTACTAAGAATCACAAAATCATCCATCAAACAATGATGAAACAGCACCAAGCATAGAAATCATCAATGAGAAAATGTTTGAATAAAATTAATATGCGTAATTTGCATAATTTTCTTTCAAAATATGACTTTCGGAACCTCGTAAAAAATTAAGTCGTTCAGTAAGGAAGATAGGAATATATTATTCATACAGCAATCTCCTATATTTTGCGTTCGGCCGCAAACAATGGAAAACGACAATTCATGTTTCGTAGGAAAATGCAGTATGGACGTGCATGCATGAAATGAGCAGTAATATATGCCATAGCGTGCGAATTATCATTTCCAACTATTGTCCATTCTTGAAACCTCTAGTAATATACCGGACTATTACCGCACTTTCATAAATCCTAACAATCTTTATTCGCCCCAAAATGTAATTTACTGCCATTTACAACCCGAATATTTCAAATTATCACTTATATTTCATCATTTTCAAATTTTTCATAGCCTCCCGGGACTACAATATGATTTCTGTTTTTGATTTTTAAATGACACTCTTTTCTTACTATTCATTCTATAATTCTATAACAATTTCATGTGCAACCCTAGTGTAGAAACACTGATACTCTAGGACATTAGAAAATAATAGAAAAAGAAAAAATGCCTTATAAGACAGTTCAATTGACATATCGTATAGTAAGTATCCCTTCCATTCCTTCCAAGGTATCCTCGTGCAATTGCACACAGACCAATGTGGCCCACAGGGAAGGTGAAGGTAGGGTTCAGCCTATACGTTGGCATCCGTTCAAGAACGAGGGTGTGTGGCGATCACAACACTCCGGTCGCCTGTACCCCTGAAATATCCTGGTCTTTTCTTGAATGGAAATCACCAGATAAAAATCGCAGCCAACGCCGGGATTCGAACGTGGGTTCTTCATGTGAGAAGCCAGTGCCTACCACTAGGCCACCGCGCCTGTCCATGTCGCTCTCATTACAACAATTAAAACTTCGATAAGATTATATGTTAAGACTTCGGAATTCTGATGATGGTCGTTTAAATATATTGGAGAAAAGTATGCAGAATAATACCTGAATGTGAATTAATTCACTTCTTGAGTGCTATTTGGAATTGTTCATAAATATACGTTTATCATGTACACCCTTGAGGATCACCAGATTAAAACATAAGAACTCCAAGACAAAATATAATGATTTTACAAGAGTTTAGGTAACGGGATTTATCATTTTCAAACAAAATAATTATGTTATATATTACTTAAATGGATTTTAGATGTATATTTAAAGTGAATTTTAGAGTTAATAAATTTTGATTTGTTGCTACACATTTACAGGTCATGTAACGGGTATGATACGGCCATCTGAAATATCTCCCAAGAGTCTACGTAAGGCACGAACATACTGCTAATGTGTCTCTTACTAACGCCCTTGTGGAATATTCCAGTTTATACCAGGTATGAAAAGTTTTTAATGGCAATGGAAAAGCATTTATGTGTAGAAATGGTAGCTATAGTTTTGTAATGCCTTAACAGAAAAATTACTTACAAAAAAAGGGAATAATTTCTCAAAAAATATTTTGTTATAATATTTGCGGGACTGTTTGTCTCAAGAAGAGCATGTTAATGTAATTCAAATAATTTAGTTACTAATTATTATCAAACTTTAACTTTAGTTAAAAATGAACGTATAAGTGAATATATGGAAGTATATCCCGTTAAGCTACGGCAAGGGAAGCTCAGTACAAATTACAATTATAATTTTATTGCGCAAGAATTCACTACCTACCTAAAAATGCCTACCTAAAAATACTTAATGAAACATTTTAAAAATATGCACTTCTGGCTTAAGTGATTAAGGGAAGTGATTGTGCTACGAAACTACAACGGAAGCGTTATCAATGCCATTTAATTTTGAAACCCATTACCAATGCCCTATGAAACTTTCCTGAAATGTTTCAGTTCGGCGTGAGTTTGACTTTCATTTTGCCAACCATTGCGATGTTTTGTTAAATTATTCTACTGTTTTAAGCTTAATCTCAAAGGACTGTCTGTCAAACTTTCATGTAGAAAATTGACACATCGCTTAACGTAACTAAAAACAAAATTAAGACAACATTAAATTTAAATAATCACTGTGACGTCCACTTTACCCTAGATGTGCCACGTATCTTCCTTCATTACGTTTCAATCTTTATAAATACTCAAACAAATATCGTGTAGAGTGTATTTAACAAGAACGTAATTAAGAAATTTTGGTTAAATTCAGCTCATGTTATTTGGTGGTGAGATTTTATTAACTTTTAACAATTCGATAAACATACGTTTTGCATCGCAATATACATCCAAAACTCAGCGTATTTTAAGGTTTAGTTAATTATAAATTTGGTTAAGGTTGAGCCATTTTCACATCGTAAATATTTTTAAGCCAAACCAAACTAAAAGCTGGAGGGTTGCGATGCTCGATGTTGATGAAATACGAGGGATGTAAGAGAAGTGTTGATAAAATGAGAGATTCATGTTAGGGTAAAGCATTGGTATATATTTCATATTCCAACATGTAGCCCACCCCGGCAAGTATCGAACAGCTCACAAATAAGTTTCAAAGTACGTAGCGTAACTTTCCCCTTTGTTGATTTTGGGGGTAAATATGATGTAAGCACTACAAAACGTGATTAGCAATGTTGATATTCCGCCGAAAAACGGCGGCTTTATGCGCTTTCGAACAAATTATGAGATATTATCGGTTTTTCTGTTCAGCATTGGGAATTTTTACGTGGCCGTGTTTTTGCTTTATTATCATTGTATTAGACCATAATATTTTCCCTTAAGAAGAGGCACAGTCGCTCGACTTTTGCCGACAGCAGCGAGACTGACGATGACGGCAAAGCCGTCGAAAGCCGGCTATCTTAATAAAGCTGATATGTTGACGAAGATGACTTCTTTTATTTCTTCTTATAAGAACGTCAACAACATCCAATCAGAATTCCCACAATATTTTCCCTTTACTCCTTATTTCTCAGAAAGTCAGAAAAGTGAGTGAAATCACATATAAGCTAATTGATAAATCTCGCCACTCCACAGCGGTCTCTAGAATTCTCCTCCAGGCGGCGTCTTAATTCGACTTAGATATGTTGCTAGTGTCGAAAATCTGTATGTATGCTGTCCAAAATCCTGCGACCGCCGAAACTCAAACCCTACGACCTCCCGGTCAGAGGGACTGCACAGACATTAATTGATGCCCTGAGCCAAATAAGCCGGTCCCCTACCTCCACTCTCGCAGTCCCCGTTTTCACAACCCTTCAACTTCCCATCTTCGTGCAGTTGACACACCTATTCCAGCCTTGCTTATGAATTGACGGTCACTCACGTACTTTCCTACTGTATGACCTGACCTGACCGTCACTCACAGACTGTCCTGCGTCTCTATCCTGCCTCCGTAGCTGATCCCCCCACACGCCCCCGCCCTTGCAACGCACCCGCACAAGTCCTCGTCTCCTGTCCCTTCCGTCTTGAGGCAGTTTCTCCATTTCACCGCCTGCCGCCACCGTCGCCGCCGGCGCAATCCTCACCCTGCCCCGCCCTGCTGCCCTCGCCCCGAAAGCGGAGCGCGCGGCAGAGCAGGGGCGGGGCAGAGAGACAAGGTCAGGGAGGGGAGGGCAGTGCGGAGTGGCATTGAGCCAGGCAGGGCAGGGAGGGGATGGGTGGGAGGGGCGAGTGGCGAGGAGGGCGGCAAGAGGCGCGGTGGCCCGGCGGGGAATCGGGGCGGGAGGGAAGGCGTGGGGTGGATGGTGTGGCAAGACAGGGCGGAAATAAGCGTTTCGAGCCGGGGGGATTATGACTTCTGGGGGGAAAGGGGCGGGGTGAGAGAAAAGAGGCGGGGAGGAAGGTAGGGGTGGAGAGGTGGGGGAAGATTGGCAAGAGAGGGTGGTAAAAGGCGGGGAGAGCCGGGGAGCGGGATCATGGAGTGGTGGGGCGGGAGGAACGGCGAGGGAGGGGAGGAGCGGGTGAGAGACAAGTGGCGGGGTGAGAGGAAAGGGGCAGGGTGGGAGAGAAGAGGTGGGTGGGAGGGAAGTGTCGGGGGGGGGGAGGGGGAGGGAAGGAAGGGGGGGGAGGGGCGAGAGGCGGGGGGGGGGAAGGGGAGACGGATGGGCTCGGAGGCGATCGCTGGGGCTTCCAATCAGTCACGGACGGCGACGAGGTAGAATCGCGAGCGCCCGCTCTAACAGTGAGATTGCAGATTCTATTCCGGAGACGGGCGCTCTCATTTAGCAAAGCAGCGACATGCAAAATATCGCAAACACTGAAACTACAGTGGAACCTCTTTAAAGAGTCACATCTTGCGAGCGGAATCCTCTCGTTCGCGGCGAAAACTTTTTTGTCAGGACTTCTCGATAGCGGATACCTACCTTTCCATTGTTCCCTTCCAACGAATTAATAAAGTCTATCAATGTGGCCAGTATATAGATTGGTTTGGTTTGTTTTTTTCGGGTTTCCGGGCACGTCAACTGCTTTGGTCATTAGTCCTGTTAGTGTAGTGCATGTTTGTTTGTCGGGAGATGGCGGTCGTCTTCCCCAGCTGGATGGCGAGATCCGGCGCCGACCTACCGTCGGCTAGCGGGGTTTCCGCCTAACCAGGACTCTCCCACCAGCGGGGCACCGCCCAAGCCGGGACAAGCTCTAAGCTCCCGACCGGTCTCCCAGAAATTGTGGTAGTGGAGTGCATGTTAGTGTAAGTGTGTGTGTGGTAAGGGGAGAGGATACGACAAGTAAGAGGAAGGACAGATCGCGCGCGGTCCGTGGCCCGTTTCTTAGGGTACTGCTCCGGCATTCGCCTGGTGTTGATCGAAGAAACCACGGAAAACTACCGATCAGAGCAGCCGGTCGCTATAATTCTCCAGACAGCGACTGGATTCGACCGAGCTGAAAATCTAGTGTCGAAAATCTTGCCGCCCGTGGGGAGTGTAACCTAGGACGTCCCGGTCAGAGGCGCTGCTGTGGCATCAGTTGATGCACTGAGCTACCGCTCCCGGTGCCAGTGTTCACTGTTTTTACCGCTTTACATGCTAGCCACTGCAGAAAAGAAAATAATATACATTTTATTTTGTGTATCACCCAATTAAATACAATGTTAATATCATTGTGTTCTCTAAAACTCAAAAATTATTATATTGTTATTAATCCCTCATCCTCTGGGCTTCAAAGAATGATTATCCTCGTGATATGCCTCTTTTCAATAGTGTTAATTTATGTTTCAAAAATTTGGTGAGCATAATGTGTTTTAGAGATTTTAAAGTTGACTCTATCTCTAGCAATTGACAATTAAAGATTATCGTTTACCAATCGTGAGAGCAAAAGATTTCTTTACAATTTGGGTTAGTTATCTTAGTTAGATTGCTTTTTACACGACACAAAATGACTCATATTACTGACATTGTGAACTTTTCTAACGTATAAAGCCATATTTTACAATATTTATAATAAAAAGCAAACAGCCTACATTATTAATACAACTATTACGACGAAGTGTCTAAAATGGAGTGGAATTAGTCTGAAAGGGTTGAAGGGATACCAAGAGCCGAGCAGAGTCAGCCAGGAAAAGTAGAAGGCAACGGAAGACTGTGTGGAGGATACTGTCAACAAATGCGAAGCACAAGAGGAAGACGATCCAAGCTGCGGGAACTCACGTGATCTGCAGGAAAATTGGTTGAGACACTCTGTGGCTCAACCCCTCATTGTCGTATTTTTCCCCACCCACGATGGTGCTCCTGATCATAAAGCCGAAAGAAGAGATCTAGACAGCCGGGAAGCGGCGGTGGTAGCTGAGGGTGCCGCAGTGCGAGAAGGAAGAAGTGACGACGGACCCAATGCATTGAAGGTGAAAGGTAACTGATTGAATGTACAACTTAATCATAATAATAATAATAATAATAGTAATAATAATAATGTCTTTATTAATGGCGAGGCTCAGGCCATAGGGCCTGCTCTTCCGCCTAACCACTGAGTCTACATTGATACGGAGTAGTAACATATAAGAGGGGAGGGAAATTTGTACATTTACGTCTCGGAGTGCAAAACTAGGGACCAACCCGGCATACGCCTTAAGCGATTGAGTAAACACGGAAAGCCTCAATCAGGATGGCGGTTTAGGTCCGAACAGCATTGACGTATAAAAATGGAAGAGAAGAGAAAAATGAGAGAAGGGAATCTAAATAAAATGAAGTAAAAAACGAACGAGAAAGAAGAAAGGAGAGAGACTAAAGGGGGACAAAGTGTACATTTATGACTGGGAGTGCAAAGGAAGGGGCCATCCCGGCGTACGCCTTAAGCAATTGAGTAAACCCAGAAAAACCTCAATCAGGATAGCGGCTTATGGCCGAACATTAATATAGAAGAATATGGTATGGATAGTAGTGAAGATGAATATATGCCGTTTAGGGGAAAGGGTCGTAAAGACATAAATGGGGAAGTCTGTGAAGGAAAGGGAAAGAAGAAAAAGCGAAGAAAATAAAGAAGAAGAAGAAGTAGGTGGAAAAGTAAATTACAGAATAAATCAACATGTACAAGGAAACCGGAAACTTTTCCATACATTACAATTCAAAGAGAGTCCTGTACATCTTCTTTTCCGTCTTGTACCTCCCCTGATTCTTCCGTGACTTCCCCGCGTCTCCTCTCGCTGAGCGACTTATTCTGGGCGGAAAGGTCAAGGGGTGCACCCTCTGGTGGGGATTTCGGAAACTGCGATGTAGGGAGGCGACACCGCGTGATCTCGGAACGCGCCGATATTGAAAGCCAGAGCGGAGGTGCACAGGAGAGGAAAGGAAGTGTTGGCGAGCTCCCCCGCAGCAGAGTGAAGCGATACGGGGACAGTGAGGTGTGAAAAGCAAGTGATAAGAGTTGGCTTATGCGTCTACGAAGCGGAAACAAGAACGGAGGTAAGAGCACTGATGAAGTTAGCTGAGGAACGAGGTCGAACGCATGAGAGAAAAGGAGGTTGGTGCGAGAAACAGTATCAGTGTCAAAGACTATGTTAGTGGGAGAGTCAATTGGAAAGTTCTTGAAGTGATGGGTAGAGTAATATGGAGTCGAAGAACTAAAAACGTTTGTTAGGTAGAATGCTTTCGAATTGAAATGGAAAAATGGAGCAAACAGAAGAAAACTTGTGTGTTAGGGTTACAGTGAGTCCACGTAGAATGCAAGGGTTAGGGTTGGATGCGACACGAGCATTTATTTTAACGGAATGAGATAAATGATGTATACATTAGGAGTCTCAGGTGGAGAAAGTTGGTTGGTTGGTTTCTTCATGTTTCCGGGCGCGTCAACTTCTTTGGTCATTAGTCCCGTAAGTGTAGTTCATGCTTGTTCTCAGGAGATGGTGGTGATCTTCCCCGCTGAATGGCGAGATCCGGCGCCGACCTACCGTCGGCTAGTGGGGTTTCCCCCTAACCAGGACTATCCCGCCAGCGGGGCACCGCCCCAGCCGAGACAAGCTCTAAGCTCCCGACCGGCCTCCCGAAATATGTAGTAGTGTAGTGCATGTTAGTGTAAGTGTGTGTGTAAGGGGAGGGATAGAACAAGGAAGAGGAAGGAAATATCGCGCGCGGTCAGTGGCCCGTTTGTTAGGGTACTGCTCCGGCATTTGCCTGGTATTGATCGGAGAAGCCACGGAAAACTACCGATCAGAGCAGCCAGCCGCTAGAATTCTCCTCCAGACAGCGACTGAATTCGACCTAGTGTCAAAAACCCTACCGCTATCAGGACTCGAACCTAGTCCTGACCTCCGGGTCAGAGGCACTGAGCAACCGCTCCCGGCCGCAGGAAAGGACACAGAGCGAGGAGGGACGGGGGAGCGGGAGTCGAGGGGCCTCGCAGGTGCTCTCCGCTCTAATATCGCTTAATGCCGTTGTTTCGTTTGCTTTTCGTCGCGTCCACTCCACGGGGCTTTGTTTGCTTTACGTTTCTCGTGCCCTTGTGGATGTTCCCAGAGAGCGCTGAGTCTTATTAATGGCAGCAGCTCCAGAGGTCGTCACTAGATGGCGCCACTCCGCTCTTTGCTCCGCTCCCTGTCGCGTAATTTAAGCCTCCTAGATTCCGCAGTTGATTGAGCGCCATACTGTACGTTCCATGCAGGAGCTTCGTTGGGTGCACGAGCCTCATGCATAAATGTATGGCAGCTTTTTTTACGATAATCTTTTTTGCCTGAATTTACGCATTCTTAATAAGATTTTTGGTTCGCATTTCTATATACTTCCTATGATGCAAATATTTTTAAAGGTTTCCCGTTCTGGCTATGTAATCAAGCCCCTATTTCTCGTTATGTCCTTTATAAATACACAGTGCCTCCTTTCCATCACTTGATCTTTCCAGTATATTTTAACAATATTAACTTCTACTTTGTAATTCATAACAATTACCACTTTCAAGGTTTTCTGAAGTTATTGTTGTTGTTATTATTATTATTATTATTATTATTATTATTTTATGGAGCATGAAAAGTCATAAATATGATCCTCTTGGAAATCTATCATTAAGTACTAACATAATTAAACAAGTCCTCTACGTAGGTTGCCATTTTTTAAACTTATAACCGAAGAACAGAGATCAAAAGAGTTGATAATGTAATTATGAGAGAAAGAATTCTCGACATCGTCTAATTACATGACTGTCTCTACTTCTAGCAACCTGGGAGTTCTTGGAATACGTCCAATTATACTTTTCGCGACCTCATTACAAAACGAATCCAGGAGTACCAACTTGACGTAACAAACATACTAATACACTCACATCATTTTTACTCTTTCACTAATAATGTACTAACATTCTTTCAAAGTTGTGTGATTGCGAATGAATCCCGATTTCTGATTCTTGTTTTATTTCACGAGTGCAAAATAAAAGTTGATAAGATTCGTCTTTTAACACAACAAAAAATCAAAGAATAATATCGCTTTTGCAACAAAGAAACTTGTATGTAACAATATTGTGATATTATAGTCGTATGACTTTCATTCTGTACTCGTATCAATAAATGAAACATCAATGAGAAGTTATTAGTTTTTTCTTAAACTTATTTTTTTCCATTTACCGTTTTTAATTAAATTGGAAGAATACTGCGAATTATTAAAGTCGTGTGCTTCCTTCTGATAGAAGTAAACAGATCATATTGGAAAACAATCCGGTCTTGTTTACCGATTTGCAATTCTGTTTGGGTCTGCGCTTCATTTCCTCTCTTTCCTCCCTTCTTTTCCTCCTGCGTCTGATGTTTTTCTTGAGCGCTTGGAGGCGCAATAAGATCATTAAATCCGAGGATACCTATTCGGTGGTGGCGGACACAAGGCAGCATAGGTGCGCGAATAGATATAGACGCGCGAATGAGCAGAGCCACATTCCCCCTCCCCCACCTCCACTCGTCCACATGCCCTCAGCCTGCCGGCCCACCCATCTCACCAATCATCCGGCCCACCCATCTCCGGCTACTCCTTAAAGCCCACTCCATCCCACATCACCTTCCCAGCCGTCGAGCCAGTCCGGCCTGCCAGGCTGACAACCTACCTTCTGCCGGTCAATCCTCGCCTGATCTTCCGCCTACCTTCTGACTTTCTTTCCTCACCCTCTCGTCATCCCTACTACTACCCTCTCCCCCCCCCACCCTCACAAGCATACTACCCCCCCCCCCCGAGGACACTGCCACCGGGAGCGGTAACTCAGTGCATCAACTGCTGTCACTGATGTCAGCGCCTCTGACCGGGAAGTCCTAGTTTCCACTCCCCACCGTGGCAGGATTTTCGATAGCAGCTTGTCAGCTAGGTTGAATTCAATCTCTGCCTGGAGGAAAAGCGGCCGGCTGAATTGATCGATAGTTTTCCGTGATTTCTCCGATAAACATTAGGCAAATGCTGGAGCAGTACCCTAACAAACGAGCCACGGACCGCGCGCGATCTTTCCTTTCTCATTCTTATCCTCTCCTCTCCCCTTACACACACACTTACACTAACATGCGCTACCCTACCGCATATTCCGGGAGACCGGTCGGGAGCTTAGAGATTGTCCCGACTGGAGCCGTGCTGGTGGGAGAGTCCTGGTTAGGGGGAAACCCCGCTAGCCGACGGTAGGTCGGAGCCGGATCTGGCCATCCAGCGGGGGAAGATCACCGCCTTCTCCCGAGAAATAAACATGCACTACACTTACGGTACTAATAACCTACGCTGTTGACGCGCCCGGAAAGACGAATCAACCAACCAACCGAGGGCAACGCCCGCGCAGGCCGCCCTCCGCGGCCGCCGCTTTCGAAGGCCGCCTGCTGCCCAATGCCATGTGCTGTGCGAGCGTTGACTGCCGTATCGCTTTTCTCGCTTCAACAGCGTGGGATCAAACAAGCGGGACTTGTCGGTCAACCCGCAAAATTGAGAGATACCGCAATGTTTACGTGTAGTTGCCATCTGTTTGATCACTAAGATCTCGAAAGTGACTTATTTCGGCAATGCCATTCTTTCGAGATCAGGTGCATATCAAAATAACTACGAAGTCTGGAATATCAATATTCCAGACATCTTATATGTTATGCTTCCTTGAATGAAGTTAATGTTTTTAATATTTTTTTGATTTTTTTAATCTTTTGAATGAAGTTAATATTTTCGTAGCAACACTAAGAAAGGAAGCCGCGAAAAGTGATATGTACTGGAGATGGACCCTGTGAGAAACAATCTCAAGATTTCTCGTGCTTTCTCTGCGCGTAGTGATAACGACAAAGGTACATCGTGCATATGGCTATTCGATCGTTTGAGTATCATTTCATCACTACCAAACGATTTATGGCCCTTTGGTCATTTAAAAACTTTTTGTCAAAAAATCATTAATTTTAATGTAAAATATGTTCTTTTGTATTACTAAGTAGGTTTAGTTGTAGTTAGTAATAGTTTATATTAGTTAGTAGGTTTTACATAATAAATATATTGAGGAAAGGGCACCAAATGAATTGGAACGTCAAATAACAACTCATATCTAAAATTATACGGAGTACATTGCGTAATGTATTTTTTTTCATTAAAACAGCATACCCTATTTCCGTAATAGCAGTCGACACTTTGAAAGACGCCCCACAGCTGAACCTAGTAACACATTTTATTTACTTAGATATGATCAATCCCCGATTTCCTCTTTTTATTCTGACGATTTGTAAAATTGTTATACATCATTTTGGGAAAAGGGACTTTAATCCAACTGGCAATCATGAAAAGGGTTTAACAAAAATCAATTGTATTTAATAATTGAATCGCTGAAGCCATAATTTAAATATCTTTGTACTATGTTTTATACATTCACTACTCTACTGTGTCAAGTATTAATCAAAAAGTTTAATGGAAAAGTTGACTCAGAAATGAATTTGGACACTATTGTTTTAGGCAACGCATGGCACCTATTAATATATATTTTAAATATTTACTGTGAATGAATTCCTGTACGTTGACTAAATATTAGTGTTTATACTCCCAGACCCTAAAATATATTTCATATCAATAGGACAGTGGATTATTTGCTAATGTTAATCTCGCGTTAGAAGATTTGTCAGTCGAATATATTTTCCCTCCACTCCCCCGAGACCACGCTGGGTGACTCCTTTCGTCCAATACATTACTACGACTTTATGGGATTACGTCGGAATGGCAAATCAATGTGAAGAATTAGACGAACAAGATCTTTCTGGAGCCGACCTGGATGGCCGAGGTGACTAAGAGCGAGTACCGACTCAGCGCTTCGGTCCGAAGGGTCGCGGGTTCGAGTCCCGCCTTGGGCATTGTTGTTGGTCCCTTGTCTTTGTATGTATGTGTTGTCGCGGAGGGCCTCGCGTTCTGTTGACCCCAGATCAGAGGAGCCCGCAAGTGTTTTGGTGTCTAGTGTATGGTCGAATATGCGTCCCATCGGGACGTAAAGGGTAACCGGCTGTCGGCTGGATAAAAACCCTAGAAAGAAGAAGAAGATCTTTCTCGAACGGGCATCCTCCAATCTGCATTGCAATATTCTGTAATGGGGGTTTGCGAATCATGATAAAATGCAGCAAGACTATCACAAAATCTATCAGCGACCTGTGCGGAAAGACGAACCTTGCAACAGAGTGTCGTCAAACCTTGCACAGAGTTATAAAGAAGGTGAAGCCATATTTACGTGTTCCTGGCAGGTGATACAAATAGACTTGTTTCGTGGAAGTGCTATTTAATTTCATTGCATAACTTGTGAATTTCGTACAGATATACCTCACACTTTAAACCTTTCATAAAAGAAAAAATATAATGGCATGATTAGTGTGTAAAATTGAGTACAACATTTAGTATACACACTTTTTTAAATTACGTATATTTAATCTTTGATAATCCACCACGAAATTCTAATCCTGCTACTTTGCAACGTGAAGCAGAAGCCCGTGTCAATTTAGCAAATGGCTTCTTGTACCAATATTTTATTTTATTTTCTCTCGTATATTCTATCCTTGTTTCGGCAAAGGATTTGGAGTTATTTCCACTCGAACAAACGGACTGATGGGCCGATGGACAGATAGAAACAGTGAACTTACTTTCAATACACCCAAAGAAATATGGGGTGGGTGAAATAAGGTAAACTATTTGACACGTACGGACAGAAGTTGTGCTGTCAAGTGACACTGCAACTTGTAATAAAGATACAGGGAGATAAAATGTCAGATATACCTTCGTCTCTCATGATTATTTCCAGTTCACCAATAAAAATTGTAGCTCCGTTTTTACATATCAAATTTAGCATGACACATTTCATGAATTTCATTTCATTATAAATGTATTTTCATTAATCTATTTAACAATGATTTACGTTCTTGAGATTTTCTCAAGCACATTTTTTCAAGTATTTAGCCAACATTAACCTATTATATTTATTCAGCACGAGAAATTTTGTATACATATAACAGATAACAATAATATCAACACTACAAGTTCCATTAAGCAGCGAATGACAATTAAAACGATCCTCATGTAGCAAATTTGTGAAATATTACTCAATAACTCAAATATGTACATATTCACTAGATAAATGAGGAAAATATCTATATTTAAGAGACAACATTTTCTTGTTAATATTAACATGTGAATTAATTTGTGGTTGAGATGAAAATAATTCTAAACACAAAAGTCTTAATATCAAACAACGCCACCGACTTAAACTCTGAACAATGAGGCTTCCAGACACAGGCATGTTATATAAAGATCTCTTTCTAGAAATCAACGACCTTCGCCAAACGTATTTGACAACGCCATTCAGATATCTTCGCAAGCGTTTTCTATTCTATTTGGCAGCGGAGAGAAATCACATGGCAGCCAATTGTGTCGTCCTCTTTAGATCATGAGCCCTCTACCTGCAGATGCTGTGTGGGTGCAATTTCGCCCATCCGTCGCAAGGAGAACTCATAAGTGGAGACCGGAAAAATATGGATTATGAAACGTCAAAATACGTACATAAATATGGAATGAAAACCCTTAGAATATGTAATAAATATGTAAAATCGGATATAATATGTAATATCAAAATACACAAATTAAAAAAAATTAATCTAATTCGAAATTACATTTATCATAAATTTCCTAAACAAACTTTAAAAATAATTCAAACGTTTTAAAAATTATTTAGAGCGTACCAGTTGATGCACGTTTTGCTCTTTGGAATAATCCCGTCAGTAATAAAAGCTTCATCTATAGCTATTCAGGATCATAGTTTAGCAGCCAACTAGACGCAATAGAAGCCCTCGTACAAACTGGCGATATCTACGTCCAGCAAACAATCACTGCTGCGTGCAGCATTCTCAGCGAATTGTTACACGTCGGCGATCGCCAAACTTTCTCGGAAATGAAGATTAAATGTCACGAAACGCGGTCTCAGTAATACTTTTCACACCTAAAGATTAAAATGATCTCCGTCGTGTGCACTTCCCGTCACTGAGAAAACTGAAGCAGCGAATTCCGGACTGTAGAAACATTGGACCGCGTCGTAATGTAATGCACCTCGAGTCGACAGCACTTACTAATTATGTAGGTAAAAATTCGATTTTTTTTAAAATACTTTTTTTCATTAAAAATGTGATGAAATTGAATAAAATTGATAGATTAAAAAATATTTTGTGAAAATGGCAAAATATGTAAAATATGTAACATAGTACTAAATATGTAAAATATATAACGAATACATTTGAGACAGTGTTAGAATGGCGACGATTCTCCCTGGTTTCAGTTCTGAGAACGTTAAGTAGAAAGGCAAAAAATATGTAATTACTAGGGCCCGGATTTTAATGACATGTCATATTTTTTCTGAACCTTCGGGTGAATTTTATAACAATTTGTGCACGAATCCAGGTATTTTTCATTGGAAAAACGTATTTTTATTGTGCATATGAAGTCATATTTACACCGTTCTTAGTAAAAGGTCATACTTTGGCCAAGTTTTGCCCTAAATGCATATATTTTTAAGGACTGTTTTTAGTTAAAGGTCATATTTTGACCAAATTTTACGCAAAATGCATACATATGTCATATTTTAAAGGACACAAGAATAAAAAAATTGAAAATGAGTCTCGCACGACAATGTATCCAGTGATTTGATCACAAATAAGCTCAACAATAATACCACAAAGCATTATTTGAAACAGGATTATTTGTTTTACAGACAAGATTTTTTTTAATGCTAGTACGTTCCAAAACTGCAAACTGTATGCACCATCTGACAATCTGTTATTGAGTGAATTTTGTATTTGTTATATCTAAAATATCAACAGGAATTTTTAAAAAATAAACTTGTATAACGCCATATTTTATTTTTTAAGGTCATATTTTTATAGGTTTTAGGTCATAAATGCTTGCATATTTCGCTGATTTTTAGGTCTTTAAAATCCGGGCCCTAGCAATTACATAAAATTCCGTCCTATTTTTATAGGTTTTAGGTCATAGAAGCTTGCATATTTCGCTGATTTTTAGGTCTTTAAATTCCGGACGCTAGCAATTACATAAAATTCCGTCCTATTTTTATAGGTTTTAGGTCATAAAGCTTGCATATTTCGCTGATTTTTAGGTCTTTAAATTCCGGACGCTAGCAATTACATAAAATTCCGTCCTATTTTTATAGGTTTTAGGTCATAAATGCTTGCATATTTCGCTGATTTTTAGGTCTTTAAAATCCGGGCCCTAGCAATTACATAAAATTCCGTCCTATTTTATAGGTTTTCGGTCATAAATGCTTGCATATTTCGCTGAGTTTAGGTCTTTAAAATCCGGGCCCTACAATTACATAAAATTCCGTCCTATTTTTATAGGTTTTAGGTCATAAATGCTTGCATATTTTGCTGATTTTTAGGTCTTTAAAATCCGGGCCCTAGCAATTACATAAAATTCCGTCCTATTTTTATAGGTTTTAGGTCATAAATGCTTGCATATTTCGCTGATTTTTAGGTCTTTAAATTCCGGACGCTAGCAATTACATAAAATTCCGTCCTATTTTTATAGGTTTTAGGTCATAGAAGCTTGCATATTTCGCTGGTTTTAGGTCTTTAAAATCCGGGCCCTAGTAATTACATAAAAATCCGACCTCTACTCATACGTTGCGGCGGACGAAGTGCACCGGTCTCTCGAGAGCCTCCTTTTCTGCGGCGCTGAGCCACGCTCCGCAGCCCTCCCGCAGGAGACCCCGGTTCAATACCGGGCGGCGAGGGCACAATAGCCCGCGCGGGCGAAGGCGAAACGCGCCTACAATGCGCGGCGTAACCAGGTTGCCCGCCACGTGGCGGCGCATTCAATTACATTAGGAATTCATGCACGCGGGGGCGCCGGCGGCGGCGGCGGCGGCGAACAACCCGGATGAGAAAGGGGCGAGGGGGCAAGGCGGGTGAGTATACTTCATTTCATACCAGACGGTATGTGCGCTCCTAACACACGGGAAGGCAAGGAAGGTTCTGAACGAGGCGAACGTGTGATGTGAGGTCGACGGTAAATGATGTAAAGGCGTCTAGGTCGACAATATGCAAACCCTGGGTAGCGAGCATGTCAGGGTTGGAAAATTTACGGGGAAAATTTAACAAACGTGACAGCGTCGACAGTGATGAGGATGAAAGAAGGGTAATGAAAGTGTGACGTAAATAGTGAAGAGTAATGTGTGTGGGGCAAGTGTGATCCGCATAAGGTGAATATGAACTGATGGACCGGTGAAGGTTTCCTTCCAGAGACAAGACTTATTCGGGATAAGAGACAGAGGAGGAAACGGCACATATGAAATGGCAGGCACAGCGCAGGCATCAGACTGGAAGACTGACAACGCGTAGATCTCGGGAAGAAGTTTAAATAGGGATGTCTGGTCGGCCAATTAGAAAAGCAACAGACTTCAAGTTGTTCCGAGGGGGCCATTAGTAACAAAACTATAGTTACACACGAGCCACATCAATCAACCAAAGAGAGTCGCCATTCGGTGACATCAAATACAGAACTAGAAATACATCATAGAAATAGAACGCATTCTAGTAAATGTTCCAGGTGCCTTTCTTATTGCGCATTGACAACAGAAGTGTTAAATGCATGGTGGGGTCAGAAATTATTCATTACTCACACTTTTAAAAATTATATTTGAACTCACTTCTTTGAAATGACCTTGTTTTAAGATGCTCTGAATCCAACTAGAATTCTCATTGCTCCTCAGTGAGCCATCATACAAAATGAGTGTAAAACTTCTCCAACTTAAAATCTCCATTCTAGAATGCTGCTTTATCCAGTGCGTTAGTGCATTGTCTATGCAGAGGGGAATTATGAGGCGGAGTGGCGCATTGATCTGCGCACCCCCCCCCAGCCCGCACGGCCTCAGCGACGCCGCCGCCCCCCCCCGCCTCCCTTCACGCGCCCTCTTCAGCGCGCGCTCTATATTCACGCTTCATCTGCCCTCCCCCATTTCACACCCTCTCCGCACGCGCTCTCCAGATCCACGCCTTCATCTTTCGCCTCTGCACCACGTGCTCTCTACATTCATCACCCTCTTCACGCCCGCTCTCTACATTCACTCCTTCATCTTCGCTCTCTGCACAACGTGCTCTCAACATTCATCACTTTCTTCACGTCCGCTCTCTACGTCCACTCCTTCATCTTCTCACTTCACCCCACGCTTTTGATAAAAACATTCTCCCGCCCATTATATCCCACGTCCGTGTCATTCACTCCTTTATTCGTTCTCCTTCTTCACGGCTTCATATACATGCGCCTTACAACACACGTCCTTGACATAGTCATTCTCTACATTCCGCCTCCAATATTCTGCCCCTCTACATACTGCACTCTAAATTACCACCATCTGTATTCATGGCCCACATTTCCGCCTCTACATCTCCTTTCCTATTTCACCGCTTCCCACATCTTTCCATACACCTCAGCCCCTTTCATATCCACCCCACTATCCTCTCACCGCTTTCCTATCGTCACCCACCACTTAAACCTTTGCTGTCTACAATTGTACCTTTCCACTTGCATTCTTACCACTTACATTCCGCCATCCATCGTACCTCAACTCTGCCGACACATTCATCGTCGGTCCTCCCCTCGTCATCAAACTACCTCTCTTAATTGGTTGGTTAGTGATTCCAGGCGCGTCAACAGCTTAGGTCATTAGTCCCGTAAGTGTTGTGATGTTTTTTCTCGGGAGATGGCGGTGATCTTCCCTTGCTGGATGGCGAGACTCGGCACCGACCTAGCGTCGGCGAGCGGGTTTCCCTAACCAGGACTCTCCCACCAGCGCAGCGGAACAAAATATATCTACCCTGAAAAATAAATCATTTTCTACAAAAATGTATGGTACTGTAATGCATGTTAGTGTAAGTGTGTGTGTAAGGGAAGGGATAGGACTAGCAAGGGAAGGATAGATCGCGCGCGGTCCGTGGCCCGTTTGGTAGGGTACAGCTCCGACATTCGCCTGGTGTTGATCGGAGAAACCACGGAAAACTACCGATCAGAGCAGCCGGCCGCTAGAATTCTCCTCCAGGCAGCGACTGAATTCGACCTGGCTGAAAAGGTCGAAAATCCTGCCGCCGTGGGGAGTGGGAACCTATGACCTCCCCGTCAGAGTGACTGCAGTGACATCAGTTGATGCACTGAGCTACCACTCCTGGTCCCTCTCTTAAGCACTGACGTTCCTTCCCAAACCCATTGGCAGTGCTTCATCCAGTAGCCCCTAGTCCCCTGCATCGACGCCTCGCTGCTCCCCACGCCGCCTGACGTCGCCCGGGCCAGCTCATTGAAGGAGGCCTCTGATTAAAGACCCCTGCACCCCTCCCCACCCCTCTCGCTTCGCCCGCACTCGCGCGCCGCGCCACTCCGCTCTGCCCATATTTCCCCGCGCTCCCCACCGGAGGTCGGCTGCACACCCGCGCCGCGCCGGCAGAGAGGGGCGAGTGGTACAGTCAGAGAGACAGAGAGAGGAGGGAGAGAGAGGGAGAGAGAGAGGGAGCGAGTGGTGCAGGCAGAAAGAGAGTGAGAGAGTGAGACAGAAAGAGGGAGAGAGAGCGAGTGGTGCAGGCAGAGAGAGGGTGAGAGAGAGTGAGACAGACAAAGCGGAGAGAGAGGGGAGAGAAGGAGAGAGAAAGAGGGAACGAGTAGTGCAGACAGAGAGAGTGAGACAGAGAAAGCGGAGCGAGAGAAAGAGAGAGTGAGAGAGAGAAATAGAGAGGGGAGGAGAGAGACAGAGAGGGGAGAGAGGAGAGAGACAGAGAGAGGAGAGAGAGGAGAGAGAGAAAGAGGGAGAGAGAAAGAGAAAGAGGAGAGAGAGAAAGAGGGAGAGAGAGAGAAAGAGGAGAGAGAGAAAGAGGAGACAGAGAAAGAGGGAGAGAGAGGGTGCAGTGGTGCAGACATAGAGACAGAGAGAGGGAGGGAGAGGAGGGAGAGAGAGGGAGAGAGAGGGGAGACGCCGCGCCGGAAAGAGAACGAGTAACAGCTGGCTGACGGCTGAAGGTCGGGTCAGAAGACGGGTGAGAGTACGAATAAGCAAAATGAGAGCAGCGTTAAGGCAAATGAAAGGGAGAATCGTATGACACATTGTTTTAGAGGAGCAGACGAAGATTTAGGACACGGGTCGACTGCAAGATCCGTTCTGTCAAGTTATGAAGTGTCGAGTTTAATAAAATATGTGCAGTTTCAGTTCCCAATGTGATTTCTTGCAGTACTGAACAAGGTAAAGACAAAAAGCAGAATTTTTTAGGTTCTTTTAAGAGTTTTGAAATGTAAACATCTAATCATCGCCATTAATAAAAACATTATTATTATTATCATAGAATTAAATATCTAAAATTTTTATTTAAGGAATTAATGACTTGTTTACAGCATATTTCGAAAATGTTTGTGAAACACATGCAATATCTGACAAACATTTTTGATGTTCATTACATTTGCAGAATGAGACCGGCAAAGGTGTCTCAGGACATCAAATGAACGGTTTTCCAGACTAGCTACGGAGGTCGAATTCAGTGGCTGCTTGGAGGAGAATTCCGTCTCTCTGGGTTTCTCCGATCAACACCAGGCGAATGCCGGAGCAGTACCCTAACAAACGGGCCACAGACCGCGCGCGATCTGTCCTTCCTCTTCCTTGTCCTTCCTCTCCTCTTACACACACACTTACACCAACATGCACCACACTATCACATATTCTGGAAGACCGGTCGGAGCTTAGAGCTTGTCCCGGCTGGGGCAGTGCCCGCTGGTAGAGAGTCCTGGTTAGGGGGAAACCACACTAGCCGACGGTAGGTTGGCGCCGGATCTCGCCATCCAGCGGGGGAAGATCGTGCAGTTAGTTTGATGTGATCATTGATAAATATCAAATATGTTATGTGTTAATTTGTGATTAACTGAAGTACTCCAGGAAGTTTTCGGGGTAACTAATCACAATCGTCTATAAGAGGAAAATAAATTAATTGATGTATACTAGCTATATCCTGCCAACTCCCAAACCTTTCCAGTCCCATCAGCCCAGCTCGACCCTCTCCCCCTTTACTTTCCCTCCCTCCCCTACTCGTTCTTCGTCACAAACCCCGGCCTTTCTGCCATGTCATGTTTGGTACGATTATCATTGTATCGTTTCTATGGGTCGCTGTAAACACATGCATTGTTGAGTACTCCTGAAATGCTTCCAGTATTAATTTTCAATTCAGTCTCTTCAAGCCTATTTGCGGTATCGAAATTAATTAAAATGTATTTTGAAGGACAATTTATGATCTTAAAAATTTTAAATTCACTTTAGTCAATTTATTCACCGTTTCCAAAATATTCGCAAAAGACCTGAAAGAGTTCACCTTTAATTTTGCCTTACAATATATAAAAGGGGGATAGTGGTTATTTGTATGAATGTAGACAGTATCTTTTCTCTTGTTTTGAAATTACGTGTACAAACTTCAATTAAGATTGAAATAAATAATTAGCTTTCTATGAAAACAAATTATTTTTCTGTAAGATAATAATAATTTGGAAAAAGATATCTTAAGTTATACCCCACAAGATTTTCCTTCAACTGAAAACCGCATCAAAAACGGTGCAGCTGTTCAGATATTACATTCGACAAACAGACAGACTAAAATTGTATAAACAATGGAAATGGATTTTGTATTATCTAAATAAGCTTACGAGAGTATTAAAAAGGAAATTATTTTGAAATCACCGGCAATATAAACTTATATAAACAGATACGGTAAAATATTTGTTCAAATAATTACACATTGACAAGATATTTGCTTCCCTATTACTTTCCTCCCACAGCTTTCGTGAAAAATCACATGTATACGAGTCAAGGATGTAGGCTAGCTACCTAGACAAATTCTAGGTAGCTAAGCAGAGTCCCCCAAGGATCAGTCTCGAATTCACAACACACAGCTTCGAAATAGTTGAGAAAACTAGTACAATAAAGCGAGGTCAATGTCCCTCCTTAGATAGTGTAACAGGATTCTTTGGCAATACTATTATTAATATTAGAAATGTCGTTTAAATGTGCTCAGCAGTGGTCGCAGGTATTTTACTGCTACTTTTTAAATGTATCATTTACTCTCGCATCAGGTTGTAACTTAATTTGTTTGGATTTTTACGAATATTTGTAATGTAGTACATTTGTATTTTGCCACCAGACAGCATGCATACAAATGTTAATAAAATATCAATTACGTATTATTAATTAATTTAACAACATAACAAACAACACAACCACACAGTAAATTCATTTTAACAATTCCTTTCCTTTTTCTTTGAAAAGATGTACATTATGACATTTCCGTTTTAATAGTTAAAATAAAATAGTATTAGTTTAAGAATTGCAGTAACGAAATGAAGTAAAGAGAAATGTTTAACATGTCTTGCGCTAAATCTTCTCCTGCTTGTTTTCCGTACGCGAAAGTCTATTTATTTCTACGATTATATTATATTATATTAAATTAAATACAATAATTGTAGATGTCATTGCCAACCAATATTCTATTAAGCCATTACATTCCAATAGTGTGCAAAATATTGGAAAGCGTGTTCAAAACCTTTTCCGTACACAGCGTGTTAAAAGTAGTACATCCAACACATATTCCAGTGAGTGATTCGCAAGCTCATCTTTTATTGCCCTCACATGCACTCGGGAAACAAACTCGACTCGTACGCGAATCACTTGTTTCACACACTGGTTTTGTGATTTTTTAACATGCCTCGCGCGAAATATTCTCGTACTTTAACTTTAATTTGCCTGTTGAACAGATGCTGCTGGCAAGAGAACGCAAATTACTATCGCTCTGGGTTTCCTGATTTATGTTGTATCTCTTAATACTTACAGTTGTACTGTTATTCAAATGTTTCCGTACGAGTTGATAATTACATCAGAGATAATACAACATTAAAAATTTTCAATCGGCACAGTTCTCAATAGATCTTAGTTTTCAATGAATTGCATTATTATCCCAAGTATTCCTTGTTTCTTGTATATTTGCGAGCGTTATTTACAGAAGTGCTAAATGTTGTACGAATAGCGGATTGTCATGAGCAAAACAATTTCGTACATAAATTGATCAGCTAACTGCATAATGTTGGTAAACGTTTTCATACATGAAGGGACTCAGCAATCAAACTATAATTTTCCAAAAAGGCATAAATGTAAAACTTCAATATTTCATGGAAGCGTTCACTGAGAATGTCAAACATTTGCCAAGGCTTACCCAGTGTCATTCATAGATCAGCGTTTGTGACATTTCGTCCGTGATTATTAGTTATTTGTATACTTTCTAACACGCAAATTTCGATTTCAATTGTATACCACTGCAAATAATGTAAATATTGACTGATGAGAACCGCAGTGATGAAATACGTCGGTCAGAGGATACACCACATCTGTGAAATGCGCTCTCGTTGGGGAACGATTCCAACACACAATTTGTTAAATACACTACGCATAGACAGATATTCGATAGATTAAAACCCATTCACTAGAAAACATGGCAATTTATTAATAACGTAATCTATTTAATTTTCTTTGTCTTTATTTTAGCTTCCAGTCTTAGTTTTGGTGTACTATGAATTAAAGAAAGCATCATTAATATATCTTATTCTGAAACTGCAAACCCGTCGGTAATAATTGCTGCAATTCAATTAATAAAGAATTGTCTCAATCGCAAATGAAGTGATGAAATCCACAGAAACATCTGAGTTACTTATGCAAGAACATTTAATTAATCTGTATGAATTTTTAGGGAATACTCTTTCCTGATTTTAAGCGTGGTTTTTGGAATTACGCTGCATCACAAACTGTAGACATTTCCAACAGTTTCGTTTTGTTAGAAAGTTGTATAGACTGAAGTTTCATCAAACAATAACTATGAGCCTGATGGAGTGCAAACCTAATCATCAAATCAAGAGTGTATGCTGCAAACATTAATGTAATAAAAGCGCACATGCCACACAAATCGTGTATTTACTAGACTAAAATTTCAATTAATAGCATGACAAAACCAGTTGTATTACATAGGACATGGGCTATCATCATCCAAACAAATTGACTTAGATGGTTCAGCTCAATTTATGTCACTGCAGTGTCTCTGATCAGGAGATTCTAGGGTTCGAGTCTCGACTGTGGCAGGATTTTCGACACTAGCTACATCGCTTGGTCGAATTCATCCGCGATTTGGAGGAGAATTCTAGAGGTCGGCTGCTCTGATGAATAGTTTTCAGAGATTTCTCCGATCAATACCAAGTGAATGGCAGACTACCTTAACAACCAGGACACGGACTGCGTGCGATTTATCCTATCTAATCCTTGTTCTATTCTAACACCTTAATTTCACACATTTACATGCACTACCCTACAACATATGCCGGGAGACCAGTCGAGAACTTAGATCTTGTCACGGCTGGGGCGGTGTCCGGCTGGTCGGAGATACCCGGTTAGGGAAAACCCCCGCAGGCCGATGAGTAGGTCGACGCCAGATTTCGCCATCCAGCTGAGGAAGATTACAGTCCTCTCCGAGGATAAAGAGAATGCACTACACATACGGGACCAATGACCTTAGCCGTTGCGCGTCTGGAATCAATAATTAATCAATCTACCAATTCGTCTTAATTATGAATGGTGCCCCACATATCCTTGTCCAAGATACATACAAGGTTTCAGATCAAAGATGATATTTTATAAATCGTACAAAACCATGAATGTTCTTGGCGCTTTTTCTTCACAGGAAACTTTATTAACACTAAGAAATCAGTCAATAAATCATCCACTCAAAGAGCACCGGGAGCGGTAGTTCAGTGCATCAACTGATGTCACTGCAGCGCCTCTGACCGGAAGGTCCTAGGTTCCAGTCCTGACGACGGCAGGGTTTTCGGCACTAGCTTTTCAGCTAGGTCGAATTCAGTCGGTCTGGAGAAGAATTCTAGCGGCCGGCTGCTCTGATCGGTAGTTTTCCGTGGTTTCTCCGATCAACACCAGGCGAATGCCGAGCGGTACCAAAACAAACGGGCCATGGACCGCGCGCGATTTCTTCTTCTTCTTTCGTGTCCTATCCTCTCCCCTTACACACACACAACATGCACTACACTACTCGGAAGCTTACAGCTTGTCCCGGCTGAGGCAGTGCCCCGCTGTGGGAGAGTTCTGTTTAGGGGGAGCCCCACTAGGCGACGTTAGGTCGGCGCCAGATCTCGCCATCCAGCGGGGAAAGATCACAGCCACCTCCCGAGAAAAAACATGCACTACACTTACAGGACTAATGAGCAAAGCAGTTGACGCGTCCGGAAATTCCAACTGCACGGGCTCCCCGCGCTCCTGGCGGGCATTGGCGCGAACATCGCCCCGTTGCGCCGCGTGGCTCGCCGGCTCCTCCGCGGGCGCCAAGCGGAGCGGCGCGGCGGCGCGGTAGGAAGCCCAGAAATAGATGAAAGGCAGCGCGCGTCGCGGTGTCTGCCACGGCCTCCGACCACTCGCGGGCCGCCGCGACGCTGCGCTGTTCGCTCGGCGGAACTAGCCGGTCACAATCACTCAGCAATTCTTCCAATTGGTTGGTTGGTTAATCCGGGCGTGTCAACAACCAAGGTCATTAGTCCCGTTAGTGTGGTGCATGTTTTTTTCTCGGGAGATGCGGTAATCTTCCCACCCTGGATGGCGAGATCCGGCGTCGACCTACCGTTGGCTGGCGGGGTTTCCTAATCAGGACTCTCCCACCAGCGGGGCACCGCCCCAGCCGGGACAAGCTCTAAGCTCCCGACCGGTCTCCCGGGATATGTAGTAGTGTAGTGCATGTTAGTGTGTGTGTGTGTGTGTAAGTGGAGAGGATAGGACAAGGAAGAGGAAGGACAGATCGCGCGCGGTCCGTGGGCCGTTTGGTTGGGTACTGCTCCGGCATTCGCCTTGTGTTGATCGGAGAAACCACGGAAAACTCCCGATCAGAGCAGCCGGCCGCAAGAATTCTCTTCCAGACAGCGACTGAATTCGATCTAGCTGAAAAGCTAGTGTCGAAAATTCTGCCGCCGTTGGGACTCGAACCTAGTATCTCCCGGTCAGAGGCGCTGCAAAGGCAGTGGCCGGGAGGCGAGCGGTCTGAACTCCTTTGGCCCGCGGCCCACGTGCTGGGGCCACTGTGCTCCGCCTCAGAGCGAGAGGTGGCGCCGCGGGGCCGGCGCGGCGCGTCGGGGTGGGGCGGGGCGTAGCGGGGCAGGGCGGGGTTGTGCGGAGCAGGGGGCAGATCGGAGCGGGGTGGGGCGGTTGGGGAGGGTGATGCGGGGCGGGGCGGGGCGAGGCGGGGTAGAGCAGGGCGGGGCGGGCCGGACCGGGACGGGTTATGGAGCGCCGGGCGCATCTGGGCCGGGCGGGGCGGGTCGGAGCGGATTGGGGTGGTCGGGAGGGGTGCGGCAGGGCGGGGCGGGGCGGAGCGGGTGGGGCGGGGCGGGCGGGGCAGGCGCCCGACGCGACGCGATGCGACGTCTGCCACGCGGCCGTAACTTCTCCGGCGAAAGCAGCTCTGAAAGACGTCGCCTACATTCAATTTGGCACTTCACTAAATTCTAAGTGGCAGAGACGCCCAGATTTCTGCAGGTTTCAATCAATTTCCTGACGTGATATTGAAATATGTGATTTGGTCTGGATATTACGTTGGCAGACTGTGATTTTTTTCTGCTTCGTTGTCATTCAACTTCCCTTTTTCAGTGCTTCTTTCTCTTTTCAACCTTTTTTTACGAATACAATGCTGTTTAATATATTTTTTATGTTTCATTATATAGCGGTAGTGCAATTATTCTCGTTCCCAGAAATTAGTTTTGTTCCATTTGTTTGGTTTTTTTCTAAAATACATATTAGAATCAATATTCTCTCCGCGCTGCCACCTTGCCACGTTTTGTGGAAATTTTCATAAATATTAGGTAAGTTTAAATGACTGTGCCTGCCATGTTAGCATATTAAATGTTTAAACTTGTTTCGAATGATATACACAAGCACGAGAAGACTTCTCTGGCAAAATATGTATTTAAAAGCCCAAAAACAGTCTATTTTTTCAACGTAACGTTTAGTTCGTTTTCAGTGCTTTCGTGTTATCTAAAAAGATTATGTACAATTGTATACAAAGTTCTTGCTCACTCTGTCACTGTCAGTACAATACATATAAAAATGACCCATGCTTTCAAATGTCATGTACGCTTTTAACTTTTCTAATAGTTTTGAAATATGTAAATCTTTCCAATAAAAGTACTCGTATAAGAACACAATGTTGTCGAGGTCCATTGATAACAAATCATTACTGTTCGAAAAGTTGGGTTTTATTTCATGATGAATCAGTAGAGTTCTAATGTGTGAAGCTTAATTTCAAAGTGAATGACTAGAATCTTTCACATGTCGAATGTGTGTTTCGATTTTTAACGTGTAAATAATACTTTGAATTCACACTGATTCACTGCGGGTGAATTGTGTATAAATTAACCACA
This sequence comes from Teleogryllus oceanicus, assembly GCA_964035755.1. Taxonomy (NCBI): domain Eukaryota; kingdom Metazoa; phylum Arthropoda; class Insecta; order Orthoptera; family Gryllidae; genus Teleogryllus; species Teleogryllus oceanicus. Next base: position 12,897,237 of record CAXIVR010000009.1, read on the forward strand.
TAATGCGGATAGTTGTATATATATTTAAAAACAGTGTGGCCCGTGGAAAGAGTGAAACAATGCTGGAGCTGAATGTATCAATATTTTGCATGCCGCGATACAGCCGTGACTCGGGGAGGAAGACTGCCGAAAAACGCCAGCACTTAGTGTGTTAAATATTGTGGGTTAAGTATCGTGATATATAAAAGGATATTAAATAAAAGAAATAAGGATTTAATTTGTTGTTAAGGAATTAATTTGTAGATTGATTGTGTGATTATGTTGATATTTTCGTGTTTCTGGGCGCGTCAACGACACTGGTCATTAGTAACGTTAGTGTAGTGCATGTTTTTTTCTCGGGAGATGGCGATGTTTTTCCCCCACTGGGTGCCGAGATCCGGCGCCGACCTACCGTCGGCTAGACCGTCGGACCTAGTCGGATTTCCCCTAACCACGACTCTCCCACCAACGGAGCACCGCCCCAGCCGGAACAAGCTCTAAGCTCCCGAGCAGTCTCCCAAAATATGTTGTAGTGTAGTGCATGTTAGTGTGAGTGTGTGTGTGTAAGGGGAGAGGATAGGACAAAAAAGAGGAAGGAAAGTTCGCGCGCGGTCCGTGGCCCGTTTGTTAGGATACTGCTCCGGCATTCGCCTGGCGTTTATCGGAGAAACAACGGAAAACTACCGATCAGAGCAGCCACCCGTTAGATTTCTGTTCCAGACAGCGACTGAATTCAACCTAGCTGAAAACCTAGTGTCGAAAATCCTGCTTCCGTGGAGTGGACCTCCCGGTTGGAGGCGTTGCAGTGACATCATTTGATGCACTGAGCTACCGCTCCCGGTACTGCTCAAATAAAAGAAATAGGGAGGTAATTTGTAATAAATGACCGTTTCACTTCTTTTATTAGCGCCTTTAAAGGACAATGTTGCCTTATTGAAGCCGTTATTCTCTACCCCTAGCAAAAATGGGTCCTTCCCCCTCGAGCGAGTCCAAAAGTTGCCTCTCCGCTCCCAAGCGTCGGAGGTTGCACCGCGTGGGAAGGGCGCGTATGGACTTCGCAGGAGTTTCCAGCGCTCCGTGCCGTCCAGCAGGGGAAGGCGGTGAGGAGGCGGGGCGGGGGCGGGGCGAGGGGGGGGGCGGCGGGGGGCGGGGCGGGGGGCGATCAACGGCGGCGTGTTAATGCCCCACCAGCACGTGTTCCGCCCCGCGCGCAACTGGGTCGCCTCGCACCCCCCCCCCCCCCCCCCCCCCCCCCCCCCCCGCACTCCGCCCCGCCCTCCGCCCCGCCCCGCCCCACTAGCCCCGCTCCCGTTCGCAAACTACGCAAAAAAAGAGTGCATGAATGCGTAATAAAGGGGCGCGAGTTTGAACTCTGACACACTCTGCGCCACAATGCAGAACCCGTGCGAGCGATCGGAAAGCCTTTTTTTTTTTTTTTTGTCGCGCGTTCTCTGTAATTTTTTGCGACCAAAAGGTAAGGCATCTATTTTTCATACAATGCAACTGTTTTTGTACTGCTTTCTGTATGAATGAGCGACTTTACACACGAAATTGTGCGGACAAAGGGACGTGTAATAACAACACAATTGGACGTACTTGCCTCATAAATTGTCTTCAGTCCACAAAATCACTCGTGTTTTCGGTGTTTTACTTTTGAATTTCTCTAAAGAAAAATTAAAGCGAAGATAATTTGACGTTTACGTTTGTAATGTCTTGCACACACTGAATATTGATGCAAACGTACGATTTCAATTCGTAAAATTTATATCAGCCATTTCCAAACTCACTGAGTTTTGCATTTCAGACCCTATGTTTTAAATGTAGTGTAAATTGTTGGGAAGAAAATAACGAAATAATAAAATTTAAGCGGATAATATCGAGAGACAAATGAGTAACTACATTAGAAAATAGTATTACATTAGAACAGAATGTACTCCAATATCAGGGGACACCACTTTCACATTAACTGAATCAGCTTTCATATTTAAGTGAAGACCATCAGCTGTTTTAAGCACAAGGTTTGCGAAATACAATTTATATTTTCATTTGTTTGCTTTCACTGTAACACTTATAATATATAAGGGATGCATTGAATGAATTACTGTTAAGTAATATCATTTAAGGTCTTCGGAATACAGAAGCAAAAATTGGCATTAATTTGTTCTGCAGCATCGCAATTATTTTGGCCGACTCTAATGTTTCCTCCCTACAAATCCAGAATCACCGCACCAACTCACTTTCCGCCGACTTTGAAATAGGCCCAGATTAAAAGGCTTGAAAAAACGTATCTCACACATTCAAAAACGAAAGGCATATTAGAAAATTCACCACCATCAACAAGTGATAGAAAAGGCTTGTTAAGCCTAGAGTTCGCTTTGATAGTTATTCGCTAGGCCAAGGAGTATTAGTATTTGTTCTGTTCATGACATACCTGGATAATAGTGATAAGTGTATCCTTCAACTTATCACATTTTCCTACTTCGTTGATTAGTTTTTAGATCTTCTCATCTGCTAATCCCAGCACCTCACCTGATTCAACGCATCAAATGTGAGGGGAAGTGAACACATGCTACTCATACGAGAGGAAATGAGTCAATGGGCATTAATTGAAGGGGTCACCAGCAAAAGGTGCTAACTGACACTTTCGCCGAAAGTTACATTTCAATGTAGAACAGATGTAAGCGAGGGAATTATGTCTCTGGTGTAATCTTGTGAGCGTACACTTACTGCAAAGCATTATTTTCGATATTACGAGAAAATCCCTTTATTAAAGTTGCTTTGAATTACGTTGACGTGACAAGTTAGTGTCAATTGCTTGATTGATGGGTAGTGTATGACAATCAACGTAGTTAAACATTCAATTTCTTCCAAATTCAATTAATATTCCAATAAAGATTTCATTTTATTTACTGTGTCTGTCAGACGTCAAATGGTGCTAATTGCTGCATATAGCACTTTCTGCCTCTAGATTGTTCCTAAAATGACCAATATTCTGTCATAGCCTTCTTCAAACATAGCAATGCTGATGCTGTACACATAATGAGGCAAATAAAAACAATTTAGACGCAAAACCAGTGCATAATTATCAATACTTTGATAATTAAACATTTTTTACGGCTCCTGTAAAATTAGCATTTTGTCAGATCGCACCTTTTGCTACTGACATCTTCAATTGTTATCGAGTGCGACAACTATTTCGTTCTTTTGTCCGTAAACGTAATGCATGTTATATATCGGGAGATAGCAGTACCTCCTGCTGGAACGTTAAATCCGGCGTTAAACTACAGTACACCTTGGCTTGGCCACTAGTCTCGGAAGGGAAGTACATTTTATACCGTCGAAGGTGGCGGTGTTCTTCCCCAGCTGGAACGTACAAATCTACACAACAGGTTGCAGGGTTCCGTCTCCGTGAATCTTCCTCAGCGAGCACCTCCCAATCAGAATAAGTGTGTGTGTGTGTGTGTGAGAGAGAGAGAGAGAGAGAGAGAGAGAGAGAGACAGACAGACAGACAGACAGACAGACAGAGAAGAGAGAGAGAGAGAGGGAAGAGGGGATGACAAGAAAAACGGAAGAAAGACCGCGCGCGGTCCATTGTCCGTTTGTTTAGATGCTATTGCTCCAGCATTACCCTCGTATTGTTCGGAAGAACCACGGGAAACTACCGATCAGGGCTGCCGGCCACTGGAATTCGTCTTCAGACTAGGGAAGAATTGTTTTTAGCTGAGGCGAATAAAGCTAGTGTCAAACTTCCACCACCATCTGGATTCAGGACAGTCCGGATGTTGCTGGAGAGGCAGCATGTTGCCGCTGAGCAGCTACAGTCGGTCGAGGAGGAGACGGACGGGGCGTGGCCGGGAAGTGCACCTGAAAGCCCCAAAGGCGACGAACGGGCAGCCAACGGAGGGCGTAGGTGGCGCAGCCAACAGAGGACCAATCGTGGCCAACCCCCCCCCCCCGGACTACTCACCTCACTATCCGCAACCTGCCCACGCCTTGGTCTAAACGCCGTTCGGGGCTCCCAATGAGACATCAAATCCCTCTCTCAAAAATCTCTCTCTGCATTTGTCCCATTTATATTACAAATGGTCTTGATCACTTGGTCTAAACGCCGTTCGGGGCGTGGGTTCACGTTCCCAATGACACAGCAAATCCCTCCTCGCCAAAGCACTTCGTCTGCTTCTCTTGTTGATTTCTTCTACCCAACACACTACCCTCTCTCTGCATTTCCCCCATTTTTATTAAAAATCCCTTAGTAAGTTTACATTTCAATTTCTCTTTACTGTACTCATTTCTAAGACATCTTCTATTCTCTACCACCTGAGATAGAGAACACACCCCTACGTACTCCAACACAAAGTCTCTATTTGCTCCGTTCTACCACCGTACTCTCGCTTCACTTGCAGCTCTCCTTAGGATTGCCTGTTTGCTCTGCGTCTCCTCGCCGTGTCCTCGTGCCCTCATTCCCGCCACCACGGCGCAGAACGCGCTGCGCCCTCCGCGCGCATTGTTCCGCCCTGGGCACTCGCCGCAAACGAGCGCGCCCCGCCCCCGCCCCCGCCCCCGCGCCGCCCCCGGCGCAGCCCAGCCACCGTCCCCGCCGCGCCGCGCCTCGCCCCTCGCCCCACTCGCCTCAACTCGCCCTCCTCCTCGGGCGGGTGGGCGGTCGGAGGAAGCCCTGGAGAGCTGGTTGACGTTAGACGGACGCAGACCTGGCGGCGGAAGGCGGGGAAGGGGGGGAATCGGGGGGACGGGGGGGGGGGTGGATGGACGGGTGGGTGGACGGGTGGATGGACGGGTGGGTGGACGGGTGGGTGGACGGGTGGATGGACGAGTGGATGGACGGGTGGGGGTGGATGGATGCGTGGGTGGACGCGTGGATGGACGGATGGATGGACGGGTGGAGGAGGGTGGGGAGGGGGGCGCGGGTGGATGGACGGGTGGATGGACGGGTGGATGGCGCGTGGGTGGACGTATGGATGGACGGGTGGACGGATGCATGGGCGGAAGCTTGGGTGTTCAGATGGACGGGCGGGGCGGGAGGGGGTTCTAGGGGCTGTGTGTGGAGTGCTCTGGAGGCAGAGTGCGTGTGGTGTAGAGAGGGTTTTGGCCGAGTAGCGGAGGAGCTGTGGCGTCCAGCCTCACGGCGCGGGCCAGGGCTGAACTCCGGAAGGCCTCACACTCTTTTCACATGACACGAAATGCACTGAACAAAATATTCACAAGAATGTGTTTTTAAACTGTATTGTATCTTGGTTTTACTGGATATTCCGGTAAAATTGGAATAAATTCATGGTGTTCAAAATTGGAGACGTGTAAGAGTACAGATTGTTCATTTTTAATCTTCTTCTCTTCACATCATTTGCCACCATTCTGTAATTTTGGTTATCATTCTAAACAAAATTTCAAAGGAATTTCATAATTTTCTTGAACGGATATTGGAACTTACTTTTACATTTTTTACCTTCTCTTGTCTGCTTTACCGTACACTTGTTAGTGTCGAAAAGCAGGGAGTTTTTGAAGCAGAAAATCATTTTGATGTACTTCTATTTTGTCACATCAAATTGTATTTCCAAAAGGGATCTGTCACGGGAATGGTTACGGTTAAATTAATGGTTAGAAGACAAACACGTAAAATAAAAAATTATTCAAGGAGTCAGATGCAGTTCGTGTTGTTGTTTCAGATGTTTTTATGTAGAATTGAGGCAAACGGGATATTTCAACACCAGTTTCAATTTAATTGGTCTTCCTTGCGGTAAAGTAAACAATATTCAAAACATTTACAACGAAGCTAAAAAATGATAACATTCTTCTACTGCTTCGACAGACTCATATCTTGAAATTGTTCTTTTGTAAAATTTGTTAAAACTGTCATAGAACCGCATATTATGGTTAGTTTACTACGAACTAAATACTAGTTTTCCTATTACTGCGCCTGGTATTTATTCTGAGATTGTTAACGACTTAAAAACTTAACCGCAAATTATTTTTAAAAAACCTTGTATTGAATCTAAACCTCACATTCAAGGGCGGATGTGAACACAGTGTTTTCGGATTTCCAGTGTCAGTAATACATTTTAGCCTCCCTGGAAGGGCCAGTGCATTAAACATCCAAAAAGCCTACTTTTAAAAAAATGAATCGTAAATTTCGTTAGCGAAATCTGAATACTCGCGAGCGCTGCGCGGGGCGCTGTGCTGCCGGAAAGGTCGTCGGCCATTTCGGGCACGAGCTGAGGCGGGCGGGCGAGGCGCTGAGGGCGAGGCAGAGGGGGGTGGCGGGGGCGGGCTAGTGCGGGCGCGGGCGAGGGCGGAGTGGGGCGGTGGCGGGATGGCGGCGGTAGCGGGCGCGGCGGTGCGGGTGGGGCGGTGGCGGGGGTGCGCGCGGGCGGGGCGTGGGGCGGTGGCGGGCGGTGGCGGGCGGCGGCAGACGGTGGCGGGCAGTGGCGGACCGTGGCGGGCGGTGGCGGGCGGTGGCGGGCGGTGGCGGGCGGTGGCGGGCGGTGGCGGGCGATGGCGGGCGGTGGCGGGCGGTGGCGGGCGGTAGCGGGCGGTGGCGTGCGGTGGCGGGGCGGTGGCGGGCGGTGGCGGGGCGGTGGCGGGGCGGTGGCGGGGGGTGGCGGGCGGTGGCGGGGCGGTGGCGGGCGGTGGCGGGGCGGTGGCTGTACGGGGAGAGGATGGGCGGGGGCGGGGCGCGGCGGGGGCGGGCGCGGGGGCCTAGCGGGGCGGGGGAGGGGCGGGGAGGGGCGGGGCTGGGTCGGGGGGCTGGGCGGGGCGGCGCTCGAAACTGGGAAAATTCCACACGCATCTCCGCCATGGAAATTGCGCGCCCTTTCGCGCCCGCGCTAACGGGATTGCACTCAGAGCACCGGCCAGCTGAGAGTCAGAGAGAGAGAGAAGAGTGAGAGCGAGAGCTGGAGAAAGAGAGGGTGTGGCGGTGAGAGAATTGAGGGTTACGCCAAATTAGAGAGAGGGAGCGAGTCTGCGAAAGCGGTACCAGAAGAGAGGATGTGTGGAAACAAAGTAAGCAGACGAGAGGCAGGGTGTGACGGTGAGAGAGTAAGATTTAGGCCAAGTGATAAGAGAGATGAGAAATAAACGCCAGACGGTCGAGAGGGAGAGAAGTGAGGGTTGGAGAGGTAAAACAGGAGGGCGAGAGTGCGAGGGCAAAAACAAGAAATGGAAAGCAAGAGACATTCGTGGGCGAAAGATAGACGGATAGAGTGAAAGAAGTGGCGCACATCAGTGGGAGACAAATAAGTAGTGTGTTTGGGAGAGGGCACGAACAAGCGTACAAGAGAAAAAACTCAGAAGAAAGAGATCTGGAGAGGAACATAGTGAGGGGGAGGTGGATCGTGACCCAAGATTCGGTTTTCCTATGGCGAAGAAAAGCGCGTGGCGAGCCGAAGGATTGAGGGGACGATCGAGGCGGAGTGGGACGGGGGGAATGAGAGGGGGAGGTGGAGATGAAGGAGACAGTAATGGTTTTTGCGTCACTTTCATTATGTGTAACGAGGCACGAGATGAGCCAGCGCCTCCCAGATTGGGCACAGGCGGATCGTCGAGCAGAAGGCTACAATGAACGTTGGTCATATTCTGAGAGTTCATTATAATTACTAATGAATAATACACGGGGGAGCTTTTTCTGCAGGAACAAATTTATTTTTATGAATTGAATATGCTACGGAGAGATGGTGAAAGTGTATAAATTCCCAATCACTTAATTTTGAGGTCTTCTTTGTTTTCGCACTAAAAACCTACCAGGAATGTGAATAAAATAAGATTATTGAACCTGATGAATGAAAGTCGAATTTAAAATTCAAGGTGAGGAAGAAGGGTGGTGTGCATTAGAAACAGGCGCATGAAAAGGTCTCACAAACATGACCTTGCGTTCATTTTAGAGTTCCCATAATTAAATTCTTAGTTCCACGCGTTTGTTATTGTATGCGATCACATTTCTTTGTTTACCATATGTCCTCCTTTCTAAATCAATAATATTCTTGTCTAAGAACTTGAAAGTCATTTCCATAAATCTTATGTGTATATCATTGTTTCAGTTTTCAGAATCGTCTCAAGAAAAATATTTTTTTCGGATTTTTGTTTAACCGGCTTTGCTTTTGTATAGAAACATTCGAACAACGAACGACTTGTCTGATAGTCATCATCGTAGCCAAAATATCTCCAATACAAAATTATAGCCTAATATCCTTTGGAGAGGGTTATACCAAAGCCGAGGGTAAGACATACTAGGTCTCGACAAAAATCCTACAACCTGCATACCAAAACTCATTCCGATTATGTCAACCCTAAGAAAAAAATCTATTTGAACACGACAAAACATGATGTTTTTGTAAACGAAAATCGAAAGGGTTTTAGTCCAAATACGTCTTTCAGATTGTAAAAGACAATCTAGTGCGTAGTAACTCGGAGTAGGAAAGTAATTAAATAGAGTCCGCGATCGCAGTGCCCGTCAGCGGGTGGTGTGCGCGGAGAGGCATCGGTTTTTTGGCGCGGAGGGCGGGTGGCCGCCCAAACAGCCGCGCCGGCGTTCAATTAACATGGAATTAATGGAAGGGCGCGAGTTTGTAGTGGCCGCCGAGCGGCGCCTGGCGCGGCTTGGGGCCGCCGCCCGGCGCGCCGGGAGGAAGACCTTGCGGCCCGCGGGGTTCATTGGCTCTCCGCTACGTGCGCTTCTGAGTGGAGCACCAATGCAGCGGTAACGGTAGGGCTAGCGTTCGCAGTCCCGGCCGCGGTAGCAATAGCGGTAGCGGTAGCGGGAGAGATAGTGATAGTGATAGCGATAGCGGTGACAGTCGCGGTATCCGTAGCTGTAGCGGTCGCGGTTGCGGGCAATAGCGGTAGCGGTAGAGATAGCGATAGCGGTGGCAGTCGCGGTAGCTGGGGTGTAGCGGTAACGGTCGTGATAGCGGTATCGATAGCGATAGCGGTAGCGATAGTAGTAGCGATAGCGGTAGCGGTATTATAGAAATATCAGGTTGAATTATCTTCCTTTTCCATTGAAGTAATTCATTTCGTACTCGGACTACCCTACGAATGGGTAAATTCTAATTTCTCTTTTGAAATCAAATACATTATTAATTCATAATTATCAGAAGGATCAATTATAATACATAAAAGTATATCACCTATCATACCAAAATAGAAATTGGTTCACTGACTCACAAGTATGAGAATAATCTAAAAAAGGTTTTGCGGGTTATTTTTCTTGGAAATATAAAATAAACAGTGATCCTTATCCAGTACAATACATGCGTATTTCCTTTTCTTAGACACAGAGAAAAAATGTTTTGCGATCGAAAGTGGGTCAAAAATATGTGTGGTTGTTACAGGTAATATTTTTGCATGTAATTAATGTTATGGCGATTTGCAGCGCTAAATAATGATTCTTTAGTTTGCATATTGTTTCCTCAGATTTATGTATATAAACAGGAAAAATCTAGTCCAATTCTTTGGGGTGGTTTACTTTTATTACTGACTGCAAACATGAACAGTTAAGAGCTTCATGATATTTTCTCAAAACGTGTATGTCGCATCAACACTTTCCTTAACAAAGAACGCACAAATCTTATGGAAATGAGGTTTGGGTCAAATTGTCTGAAAATTTAGAATGCTGTTCCTTAGATCATACTGATGAAAAGTCGTTATGGCCATAAAGCAAAAAAGTCTTTACCTAAGGCACTTTTTAAAATGGAGAACATGTCGATTTGTCAGATGATAGAAAGGTACATTTGTGCTCTCAAAGCATATTCAAATGACACAACCTCGCTTCTTCAGACTTGTGAATTATGACATTTCATTTTCCGAGAAGTAACGGACTTCAAATGTATTGTCATTGCATTATGAAAGTTAACATTTAAGATAAAACGATGAGATACGAAAAATGGAGATTCACTGATTCACGTAAATCAGTGAATCTCTCTGATCTCTCTTATTTGGAAACAAAACACAGGAGTCAAGAAAAAGTATTAATTGAAAAATGTCCCGACATAATTGAAGCACAAATTTCTCCAACACTACCAAAACATAATACAGACATGTTCGGGAAAAGTAGTCATTTTTAAACTGAGTTTCTCATAAAAGATACAAGATTAAATAAAAAAACATAGTCGGGCATGGAAATCCTACCTCCAGATATCACCTTTTGTCTCTCTCATAAGAAGAAAGAAAAAATGATATTAAAATAAAAATTAATTTATAATTCGAGTGGGCTATTTCGTAAATCGGATATCATTTAAAACATTTATACTTCCTATGATATTTAAATGTACTTCATTCATTCATTCATTCATTCATTTCTCGCAAACATCTTTGCAGGAGAAGTTTCATTTTCAGTATACCTATGCGCATTTGAGACTATAATACAGAATGTAAATGCCAACTCCTTGTTTACGACTTCCTGTCTTTAAGAACAAACAACATTAATGAACATTAAAAGTTTCAACCGTGAACTCGGAGGGAGTTACCCCAGGAAATCTGAAAAGTTGGGCCATAAAGAATTTGTCACTGTTGACGATAAAGCCAAATAATACATCTTTCTCCACAACCTGCAATAGTTCATTCGTCACGAGCCGAAGACTCAACGCTGAAGCCATCTCGTATTACTACAACAGCTTATACTTTCTCGAATTATTGGTAAGGGTTACATAATGATATAACGTACCTTCTATTCTAAAACTTTAACATCACTTTAAAAACTCCAACAAAATAACTAAAAATTGCATAAAAATGACTAATATTCTGACAAACGAGTTTATAAAATGATTCGAAGATATAATATTCAGAAATTGACTATACGATAAAATGAATCGCTAGCACCAATAAAAAAAGTGTAGAATAGGTATACAAAATTGTTGTTTCTCTTCGTACAACTAAAAATTGCAAAAAAAAATATTTTTGTAAAAAGTGTGTCGACATTTACCTCAAAAGAACGTATGACAAAAATGTCTATTACATTTCAGGGACCAGAAAGTTGATTTCAACACAATCATACGGCATCCTTTATAATTCGTTAAAGGGAGTTATGGTCGGCTGATGACATAAGATAATTTGCTACCAGACGGAGATCATCATTTCCAAAATGTTGGGCAAACATATCGTAAAATTTTGACACACTCTTTATTGCACTCATGGCATCAAAGTGATGATTCGATGTCTAATGTTTAATCCACGTAATACTGAGAAACACGTAACATTATGAAATAATTCTGTCTTTAATATTATCGTGTTGGTGGGCATAGAAAACATTTTCAACTTTTGCCTTTTTATTTTTATTTATTTATTTTATTTTTTAAAATTCCGGACTTTTCTATTCGAGCTAATTTTTTTAAAAAAGGATTCGTTTTTGAAAATTTTTTTTTATATATTATTATTATCATTGCGATTTTACGCAAATTTCATTCTTTAAAAAAAGTTGAAAACATTTATTTAAAGATCTATTTTTTCATTATTAAACCGATTTCATTCAAAATTAGATTTTCGTACATAGCCTACGAATTTTTTTATTTCATCTTTGAAAACATTTGTAATTATTTTCTTTAAAAATCTACGAAAAAAGGATGTAATTAGAAAGTAGTGATATAAAAAATAAACGCTTTGGTTACTTTTCGAAATAAAACAACCATAGTTTTCGGTGGCTGTTTCTTTTCTCTTCTTAGTTACATTATACACACTTATTTAATTGATTTCGACACGACTCACAATCATACACAAGCTATCTCGGTTTAAGCCTATCTGCATTACTTTTGAGTGAACAAAAACGATATGCTAAGATGGAAGTGATTGATTGATTCATTCATTTTTTCGCGTTTTCGGGCGCATCAACTTTTTTGGTAATTAGTCCCGTAAGTGTAGTGCATTTTTCCTCGGGATGTGGCGGTGATCTTCCCCCGCTAGATGGCGCGATCCGGCGCCGAACTACCGTCGGCTAGTGGGGTTTTCCCCCTAACCAGGACTCTCCCACCAGCGGGGCACCGCCCCAGCCGGGACAAGCTCTAAGCTCCCGACCGGTCTCCGGGAATATGTGGTAGTGTAGTGCATGTTAGGGTAAGTGTGTGTGAAAGGGGAGAGGATAGGATAAGTAAGAGGAAGGAAAGATCGCGCTCGGTCCGTGGCCCGTTTGTTGTCACCTGGTGTTGATCGGAGAACCCACGGAAAACTACCGATCAGAGCAGCCGGACGCTAGAATTCTCCCCCAGACAGCGACTGAATTCGACCTCACTGAAAAGCTAGTGTCGAAAATCCTGCCGCGTGGGGAATGTAACCTAGGACCTGCCGATCAGAGTCGCTGCAGTGACATCAGTTGATGCACAGAGATATGGAAGTGATTTACTGGCATTAGAGTTGTGCGGAAACATCGCAGTTGCCACAAAAGACTCCTCCCGAAACCTTTAATCGGTCGCGCGCCGCGGCATGTGCGCTTTAAGGGGCGCGCGGCTGGTGCGCCTGTGCCGGATGGAAGGCGTGCCCCGGTGCGGGATAGAAGGCGGGCTCCGGTGCGGGATAGAAAGCGGGCTCCGGTGCAGGATGGAAGGCGGGCCCTGGAGCGGGCGGGCGACTGCTTTCCATCGCCCCGCAATGATCCCATTTTCGCAATCCCGTTAATTCCGGGTTCAGTTGCGGAGCGCCTCCTTTGGCGGCGCGCGGCGACACCGGCCGTCTATTAGGCGCGCGCGGCGATACCATCTTTAATTTGGATCCGGCTCCATCGCCCCCCCCTCTCTCTCCCTCTCCAGGCGCCTCCGCCGGCGCTCCAGGCGTTGGAAATCGCGCGCGGCCACCGGGAAACGGGGTGGGGGAGGGTGACGTCAGAGTGACGAAAGAGCCGCTCGGAAAGGCGGACGGATGGACGGACGGGCGGACGGACATAAATCAATGTGACGTGATGGAAGCACAACAGACTGATAGAGTCCTACTGCCGTTGTTGTGGGTGGAGTATATTTGTGCGGTATCCGCCTAGCCCATTACAGTCCACTGTATAATGAATCATTCCGATTTTTTTTATTTCAGTTGAACTAAATTGCTATGTCATTTTGAACATGGAGCTACAGGCATCAGCAGTCATTTTCAGCCTTCCCAAATGATTTGATTGGTTGATGATTTCTCGTTTCCGGGCGCGTCAACTGCTTTGGTCATTAGTCCCGTAAGTGTAGTGCATTTTTCCTCGGGAGATGGCGGTGACCTTCTGCTGGATGGGGAGATCCGGCGCCAACCTACCGTCGGTTAGTGGGGTTTCCTCCAAACCAGGACTCTCCCACCAGCGGGGCACTGCTCCAGCCGGGACAAGCTCTAAGCTCCCGACCGGTCTCCCGGAATATGTGGTAGTGTAGTACATGTTAGTGTAAGTGTGTGTGTGTAAGGGGAGAGGACAGGAAAAGGAAGAGGAAGGAAAGATCGCGAGCGAACCGTGGCCCGTTTGTTAGGGTACTGCTCCGGCATTCGCCTGGTGTTGATCGGAGAAACCACGGAAAACTACGGATCAGAGCATCCGGTCGCTAGAATTCTTCTACAGACAGCGACTGAATTCGACCTAGCTGAAAAGCTAGTGTTGAAAGTCCTGCCGCCGTCAGTTCCCAAATGAACAACTTGATGCTGATGCTAATTTAGCTAAAGCGCTGTACAGCCCCGGGGGGGGCGTGTCCATGACGGACGGTGGAAGTCGCGGGTGCCGCGGCCCCGCGGAAAAAGCCAGGGATGGGGAGGGGAGGGGGAATAGGTGATGCCAGAGTGACGAAGGAGTCACGACGAAAGGCAGACGTACAGATATAAATCAACGTAACGTGATGGAAGTACATCAGAGGGATAGACTCCAACTCTCGTTGTGGGTGCAGTATATTTATGCGGCATTTTGATTGAAAGAGCTGAAAACCAACTACTTTTTGTCAAGAATGGACCTCCCTTATCTGTAGATCGGAAGCTCCATGATGGAGTGGTAATTTCTCTTTCTTCTGATTTTAACTTCAAAATATATCAGTACTGTTAGTTCTTGTGAAGAAACGAACTGTTGGGGACACCGGACGAACCCAACTGTTTCATCTGTTTTGCTCATTTACTACAATATTCGTGATCTATTCTTTTGAATAATATATTTGTTGAAGAACATTGTTTCATTAACCTCCACGCAATTTTGTGCCACTGCCTTTCTTAAGTATAAATTTGATAGCGTTTACAAATCGGCTTCTTCTTAAGTATAAATTTGATAGCGTTTACAAATCGGCGTCGCTTCATAAACCCGAACGCTTCGTAAACCAGTCGCACATGAAACAAATATCTAATTTTTTGAGACTAACTCACAGCCGGAACAAATATCCTTGTACAGTAATGGAGTAACCTGACGTCATTCACGGTCCGTCACTCACATAACCGTCCGTCACTCACGGTCAGACCCTTTCCGGTCCACCAATCGAGATAAATGAAGTGCCTCGGTCGCGACACGTCTCGGCCTTCTGGTGGGGGACTGATCATTCTTTGTTGATCCATCCAGAAGATTCTACGGAATGTCTCTAAAATATTTTTTTTGTCTTTCTCGGCTACTATAAAGTGTTTGGGGCGACTTGCGGCACCGACAGAAGTGATCAGTAGCTCTCTCGATTCCTCTCAACAAGACAAATCGATTGGCACAATCTTTAGCCGGACATCTCTAGGTTATTCTGAAATTCTTCTGGAAAACCCAAAGTGTTTTTGATGGTTTAAATGCACATACAAGCACATTGGTGGAACTTTGTGAAATACTATACTTTCTTTCCGGCATTTACATGAATTCAGACTTTCAGAATATTCAGAATTCAGACTTTGATTCATCAGGTTGACAATTAAACCTAGTTTTGAAATGAAAAAAATTGTTGTTATGAATTTACAATGCACAAATAAAATGTTTTCACACAAAAATAATCGCATAATGCGTCATGTTAAGCAAGTTACTTGTATCGGAGAAAGATTTCTAAATTTCAACTTCTTTGCTCTGACTTTCCATGATTTCCTCTCATCTATTCGAGACGGATGCCACAATACTAGTCTAAACGTCGGACGATGTTCCTTCATTGCTCGTACTTGTCAACTTTTCTATCCCCCAACGCCATACAAGAAAATCACATGTGAGCTGGAACGTCTGTGACTTGTCTTCCTGAGAACCGCCGCTCTCGATGTGATGCACGGCAGCTGTGTGATTGGTTTGGTTTTTTTTTTTCGTGTTTCCGGGCGCGTCAACTGCTTTGGTCATTAATCCCGTGAGTGTAGTGCATGTTTTTTTCTCGGGAGATGGCGGTGATCTTCCCCCGCTGTATGGCGAGATCCCGCGCCGACCTACCGTCGGCTAGTGGGGTTTCTCCCTAACCAGGACTCTCCCACCACCGGGGCACCGCCCCAGCCGGGACAAGCTCTAAGCTCCCCACCGGTCTCCCGAAATATGTGGTAGTGTAGTGCATGTTAGTGTAAGTGTGTGTGTGTGTGTAAGGGGGAGAGGAAAGGACAAAGAATAGGAAGAAAAGGTCGCGCGCGGTCCGTGACCCGTTTGTTAGGGTACTGCTCCGGCATTCGCCTGGTGTTGATCAGAGAAACCACGGAAAACTACCGATCAGAGCAGCCGGCCGCTAGAATTCTCCACCAGGCAGCGACTGATTTCGACCTAGCTGAAAAGCTAGTGTCAAAAATCCTCCCGCCGTCAGGACTCGAACCTAGGACCTCCCGGTCAGAGGTGCTGCAGTGACATCAGTTGACGCACTGAGCTACCCCTCCCGGTGGCAGCTGTGATCTACTTCATAGTCACTTCTCCCTTTTGACTGCAAGGGTGTGTTTAAACTGTATTACAATGCGAGACGGTTCTCTACATTACAAAAAGACAATGTTGGACAGACAGATTACAACCAAGTATGAGACTCAACTTTATGAGCAAGTTGGAGTTTCATGCAATTAACATTTCCTGACGATTGATTGACACTCACACTAATTACTCACCAATTTTTAAGAGTATCGAACGGAAAATAGTATTAAACATCATTAGGCCGATAGACACCAAATAACAGACGCGGTTGAAGTTTGAACCGAGGCCATAGTCGATGTTTATAACCAACCAAGTCTGTTGTTTGTGATATCGGCCGTGTGTCGTTCAATACTTTTCGTAATATCATCTTCGTATAAGAAAAATAATGTAAATAAAAAATGTTCTCGCTTTTCATTACGTAGGAATGCAATATCGATTCAGACACGAGTCTAAGACCAACTCTAATATTGGTCTTGGCAAGACATTTTGCTTCGATTGTTTAATACGTGGTAGCTTTATTTGACACCATTAAAAAGATAAATTTTCCACAATATTTGAAATGGATATTCCAGAAGATCTCGTGGAGACAGCGAATAGTGCTAATTTCGATTTGTTACCAACAAAAACGAAATTACGGTATGAGAAAAAATGCATCAAATGATTCAAGTACGTCGACACCTTTATCTTCTTATGAAGGTTTAGAAATTAGTAATAACAGTAGCTGTTCATTCAATATTAATATTCATTATAGACATAAGAAAAATGAGTAAAAAATAAAAATGTTGTAAGTGCTGAAAATTAATAACCCGACGCTGAGAGGCATCAGGAGAAGAAGATGAAGAAGAAGAAAATTAATATATTATGTTTTACATTGTTTCTCATTTGTCTTAAAAGTTGAATAAATATTTTGAAGCTCACGTGATTCCTTAACGTCTGGCGGCCGTTAATTCCTTAACGGCCGGCGGCCACTAAGATAACCTTTTCATTCCTCTATTAGGTTTCGTTACGCAAATGTGTTTACAGCACAGTACTACGAAAAAATTTAAACGTTACGTTAGCCTTATATGTATTAACAAACAAAATTATTAGAAACTCCTAGGTAAAAACATATATTTTAAAAGATTTTTAAATGGAAATGATTTGTCAGTCATCTAATCAACCTTTATATAAGAGTATTCTGAAGTTTTGAAAACACTCATGAATACATCACAAATTATTACAGTTTATTTCCTTTAGGCCTTGAATTCTATTTACACTCAAAACAGAAAATAGTAGAAGGAATGATCGCAATAGCAGGTATTCTCCGACTTTCTGAGGGTGTCCAAAGTATTTCATGGGTCCCGATCGCACGGGATACCCAGTGGCAGTATTTGTATTCCGAGAAGACGATCACATTTCAGCGTACAGCCATTGTGTTTTCAGTCTGTTGTGGAGAGTAAGAAAGCGACTGCTTCGCGGTTCACTTTCGACAAATGCCCAAAAATTAATGTCCTATACTTGTTTTTTTATGTGGCATCTGTAGGTACTATCTCCAAGATGGAATTCATCACGACGTTTTGCGTCTTTCTAGGTCCTGCCGCGAGATGTCGCATGATCCAGACCGTATCAAATAGTACTGCAGATCAAGCTACGCTAGCGGCAGGACTGAGAATGACTCGAAACGTCGTGCCGAACTCCATCTTGGAGATACTACCCACAGCTTACACGTTAGAAAACCCCAAATATAGTTTGAATTATTGTCCTAGCTCCTAGTTTGAATCTGATGGTAATGATAACGCACTCATTGTCGGCGGGAGTTGACGATCTATGCAAAACACAATGTATTTCTGAGTCCTCCGTTACGCTTCAAATGAGCCAGAATATGCACTTGGGAAGAAACCGCTAGTTTCTGCATTCTCCCTGAATAATCCTGCGCCTCTCCCACTATTGGCAAATGATTCTCGAGTAGAGCTCTGAATTGTGTTCGACGTACCTGTAACGACGGCTTCTTTCAACGCCGTAACATAATCGCCAAAGACCAAATAGGACCGATGTGCGAGGAAATATTGGACAACTTCAGAATTGTTGCGAATGCCCTTTGGCAGACTTGTTGAGAGACACAAATCAAGAGGTCTGGAGTTATCCACGTATTTGTATGACGCCAAATCACTTCATGTATTCATCAGGGGACATTTAACTGCGGGAGGGAGATCATAAAATTAAATTCCCTAACTTTCTTCATCTCTCCACAATCTGTCAGGTAGCATCAGGATAACGCTCGGCCACATGAATCTGGTGGATGTTGCCGCTAATTCTTGACCTGCTGCATTGCCTCTTCCCTCCCTGATTGAGAATGTCTGAGATGAGATGGTGCGAACTATCATTGCTACGTCATTTTGCCTCATTGTAAAACTGATGGCGATAATTAACTTAGTATGGGATTAAACATCTCAGGTCATAAAAAAGCACCGTAAGAATCTATACCAAGTCTCTTGGCTTGATGTCTGCACAAAAGAGAGAATACCACCCCGTACTGGGAGACACTACCCATTAAATAATAATAATAATAATAATAATAATAATAATAATAATAATAATAATAATAATAATGCTCAATAAGTAATGTTCACATAACAATTTTTCTTTGATCAGTTTTTCAAGTGGCACCTTCGACTTTCGTGGCAAAATTAGCTAAGTTTTGACCAAGGATTGGGACTGTCGACAACTAGGAAAAATTGCCAAAACAAATCCCCACTAATGCAAGATCGGAATTAGTTTGAGATCTAGTGTCATCGTTAATAAACTAAACCCATCACTTCCAATTCTATCAGCGACGTTATTCAGCTCGTGTTCTATGTTTCATCGTCAGAGACTTGGGATATTAGAGTCTAGGTAGGATAAGTGGTAATACACTCCCTATTTAATTCATTGATTTTTTCGTGTTTCCAGGCGCGTCAACTGCTCTGGTCATTAGTCCCGCTAGGGCAGTGCATGTTCTTTTCTCGGGAGATGGTGGTGATCTTCCCTCGCTGGATGGCGAGATCCGGCACCGACCTACCTTCCCCCTAACCAGGACTCTCCCACCAGCGGGAAACCGCCCTAGCCGGGACAAGCTCTAAGCGGTCTCCCGGGATGTGGTAGTTGTAGTGCATCTTAGTGTAAGTGTGTGTGTGTGTGTGTAAGGGGAGGGGAGGGGACAAGAAAGAGGAAGGACAGATTGCGCGCGGTCCGTGGCCTGTTTGGTAGGGTACTGCTCCGGCATTCGCCTGGCGTTCATCGGAGAAACCACGGAAAACTATCGATTAGAGTAGCCGGCCGCTAGAATTCTCCTCCAGACAGCGACTGAATTGGATCTAGCTGAAAAGCTAGTGTCGAAAATCCTGCCACCGTCATGACTCGAACCTACAATCTCCCGGTCAGAGGCGCTGCAGTGACATCAGTTGATGCCCTGAGCTACCGCTCCCGGTCCGTATGTAACAACCGTCCAAAGATTAACAACGACCATAAAACTCGCTCTGAGTACTATCGATAAACGTAAGAATATATCGGGGGTTACGCGCTCGTACGGTGATACTACCTACGTCACCTTGCCTGAACGTCACGTTCTACAATAGGAACGGCGGAGCATTACCTCTAAAACGCCACAGACCTTCACGGGGGTCCATTGTGAAATGAACGTAATCTTGAAAACGATGGTGCTAATCTTCAAAGGGCCACCATAGCGGCATCACAAGTGCCCATGTATTTAATTATTTAGCGTATCATGTTCTGACTTAAATAGAATATATATGTTAGCTGTGACAATATTGCTTACAGAATTAAACTTACTAATGTTAAAACTACTAATGTTTAAACTACTAATTAAAACAGCTAATGTTTTATAAACTAGTAGACATCGAAATCCCACGCAAGAAACTAGTTTGAAGGTTCTTGATCCAGTTTTAAGAAAATTTACAGTCATAGTTTGCTCATGAACTAGTGACGCATTTGTTGCAAGAAAATTGAAGTTTAACTGATTGAAAAGATAAGATCTTCATTTAACCCTAGAGTCAACCGGTAATCAAATATGTTCGTTGATTGATTAACTGATTTATAATTATTAGTCATTGATTATAATCAATGGTTAATCTATATAACATCTCTTTTTTTCATTTGCTCCAGGAGAATGCTACTAGTGAGTCATCTCAGGAACATCCACTTCTTGAATCGTTTTACTCTGTTGGAATGTTATTATCTATGTCTCTGTACCAAGACAGCTAGATCACCCTTAGTTCTGCAAAATTTAACAGTCAGTATTTTTACTTTCTTCGGCAGAGTTTGCTTCGTTGTAAGTAGTAGCTGCAAGTATCTGAAGACGTTTGGCTGTTGGTCCAACCATACATTTATCACAGATAATTAAACCGGGAGCGGTGGCTCAGTGCATCAACTGATGTCAAGGCAGCGCCTCTCACCGGGAAGTCCTAGATTCAAGTCCTGACGGCAGCAGGATTTTCGACACTAGCTTTTCAGCTAGATCCAATTCAGTCGCTGTCTGGAGGAGAATTCTAGCGACCGGCTGCTCTGATCGGTAGTTTTCCGTGGTTTCTCCGATCAACACCAGGCAAATGCCGGAGCAGTACCCTACCAAACGGGCCACGGACCGCGCGCGATCTGTCTTTCCCTTCCTTGTCCTATCCTCTTCCCTTACACTAACATGCACTACATTACCACATATTCCGGGAGCTTAGAGTTTGTCCCGGCTGGGGCAGTGCTCCGCTGGTGGGAGAGTCCTGGTTAGGGGGAAATCCCACTAGCCGACGGTAGGTCGGTGCCGGATCTCGCCATCCAGCGAGGGGAAATTTACCGCCATCTCCCAAGAAAAAACATGCACTACACTAACGGGACTAATGACCGAAGCAGTTGACGCGCCCGGAAACACGAAAAAATCAATCAAACAAGCAGGCACAAGAATTCTCTTTCAGACAATAGCTGAATTGGACCAAGCTAGCTAGTGTCGAAAATCTATCTCCCCAGAGAAATACGTTTAACATTCAAGGGGGAAGGGTGGGGGATTGAGCAGGCCATACGTTTTCCCTCCGCACGCAACGGGTGCAGAAGAAAGAGCACCGCCAAGTGGGGTGAGGGGGGGACGTGATTGCATGCACGCTTATCGCGCCAGCGGCGGCGGCCGCAGTAAACGCGGAGCGACACGGGCAGACGCGCTCCCCCGCCCCTCCGCCCCCGCCCTGCCAGTCACCGCCGCCGCCGCCGACAAGGAACACGCGTGGTTAATGAATATTTAGCGGGAGCGGTCGAGCGGGGTAGGGCGAAAAAGCGTCGTTCGACCAGCTCGCGCCGTTCACCGAACCAGGCCAACAGCTGCTGATGGTGCGTAGGACCTGCCCCGTGCCATCCTGCTGTCGACCAACCGCGACGCGACTTCGCTTTAAATGGCGCCCGATCAAGTGGTCTGTATTTTATTTGCTCTGGTTGCATTCAAAAAACAATTGGTTCAAACGCATCAGGGAGAAAATGGAATTGTAATTAGCCCTACAGGTGAAATGAGATTTTTGATATTTCTTTCCCCAAGTGTTGGTAAAGAATTTTTCTTTTTTCGTGGCGGTTTTCGCGACTACCAATTAGAATTGCAGTTGTAAGAAACCGTCATCATCCCCGTTCGTTTTCAGTTATGATCGGAGATTTCACGACAATGATAAAGTTTTTATATTTTGGTATGAAATTAGAAAACGTCTGTAATTCATAAAATAATTTATTGAATCAAAACAGAAAAGAAGCATGTTCTTTCTTTGCGAACTGAAGCTCCACGCATAAAATGCAGTGAGTCATTTCCAGTATTAAAACAATATACGAGCGTATTCTGCACAATGGGACGAATAAATATTTATTATGTCGTTTCCCTGGGAAACTTCGTAACTGCGTAATAGTTTGTAGATGATTTCTACTTTCTGTTAAAGTCTAGAATCTTATCATTATGATGAGTAATTTACTAAGCATAGTTCTGAATAGTCACCAACGCGAAAATCTACTTTGAGATAAAACGAAGAAAAATGTAAATTTGCGACTTGATATATCTTGGGATCGAATAACAATAACTATTCAACGTAACAAAATTTGGCCAGTGCCCCCTGCAACCAAAGTCCAGGCACTGGCGGCATTTTCAGTACTACTTTTTTGTTACTTTTTCCATAATTTGTGAACATTAAAATTAAAGCATATTTTGAGTAAATAGCATATTATTCTTAGTTCCTGGCAGTGCGCATTTGTCTTTTCCTATTGTTGTATAATAAAATATAACCCTCTGATTCCCGGTCTAGGTTTGCGAAGTTTGTATTTTCCGCGAACGTTTTTTTGAGCTCTCGCTGCGCCAGATGTGACGTAAGGTTTTTCCGATGATTTTTCTGCTCTATGCAAATAGTTCATAATCGATCAATGACTAACGGTTTCAGAAGCATAATTTCTATTTTTAATTAAATAAACATTTATTTTAACTACTCTTACGGTTAATTACTTTGAAAATCTTCGAAAATGTACTTAAATAGACTAAACATTTCTTTGAATATCAATTATTTTAGAAAGCGTATGTTATAACTTACAAACGGGTAAAATATGTCGTAATGTATTTTTCTACTGAATTTGGGAGAGTTTGAAAGAGTGACTTGACAATTATTCAATTTTACATCTTTATATCAATTACATTAGCAAAATTGAATAATCTGCCTGCGCTTTCGAAATAACTGCCTTTTGTACGATCCTCTGGTTATTTTATACGATGCAAAAACTCATTCAATTGGTTCAAAAATTTTTACCTGTCTGTGTCTGTCGGTTTGTCCTGGCTAATAGCGGGAATGGCTAAGCTGATTTCAATAAGATTTTTATCGAACGGTATGGTATTTTATTGTGGATATCTGGCTTCTTTCTTCTGATCATTATTGGATATAGATTACTTACTTGGAACCGATGCCATTTTTTGCTGATCCTTTGTCACAGTAACAACCGCGAATGGATTTGAAAAGTGAAGTGTGGATTGCTACAGCCAACATAACAGAATTGATGTATTTTTGTAAGTTTTTTTTTTTTCAACGACTACCCATCCGTGGAAAAGGCTTTGTTTTTATGCATCATACGTCAATTGCGTAAATTAGCTGCAAGGCGCTGTGACGCTTCGGTACGCGTGTCGAACGTCACGAGGGAGCGCCGGCCTTCGGTCTAGGCAGTTAACGTAAAACGTCCTTGAGTTAATGCCTCATTTCTAACGTTCTTGAGTCAATGCATCATTTCTAACGTTCTTGAGTCAAGGCATCATTTCTAACGTTCCGAAGTCAATGCATCATTTCTGACGTTCTTGAGTCAATGCATCATTTCTGACGTTCTTGAGTCAATGCATCATTTTTGACGTCCTTTAGTCAATGCATTATTTCTAACGTTCTTGAGTAAATGCATCATTTCTGATGTTCTTGAGTCAATGCATCATTTCTGACGTTGAGTCAATGCATCATTTCTAACGGTATATTGAAAACCGTAGTTATCGAGAGAACAAGATTTTGTTCCCGTCACCAATCTAAACATATATTTTCATCTTTCTCAATTTATACTCACTGCATTCAATTCATTACCATTGTTGTGCTGGATCTTAATCGCCGTGTGCTTGGCAAATCTACAATCGGTAGTTTGACAATAGATTTGAACGAATGAAATACGCATGCCGCGTAGATTTTCCGTAAGTAAACTGCTGCGTCATGATCTTCTATTTAATAGAAAATAATGTTTGTTTGTAAAAATATAGTCTTATTTCTAAATTAATGAAATTTTGCTCCCAAACAAGAGGAAAATTATTGTCTTGCTGAGATTTCAAAAAATCAAAACTGTTCACAACCTTCCCTCCCTGTCCCTTAAAGCAAATGTGAGCAAATATCTCTGTGTTCCTGGGATTTCGCCCAACTGCGCGCAGGGCTGACATCAACTGTCAGGGCGAATTGCGGGGGCGTGCAGCGTTGAAGCAGAGTCGCAGACGCCCTCCTCAAGCCATCACGTCGTGATTCGCCGGCGTGTGGAATTGATTTCCCATTGGGCGCCGGTGAGGCAAGTGGCGTTGACTTCTCATCAGAACCCGTCGAGCCAAGCGCCGGATGCTGCCAGTGCATGCTGTTCGCATCGCTGAAGAGGAAAGAGTAATTACACAGGGGTAGTAGTGTTGTTTGTCTTCCGTAATAGTGTCGAGTGATGAACTCAATTTGCCTTTACAAGAAGTGTAAGAAGAACAAGTGAGGAATAACATTTGTTTTGGGATTAGCGTGTCAAGATTGGAGTGTACTGACTCAATTTTCGTTATATTTACAAGTAACAAATCATAGAAACTACCGTCGCTTGCCTTGTTTTCTTCCAAGGAATCAATCAAATTATCAATTTGGATGCCTCTAAGGAAAATTTAAAACGCTTTCATCGAATTACGTACTGAAAAATGAAGTACTACGGTTGGAAGCAATCTTCAACGAAATTAATATTAATTTGAATTTGTTGAATACTTTCATGTTTCTCCTGTGTTATAGGTTACGATTTGAGCATGCAACATACGCTGTCTACAATTGATAGCGTATTACTTGTATTTTCAGTTAATGTCTGCCTTTTTGAAGCTTATAAAACCATGTCCTCTTACAAAAGTTACCGAGTACTTTACACTTAAATCTACTGAAAGAATCAATTGAAAACATTTTCTTATTTTGTCAAATTGCATTAGGCACTCATGCAAGTCATGAGGCAAGTAATGTGACCCAAGAATTAAGAAAAGGGTCTTAGAGAAAGGATATCCTAAAATCAGGGGTTTAATAACATTGAAGGGTGATTCTGCACTGCGCAATCTGGTTTACCATTCTCCCATGTTGTACAAACAGAACCAAGAAAGTGAATGAATAAGTGTATACAAAATAATAAAAAGTAGGATAACTCGATATATATTATGATATCAACATGAAAGTATTCTGTTGTTTAAACAACTAATATATTAACATGTACTTTCATTTCATCAACCGAATAATTTCACATAAAATGGGCTTGACGAACAAGTGTGACTGAAAAAACTCTTGATATTTCATAAGACATCCAGTAGGTGTCATCAAGTATATATCAAGTACATCCAAAATATTTTAACCCTTCGACGTCTTTTTGACCCCAAACGTTTTGCACAACAATTTACAAGCATTTGTTATACGGATACTATTTCGAATTATTAATTGAGAAACAATCTAGCATATGCGCAAAACTATACATACGAGTCTATCTTACCAGCATTAGAATGTTTGAGACAGAGCTAACAAATTGTAATAGACAAATACCCCAAATTATCACTCAAAAACTCCAACATAATATTACAAAACGGAAATGGACACGTTTTAAGAATATTCCTTTTTGTAATTTAAGCGTCAAATGTGCCATTTCTTACTCAAACCACATAAAAATCAAATTAGTTCAATAAAAAACAATTAAAAAACTGGAATGTTTACAATACATGTAAACTTGGACATAAATAGCATATCTAAAAGTTCATGGGAATAATTTTCAGTGTGTTGCATAACATTGTTTGCCTCTGGGGTCAAAAAAGACCCCAAACAAAGTCTAAGAGTTAAGCAGAATCGAATACATTAAGATATTCAAAAAAATATTCAAAAAAAATCGTTGTTTTTTCGCGCAGCATTACATAACATTCTCTCTACTCCATAGCGAGAAAGTAAAATCTACCATTTCATGCTAGAAATTATTATATGATGCTGAAGTATAATGTTAGTTTAAAGTGATGCTTTTCAGGAGGAAAAGAAAACACATTTTCGAAGTTCTACACTAGAAAATGAATGAGAGTTAAAATTGCTTACTGAGAAGTTAAATATTGTACAACTTTCCCCGAAAAGAAAACTTGAAACTTTACACATTGTTTGCCTTATCAAGCTCTATGAAACTCGAGACAACGCTCTATCTCATGTTAACCAACGTGCTAATTCACTACCTTGTTTCTGAGCACAGATTAGTTTTCAACGCAACATATCGGTATACTGCGTTGTTATTTACATAACAGAACAAACCATTTAATAATCTTCAGTAAATTTAAAGTTTAAAATTTAAAGTAAAATTAGATCAATTACTTTAAAGTTATCAAAATTAATTGAAATAAACCCTACTTGACTATTGTCTGGAAGAGTTATATTGTGATGTTATTGCCAACGAAATATAATACAAAACCGAGAACTACAAGACATACAAATAAACATTATTAAAATCAACGTAGAATGATGTTTTTACTCACAACATGACAAGCCACATGTTGCTTCTCTAAGATACCAATTTTTTATACAAAATATTCAATTTGAAATGAAGGGACCACATGTGTTTCAAATGACGTTCTGTAAATAAAACTAGATTCAGCCAAATTCAGCAATGAGATGACTTTGGTTGAAGTCATCTCATCATTTCTATATTTCCTCTTATTATAAAATTACTAGGTATCTACATTTATGACAATTAAGTGTCGGAATAAGTAAAACAACATCTTAATATTACGTAAAGTAACATGGAATATTTGTAACAAGGTTTTCGATGAAACATAACATAAAATTGTTACAATGATATGGTTATGGAAGCTGTGTAGGAAAACATCATAAAGATTCAGACTATTTCAGCAAAAACTGACTTTGGTTAAAGTCATCTCGTCATTTGCTCGAATTAAAAAATTACTAGGTATCTACATTTATGACAATTAGATGTCGGAATAAGTCAAACAACATTTTAATATTACGTAAAGTAACTTGGAATATTTGTAATTATGTAATTTACATTGATTAATGTAATGGTTGTCATTAACTAGGCATACAACATGTGCCAACTCGTCTACAGCTCAACTCATCAACATCTCGTCAACATACAACTCATGCATCTCAGTCTAAGCAGATTTTAAACGATCTAGTGACACAAGTCTTGCCCTAGTGTTTGGTAAAGACAGCATGCGAGAGTCGTGCCCTACCTTGTTCGGGTATCCGTTGTACCTCAGCAGCTTCTTACAGCACTTGCCGCGATTCTCGTAGTAGAACATCTGCACCATGCCCGGCCCGGGGGCGGTGGCGGCGGCCGCCGCGACGGTGGGCGGCGGCGCGGGCGGCAGCGCGGGCGGCGGGGCGGGCGGCGGCGCGGGCGGCGCGACGGCCGGGCTCGCCTGCTGCGGCGGCGGCGCGTACTGCGGGCGCGCCCTCGCCGCCGCCCCAGCGGCAGGCACAGGCACGAGCAGCAGCCCGTGGCCGCCGCCGGCGCCCTCGCGGACGCCGCCGCCGCCGCCACGCCCCGCTGCCGCCGCGGTCCCGCGCGGGCGGCGTCGCCGGCTCGCCCGCCGCCGCCGCCGCCGCCGCCGCTGCCGCCGCAGCCGCCTCCACCGCGGCGCTGTACCAGCCGCCGCCCGCCGGCCCGTCCTCGCCGCCGACCGCCGCCGCCACCTCGTCCTCGTCCTCGTCCGCCTCCTCGCGCAGCGCGTCGCCCGCGTGACGCATGGCGCCGTTACAGCATCGCCGGCCGCAGCAGCAGCGCTGGCGCCCCGCCGCCACGCGACGCTCCGCTCCCGACTGAGCCCGCGCGCCGCCCGCGCGCGCCGCCCACGCCGACGCAGCCGCCGCCGCCCCGCGCCGCCCGCCCGCCTGCGCTCCGCCAACTTCGCCGGGCGGCCGCTAGGCGCGTTCTGCCGCGGCGCGCCGCACGCCTCCGCATGTATGGGCGCGCAGCCTCTGCCCGCCCCGCCCCTCGTCGCGAGGGAGCGCGGCCGCGGCGTGGCGCGGGGCGGGGCGGGGCGGCGGGCGGGCGGGCGGGGCGGGCGGGGGGGCAGGGGCGGGCGGCGGGCGGGCGGGGCGGGGCGGCGAAGGGGTGCCGGGCTGCGGAGGCTGCGCGCCTGCGCTCTCGCCCCGCCACAGGCTGCCTCACAACTTCGCACGACCTGCGGCGCCCGGCCGCGCCGCGCCGCGCCGCGCCGCACTTCGGCGAAAAGCCCCTCGCAGATATGCGGCCGAGATGAACCGTCAAGCGCGCGTATCCGAGCTTGAAATTAACAGTCTGCGCCGGTAGTATTCAAACTACGGTGTGTCTACTCTCGTTGCTCATCACCCGATGGAGGTATGCTATTCGAGGTAGAGCGCGAATACTGTACGATGGTACCACACGGAATTTAAAAGTGTTGGCGAATTTTAAGTACGAGAAGGCGAATAAACAGCAAACGCTTTGGTCAAGAAAATTTTAATCTAATATCCCGTTTTCGACATGACTCTCGTGCATGTCCAGTGAAAGTACACAATCCGTTCACCTACCATTCCGTACAAAGTTTGCTGTGTTAATAAATGCCTCAAGACGAATGAGTCTTATTCAAATCTTGTCACAAACTCTTCATTAAAAGATTCATAACGAAATGTACTATATTATAACACTTATTAAATAATTAAGGTCATAAAATTATATCAATCAAAGTAATCCTTCGTTAACATGAATCGGAGAAATAACGCTCTTGTTCAATAAGTTCCTATGTAAATATGTCCTGTAATTTTGGCATGAATGACAAACGAACATTGATTAGTGATTCAGAGCGGGTCACCTGCTAAGGTCATTAGTCCCGTAAGTGTTGCATGTTTTTTCCTCGGGAGGTGGCAGTGATATTCCCCCGCTGGAGGGTGAGATCCGGCTAGCGGAGTTATCCACAACCAGGCATCTCCTACCAGCGGGGCATAACTCCGGCCGAGACAAGCTCTAAGCTCCCGACCGATCATTCGGAAATTACGCATGAATGAATTTGAGATATGAAGCTGATAGGAAAAACATCTCCGGAGAAAAGTAGTGCTGATAATAGAAAGTATAACATTATTTTCGCCCATTTCATAACTAAAGGGAAATATAACTTTACTCTAATTTTCAACCAGGAAAGCATTGTCCTTAATAAAAATGCTCCCTACGTCCAAGATCAAATAAGAAATTTTATGTACGTTTTATATTATATATAATACAATCGTTTAAAATAGTATACATAAAAATCACGTTTTATAATTAATCGTAAACGAGCTGTAAGACAACTCCGTCACCATATTGACAAGTTCTATTAGGTAATTTAGTCATTCAGCAAGAATAGATATCATTAAATTGAATACCAATCAAACTACGTTTTCACCTGTAAATGCCAGAGGCCATACAGTTACTTGCAACTCAATGTGAGAATGAAACAAATATTTTGCTTTTGTATTCATTGCACCAAGGGCTACTAATGTGTAAATGTGCACTATCTTCCGTGCGGTACGGCATTGATATCTTTTATCTTGATCTTTAAGGATAGAGAGTCATATCAATATTTAACACTTTTTTTAAAAATGTATTTCTTCTTGTTCGACAGTCTTTCAAGGGTTTTAAAAATACATAAGATTATTATATGACAATTTTGGATTGGCCATCCATAAGGTAAGTGAGGTTCATACTCTGACATAATTATTGATTATTGATTTAATTTAACATAGTTACATAATTATCGATTTAATGTTATTGTTAATTAAAAAGAGAAAGGAATATGATTATGTTAAGGAGCTGATGGTATAGTGGTTTACGGGGGTTTGAATTTGTCTTTGGAAAATCTTGACTTTATGCGTGGGTGGACCGCATTTTTTCCCATGTTAAAAATGTTGGTACTTGGTGAGGTATGCAGATTGTTGTAAAAATTGTTAGCTAATTTAGCTAGGTTTCTTCTAATTTTGTAATTTTTAATTCTCGATGGATTTGTTCATTTGTAATGAACCAGGGGGCATTTAGAGTATTTCTTAGAAATATATTTTGAATTACTTTAATTTTATTAATATTGCTAGGAGCTGCACTTCCCCAGATTGGGCATCCATAGGTTATAGTAGGAAGGATTATCGATTTGAATATTAGCAGTTGGCATTCGATTTTCAAAGTAGAGCGCTGGTTTAATCTTGGAAATAATTTTAAAATTATTCCTTTTGCTTTATTTGCAACCGCATTGATGTGCAGATTCCATGTTAACCTTTTATCAAATAAAATGACAAGGTATTTTACTGGAGAGGAGGCCCATGGTATTTTCGTCCCAAGTATTGATAGCTCAGTTGTATTTCATGGTCTACGAAGGGTGATGATTTTTGCCACACTTTTATTTGGTTAATTTTAACTCTCTAATTCTGCGTCCAGTTTATGTACTCATCGAGATGATTTTGTATGCAATATTTCCTAATTCGATATCGGAATTTGTAAAAAATAAGGCTGTGTCATCCGCGTATAATGCAGTATTGGAATCAGCGTGAATTGGATATTTAACACTAAGAAAGTTTTATAATTGAAAGGATGTTAGCTGCGAGGTCACATTCAATTGGATGAATCACTGGCCTTGGAAATCAGCATTTGCATGTTGATTTTTAACAGTTTTCACCACTCCATGTCTTCGTACACTTTTAGGTAAAGTTTTACAACAAATAGAAATGGATGAAAATGGCAATAGATGCTAAAGAAAGTGAGACTCACTATAACTGCATTGCAAATTATAACTGCACTGTTCTGAAGGATATATCATAAACATCAGGGTTACCTTCCGGTATTTCTAACTTTTTATTTATTTATTTTACGTCAAAAAACAGTTAAAAACTGCGTATGACGTGCTATGGGGAAAAGTGAATTGTGTGCACATTTCCAAAATTCTGTGATCCCTACACTAAGTCATATACTACTTGAAACTTGAAAGGAAAAAAAAGCTCCCATGTAATAAAATCTATTTTCAAGGATAAATAAGCAATAAATTTTGGGTTCTTATCAATGTTGTCCTTCGGAATAATACTTCCTGCCGCGACAACATGGAAACAATATCTTGAATAATTGTATTTCCCACTAAATTCTAGAAGACGTGCACAGATAATGAAGTTACATTTATGTCCAGAAGCAACACTACGGGCCATCTCAGCATTTGCTCAATCAATGAGGGAAACTGGACGAAAAACCTGATCGAGATGGGGGTCATTGACCCAGAAGCTGCGATACAATACTTGTTACATATTGTTTAGAATTTTACAGTCCAATGGTAAATAATACATTAAATATCACTGTTAAAATTAATGTTACTTTCCTTGTGATGGTCAGTATAGTCTCTAATTGTATAGAAACAGTTATGCAGCAGAAACGATTTCACTTGGGATTTAAACTTTTCTATTGAATTTAATCGATTAATGTCATCTGGAAAAGTGTTGTAAAATAATGTACTACATGTATTGTATCTGAGTGTTTTGTAATGAACTGTTGATACTGTCACCTGATGAATATGATTTCTACGTCGAGTGTTGTAGTAATAGACATCGGCATTTTCTGAAAATATATTCCCGTCCTTAAGCAAGTCATTTTTGACAAAAACCTCTGATTCGTAAATAAACTGGCAAGGTAATGGTAAAATTTCTAGATTAATGAAAAGTGGCTTACATGAATCACGTAAGTGGTATTTGGTTATTATTCGTACAATTCGTTTTTGAAATCTAAAAGGCTGGGAGCTATAAGATGTATCACCATAAGACTTATCACCAAAACTAGTGATTCTACAAAATAGCAAAGGCATGCTCGTCGTAGTTAGTTTTCTAATCTATATAGACTAGGCAAACTCTTTTGTATTGGCCCTCTCGCCTCAGCTACAACTTATTAGCATCTAAAATACGTTTTTTTAACAGTTATTCAATTTTTCGCCCCAAAAGGAAAAAAGAACATCATAGAAGAGTAAAACATTGTTCTAAATGCAAATTTAGACGTTTTTGACAAAATGTTTTTGAGCGATT
The DNA here is from genome assembly GCA_964035755.1 of Teleogryllus oceanicus. Classification (NCBI taxonomy): domain Eukaryota; kingdom Metazoa; phylum Arthropoda; class Insecta; order Orthoptera; family Gryllidae; genus Teleogryllus; species Teleogryllus oceanicus. The sequence continues at coordinate 12,928,780 of CAXIVR010000009.1, forward strand.
CTAAAAATGCACAATTTTAAGATCATTTCAAAAGCCCAAAGGACGGAAAATGTTCGAAATTTTTCGATAAGTATTTGCTTATAAAACCATGAAATAGTACATTTTAAAAAAAGCTGGAACCACGTTTTCTAAAACACGACTCCAAATATCTCTTTAATACACTTGGTAGTGATAGTGCGAAACGAACTTCATTAAACATATCATTTTGATCTATTCTTTTTAATTTACATAATTACATAAATGAATTTTTAAACATATCTCTTATGTCATTAATATATACCTTGCAAACATCTTTATACAATATTACGTTTTTGAGCATAAGGGCTTCAAATTATTTCTCATTAATTTTTCACAATCTCAAACATTTTCTGTGGACCTCAAAATTGCTCATTTTGAGAAACGCACAAACAACATTTTCTCACGAACGGCTCCAAATTTTTCATGAACGACATGAAAGACATGAACCATGGTCTACTCTGTATTTTAGTCGCCGATAGGCAGTAGCTGGGAAGAGGGTGGAGTAAAAAGTTAGACTAGACTAAAAGTTAAGAAAACTAACTAGTGAGAAAAAGTTAGTGCCATTCCGTAGCGTCACTAGCTTATTGATTGATATGTATTTGGCCATCGTCACAATTGTTAACCTATTTTCCAGTAAGAATTTTGCGACCTTAAAATAAAAGGGTTCTATCTGCACTTTTATGGTAAATTGAGTTTTTGACATGGTTGAAAACATAAAAAGTATTTCTATCGACTGTATTAATTTCAGACGTCAATTTCGTTGTATCTGCGACATTTGGTCAGTATAACTACTTCTTTCTGCACGTGTACATATTTTTTACAGTACAAAGGTTCTATCTAGCATAATCATGGTGACTTATTTCCAAGATATTACTACTGACTAATGCTCAAGTAAAATTTAAGACTGGCAAATCTTTTTAAACCCATGAATTGTCATATTTAATTCAGATAGACTTCCATACTGAATACCATTGAAATACTGTTCCCTTTGAGGGAAATGTTGTTTTTCTTGGGAATGAAAGATATTGAATTCATTATGTTGGCTCGCCTGAATTTACAAAGTTTGCCTGTAGAGCCTTGTAAAAGTTTCATAATGAGTAACTTTCAAAGGATGCTGTGTGATTGTGATATAGAAAACTGTCTTGATTCCGGGTCAGAGTATTTTCTCAGAAGTTCTGAAAGTAGTGAATGTGGGAATAACATGTGAAATCATCCTAATATCGTAAAATATTCAGTCAGTTTAACCGGCTGCTCTAATCGGTAGTTTTCCGTGGTTTCTCCGATCAACACCAGAGTAGTACCCTACCAAACGGGCTTCGAAACGCGCGCGATCTTTCCGTCCTCTTCCTTGTCCTATCCTCTCCCCTTACACACACTAGCATGTACTACACTACCACATATTCCGGGAGACCGGTCGGGAGCTTAGAGCTTGTCCCGGCTGGGGCGGTGCCCCGCCGGTGGGAGAGTCCTGGTTAGGGGAAAACCCCACTAGCCGACGGTAGGTCGGCGCCGGATCTCGCCATCCAGCGGGGGAAGATCACGGGTATATCCCAAGGAAAAAACATGCAGTACAGTCACGGGACTAATGACCAAAGTAGTTGACGCGCCCGGAAACACGAAAAAATCAATCAATCAATCCCCACGTGTTCATCACAGATTCCCACATGTTCCTCAAATGTTCCCAGATGTTTCCCCAAATGTTCTCTTAAGTAGTCCGAAAAATGCTCCCCAAATGTTCTTCCAGAGTATTGCTCCAAATAGATCGCATCATTCATCGAAAGGGGTCATAACGACAATTACGTGTTTCACGTTTCGTCTGATTCAAGCTGATTTGCCCTACCTAATGTGTTGAAGGTTCACTTCAACAAAAATGATGCCAAGGAAGCATAAATGATGCATATATTAAAAATTTGCAAGCATTATAGATATAAAAGAACTGAAGTAACTGAACTGAAAGTCGAACTGAAATTACGGAGCATATTTTTACAAAGATAAAGGTACAGGACTGGTCCGTGCTCTTCAGTTTTGAGTTTATGGGTTACGGTAGTAAAGGGGCTCGACCATTTCCACAATGGTACATGGCGTAAGAATGGCGTGAACGCCTTCCTACAACCCTGCACACAGCAGATGGGAAATTGTGCTTTAACTTCTAAAGGAGATGCAACTCAGCAGTTCTAGATTGAAAGCTCCCAGCGACAAACGCAAAAACAGAGAGCATCGTGACGAACAGTTAAAGCGCCAGCAACGAACTGCAGCACAGGGGCTCTAACCGAGGACCGCCGGCGCGCGAGCACCTGTCCAATACTGACAAACATGAATGTTGCGGGCGGCGGGGGCGCCACGGCGGTGGAGCCGGCTCAGCGCTCCACGCGGCCGCGCGGAGAATTATTGACGATGCGTTAAAGGGCGGCGTAATTCGGACAGCTGTAGCGCCTCTGAATATTGGATGCGTCAGCCGTGGAAGCGCGGACGCGTCCCTCAGGGACTTGCAGAGACAGCCGCGGCGGGGCGGGGCGGGGCGGGCGGGACGGGGCGGGGCGCGGCGGGGTAAGGCTAGGCGGGGCGGGGCGGGGAGAGCGGGCGGGGCGAGGCGTGGCGGTGCGGGCCAGGGCGGGCGGGGGGGGGGATAACGCGGCGGGGCGTCGCGGCGGCGGGGAGAAGGGGCGGGGCGCGGTGAGGCGGGCCGACGCGACTCAGCGCCTGTGGGCGGTCGGTTCGTTGGTTCGCGACCGGATGCGCATGTCGAAGTTGTGGTGGATGCTTTCTGGTACAAAGCTCCAAAGTATACACTAAAAAATTGCAATACTGTGCTAAGCCAAAAACCCTGGGTTTAATTTGAATGATAAAATCGGCATCAAGGATTAGTAATAATGGGATTTTATGTAGGCTTGGAAAACGAATATTCGTTGTTAGGGCAACCAATAAACAAAGTGTTGTATTCCATGCTTGGTGTCATATCGCTGTTCAGCTGGGGGGAGACATGGCCCCGAACACATTACATGCAAAAGGTGTGGAGAGGGCATTGACAGCCGTGATTCTCTGGGAAGCTTAAATTAATCATTCTCTCGAAAGATATTAAAGCGTTCACACGTAAGCAATCAGGGCGGTGCGAATTGTTTTTCAGCAGAGGCTGGGATATTATTTAAATGATAGTGAAGAGGGAACTTATATTAGTCTGATAGTTTCTCGGCCACCGGGCGGCGAGTTATGCCTTCTCTCTTCAGATTTGTCAATTTTTCGGCTGCCTAATGCTAGAACTGAAACACCAAGCTCTAATGAAGACCGAATCCTCGTGGCCGAAGTGCCTTAATGGCGGTCAATGCTTCAGCGCTCCGGAAGAAAGGGTCGCTGGTTCGAGCCTCGCTCAAGAAGAATTATTTATCACAATACTGTGTTGCGAAGAAAGCTATTGTGAATTTCAGAAAACTTTATTGAAAATCATTTGAAGCAATTCTACTCACATGTACTACCAATTAAGATACTAAATAAACTCGAAGTGTCTATACGTGATTTTCGTATTTGTAACTTTTAAAGAAGTTTTTAACTTCCTTGTTCAACTTCTAAAACGTATATCACATCAAATTAATTGTTGTCTTTCTATGCATCCATTTTATATGAACCAATTTAAGGAAATAAATCAATGTGTCAACATGAAATTTAAATACAATATTTACACTACCCACGGGACCGACTTGTATATCCTTAACGGCTGATTGGGAGAGGTGGCTTAGAGCATCAACTAATGTTACGGTAGTGCCACTGACCTTCGACACTAAGCGAATAGCTAGGTCGTGTCCTGTTGCTGTGTGGAAGAGAATTCTATCGGCCGGCTGCTTTGATCGGTAGCTTCCCATGGTTTCTCTCATCAACACGAGGGAAATGCCGGGGTTGACCTTTAAAACGGACTGGACGAGCGATCTTTTTTCCCATTTCTTGTCATATCTACCCTTTACTTACACACACTTACATGCACCATACTACCACACATGCCGGGAGACCGGTCAGAAGCTTCAAGCTTGTCCCGCTTAGGAGTATATCCCCTGGTGGCAGGCACCTGGCTGGGCGCTTGATTTAGCCGTCAATGACGGATAGATCACAGTACTTCGTGAGGAAAACGTGCACTACACATTCGGGACTAATGACCTTAGAAGTTGACGCGCCCGAAATCACTATCAATTAATCTATCAATCAACCTACCCACCTAACATCTGTCACTCCGTCTGTGGACAACTGTAGCTCCGAAACCGTTTAACTGATTTTCTACAAACATATTTCCTGATTGAGATGAACGGACTGGAGGCTTTGGGAGTTTCTAACGGATATTTTGCTTGTTGGTGATTTTTTATGTTAATCAGGCATTTACCTTTTTATGCGTCTGTCCGTGATCGATTCATAGGACGCTTGTGCGCAGAAGTGGTAAGAGTCCCGACAAGTTAACTATGAGGAACTGAGATCTGATCACGAAGCGGGAAAAAAAATTATTGGTTGAAATTACTTTTGCTGGTTTATCTAGTAGCATCATATTGTGGAGAATTTACAACCACTGCGAGAAAATATGTGGTTTGGCAGCACCACTAGTTTTTCTAAATGTTAGCATTTTTAAATTCGAAATTTTCCCTTCTATAGATTTTTTCTACGTTACAGCACGTTTTCCAGAAAACGAATTTTGAGACACTCATCAAACTTCACATGGGACATATTATTCCCAGACACCTTACACTGAATCACTGTCAGTACAGTCCTGGCGGAGCTAAAAAGAGAAGATTAAGGAAGGGGGAAGTGGTTTGGTTGGAAAGGAAGAAGTTTAAGGGGAAGGTTGGTGACGGGGAGACGAAGCTGGGAGTTCGCTGGACGACGGGGCATTTGAGTGGCAGGGGAACGAAGTGGACAAGTGACTTGCCCAGATTGAGTTCGAGCAAAAAGTGTTCGAAGTAAATCTCAACGTCGAAGCTTTACGAAAAAGCACTTCTCTCTCTATCTCTCCTTTAAGTTTTTTACCTAAAAAGAAAAAAAAGCACGATTTCTTTTCAAAAAGAAGAAGAACATGATGGAGTTTGATGAAGTAAATATTCAAATTATTCGTTTTAAAGGAAAAAACAAACTATTTTGAAAACATGTCCTTTAAATATTAACAGGTGCACGTTAACGTTCGAAATAGAATACACTCATAACAGATTTTGTTCAATGGAGTTCAAACATAAAATGTATCGATTTTCTTCGGTTACCTATGTATTTGGGTCTCAACGTATCATCACGAATACCTAGAGATGTAATGATTGTCTAAGTAATTACTATTCAAAAGAACAAACCTTTCTGAATTTTAATCCATGACACCCGACTTCATTATCTTGTGTGTTACAAATAGTAATGAACAAATATTCCCATTCATTGAGCTACTCGACGTATAAGAAGACGAAATTTCCAATTCATTTTCATTTGGCGACGTATATTATCAAATGTTGTAGATAAATGCATGGCTACATATTATTATACCGGATATTTTTATTTTAAGGCATAAGTGAGCATTGATATATTTTCTGACATTGTCCGTCTTAAATATAGGATAATACCTACGAAACTACAAATAAGGAACTTTTTAATGGAAATTTTGCATTATCCAAAACATTTGGTTAGCAGACTTGTAAGTTGGTCATGATTTTATTGATTTTCGTTGATGTTTGAATTCACAAATAACCTACATTCACTAACATTCCTACAAACAAAAATTATTAAAATTATTTTTAACTATGCGAAAGGAAATAAACTTATTTTCACCCGGACACGTGCTCGTAGATTCATAAAATAATTCACGTTTTAATTTTCCTTTCTATTTTTCTTCCAAAGCATGCAAAACCCCTTTGCCGCCCTGCAACAAAGGGAATGTTAGGGAAACCCACTTCTCGCTGAACAATTCGGTGCCTATTTTAATATTACCGACGCTGCCACTATGAACACCAGCCCCAAATGGTACCCATCACTGACACCTTCACCGCAGCTTGCATCTCCTACACCAACGCCTCCACAATCACGAACCGCATCTTTTCCACGCTACACGAATAGTCCTCTTTCGACTTACATCGTCGTTCACACCTTTACCTTCACTCGGCTTCACACCAACCACAACAGGCAAATCACTTCCATCGTTGCCTTGTCGTCGCCATCGGCACTATCACCGCCACCACATACAATCGCAGGCGTCGCTTCATCGCTACCGCTTCCACAACTTCCATTACCTCGGATATCGCCCCTCCCCTGCCCCTCCCCCTGGCCGAACCAACGCACGGCCCTCCATACGTCGCCTGAAGCTCTCAGATTTCGGTAGCGACACATCTCATCTCGGCGGAAATGAAATATGCATGTTCCCCATCCGCAGAACCGCAGTAAAAAGAAGAGGGAAAACATGTAAAAAAAACCGCGTGGAAGAAAATACGCAGAATGAATTTTCGCATTTCTCCACCTGCTCTCCCTCGCCTACTATCACCGGCGCCAACAGCTCCTGAATTCCGGAAATATCATTGATGGTAAACCACTGCAAGACGGTTAGGAAGAATTGTCAAAACATATGAAAATTATTGTTGAAAAGTATTTTTTATATTGAAGACAAAGGTTTACTTTCATCATAACTCAAAACCCGAGATATGAAAAAGTTTCAGTCAGTAAAAGTAAAAAATCATTAAATTATTGGTACTCTTTATTTTCATTATACTGTCGAAAGATTGACAATTTAACATGATTTTTAAAGAAAGAGTTAATAGTATTTAAATCGTAGGCGCAGGAAAACCTACAATATAGTGGTAGATAATTGGCAATTTTATTGATTTTCCTTAGGGTTAAGATTTATTTTATTTACGCTTCCTAGCTTGAATCCAAATTACTAATTTCCAATGCGTGCAGGAATTGAAAGACAACTTGCAGACTCCGGCCATGTGAGAAGTATTAAAGGTTAGATAGATACCCAGAATTCGAGAGGAAATCCAAAAAGGAACAGATTCAATTTTGAATCTAAAATGCACCTATTTGATTGTGTTATTCCCTCTATTCTCATACTGCGCCTACCGCCTTAATACTCACACTCGCGTCACTGCTTACGACACAGCTAACATCATACAACAGTTAGACTCGCCTACCGATTTCATTCTCACTCATTGCTGCTTACGACGCAGCTGACATCATACAACAGACTCGCCTACCGATTTAATTCTCACCCATTACTGCTTACGACGCAGCTAACATCATCAACAGTAGACTCCGAGAATCAGGCCGCACGACATTAAATACGTTTTCCAGTATTACCTTATGGAATATAAAGGGTTTGATCTTGTCACGAGTATGTATTGTCCGGAGTATGTAAAGAACTATTGTACTGTGTATCTGTACATACGTACATACCGTACATATGTTACTTTATTATTTGTGATTACTTTTTATGTAAAAATATTTAATCTGTTGCAGTTTAATTTTATTTATAGTTCTTGACTTGTGTCCATGCCACTTTTTCCAAAAGCCACTTCGTGTGATTTTATTGAGCCGTATGTTTGCAGCTGTAGTTACTAGTGAATATTATTTCAATATAGTAAATAGTGCAAATTTGTGTTAGGGTTAATTGAAATAGTCCCCTTCTCTTTTTCAATATTAGAGTGTTTGTGCACGCCATAACGAACAATACTATCGATTTTCTGCGAATGCGCAGATGCACTAAAGTGATGTGAAGTTTAACTGCGCTTGCACAAAAGATCGATAGTGGTTTAATGTTTGAGGGTGCACAAACTCTCTAATTCCTCAAGCTTGTTCTCGTAATCATCTTCTCTTTGCCAATTATACAGATCAATACACGGCGTCTTGAACCATTACAACTATAAGAATGCATCATTCCAACAATACTATTTTATCACACGTATTTTGAAAGCAAAATTTATTTTGGCCAACAAACGTATTTTATCACTCTCATTATCCTAATTTAAAGGGTAACTAAGTGAGACGCACTCATTATATTAGCTATATCTGGCATGTCTTACCTTCCCTTTCATTATAGTATACAAGTTGCAGATCTACCCCATCCTCAATCCTACAAAATAATTGCACTAATTGACTTCTTCATTGAAAGCACATTGACTTTTCAACTTTGACATTTTTCTTCTTAAGAAATTGCAAGACATTGTAATATATAAGGAAATAAGTTGAAGTAGTTGAAAGAATTGAACTTTGCTCAGTTCATATATTATGGTGCTACTTCTTTATTACCAAACTAGACCAACCTGAAGTAAAGCAACATTCAAATGTTTCTTGGGGGTAGTATGCAATTAATGAAATAATTGATTTGATGGATTACATATTGTTTTCAGGAAGGAAAATAGTGGCGAGGACATCAAGAGTTCTAATTAATGTATATAATTAACCCAATAATGAAGTAACATTTATTCTCACGTAAATCTCAATTATTTCAGATTTATTTTCAGATCTTACTCAAATTTTCTGTAACTACTTGTGAAAACATTGCAAGTTAAATGTTTTGCATTCCAATATTCATCTATATGCGCATATTACCTCAAAGAAATTTCTTAATGTCTCTTTGAAGTAAGATCTGCCTTGTGCGTACGTAATGGATGTAATCTGTATTTTGTGTAAATTGGTTTCATTAGAACAAACTGCCTTGATTTATTTTTATGTATTCTGGTTTTTATTCATTTTTCTTTTTGTGTTCTATCTCTCACGGCTCAAAGTCAGCAAACTTTTGCCTGGCATTCTGCCGGTAACATATTTACAGAAATAATACATCACGATGTAACATATTAACACATAAGCCGAGTTTTTGAAACATACTGAACTCTCTCTAGAAAGTCTTCCAGTTAACATCGTGCGTAGTAGTTGGAAAACGCACCCTGACGGTGTTAGTTGAAAACGAATATATGGTGGTAATACTAAAATAATATCATACTTCAATAATCATTAACAATTCTGTGTTTTGCAATGGCGTTTTCAAGTAAAGAAGAATTTGGAGTTTCTATGCTTAAATAAGTCTAATTTTTTTTTAAAATTTCACCAAGATTTTCTAATTTGGTTTAGTAGTTCTCTCCTAGGAAAGAGGGACAGAATAAACTTTGTACTAATATTAATATATGATGATGTGTGAACTTGATCCGTAAAATATGTGTCAATATTCATTATCTTCGAAGCCGACCATCACGTAAAACCCAAGCACCCAATTTAAAAGAACTATTAACTGTCCAGCAAAGGTGCTCTAATGGTAGTCATCGACATCTACTGTAGCACAGTTTTGCAAAAGTTCTTATCACACTCACTATGAAGTTTTTAAAATCATGTTACTGGAAAGTTGGACAATACAGCAATCTACCAACTCCATTAAGCGTTTTGCAATAGAGAAAATCACTCTTGAAAACTTTACATGCTTTTTAAATGAGCATTTTTGTCAACTGGCTTCATAGAGCGTAATTTCACTAAGTATGTTTGTATGTTAAGAAAAATCGTAAACGCAACTGCAAGAGGGAATCTGGTTAAATTGTTTCATTAAGAAAGTCATAGCCATGAAGAATACTCTCGGTTGGTGATGGGCATGTTATTCGTTTACAAAATAGTACTTTTACTCTAAGAATGAAAGTAATTCTGTAAGCACTGCAGACTCATTAGTGAAAGATGAAACTCAAGTTCATTGGGGAAGTACAGGATTGTTTGGTGTGTTACTATCCTATTCTCAACTCAACATCTGAAACTTTACATTTCACTCAAAAAGATATATTTCCACAGCCTCCTCAATCCTTCCAATCTATTTATTTACCAAGAAATCGAGAATGAATGCTGTAAACAATAACTGAATCGGTGATTTGGAAAGGGAAATAAATTCTTTCTTCATAGTTCTAAGAAAAAATCTTATCCATAGTTAGCATCTGAAATTTTATGTTCCACACTAAAGTAGTAGAACTAATTGTTATTGATTGCTTCAGCTACTCTGTAACTTCAAATTTGCATTTCTATGATGTACAGATCCATTTTTAAACCTTGGAATTATTTCCTTTATCAAATAATTATGAAATATAAAAAACAATGTTTTAATGCTTTTATATTTTGGACTTTCTGAAACAATATAATTTCAGAATAAATATATAATGATGTGAAAGAACATTTTGTGATATTTGACCATGAAAATACTATTAATAAATGGATAATATCAGCATCAACTCATCATCGATTTCCACTTGAGAGTGTGGCTAAGTCATAACTTTCTGTTGGAAATGGAGATTTTCATGTGGGGTGTATTTTACTATTTTTTTACTACAACGATTATTTTATTTCCGTCGATTGGAAGAACAGATGAGATATACAATTTCCTGAAAGGAAAATCTGGACGTGACTTCTCTTTTGCCTTTTTAAATGAGTACGACCGATTGGCTCATCAATACACGTACTCATATACCACGAGGAAACGAAAATATTTTCTATCACACATTGGCTACTTTATTTGGAAAGTCACACCAGGGTCACAATGAGATCTTCTAGGACAAGCAAAAGACTTGGTCGCCTTCTTATAATGGTTCGACAACCAGGTTTTCCACCACCATGACCTCAGTGTGTATTACTGTTGTTATGGAGCATTTAGACGTGTCCTAGCTGATTGTATTAGTTTTTCTGTGTTGATGAACGATGATGAATGATTCTGTGATGAAACTAGTCCTAGATTTCTTTTTCTTTTTTTCAGGCATTAAAATTTTTAGTTGGCAATAGAACACATGCATTAAGCTGGACAAGTTTCATTTTTACACTGATCTATAGCTTGAATGATAACAAAGAAAATGTATATTTTAATTATGTTTACGAAAAAATTGCACTTATTCCCCTTAAAATCATAGATTCAATTTTTAATTTAATGTAATGATTGGTGGGTGTCTTATTAAGAGGATAACGATGTAATGAAGATCAAGCTCATTTTAATAACTGAATTTTCAAACTTTATCTGCACATTCAATCCAATTTATTTTCTTTCTTTCTTCCATAAATGAAAATGCACTGAATAATGTTCGAAACTAGGTAATGTATAGGGCAAGATTAAGAACGGCGAAAGCAATTCAATATCATACTGAAATCGCATTTGATGGACAAAATAACTTAAAATTTACAAGACGACAAACAACGTTTGTGCTAAACGAATATAAAAAGAATAATAATAATAATAAGAAGAAGAAGAAGAAGAAGAAGAAGAAGAAGCAGAAGAAGCAGAAGAAGAAGAAGAAGCAGAAGAAGAAGCAGAAGAAGAAGAAGAAGAAGAAGAAGAAGAAGAAGAAGAAGAAAAGCACGTACGTTCGATATTTCCTACAGAAATTCCCTAACAAAGACACCGAGGCGCGTGTAAATTTGCCTTACACCTTCCGCCCGCGCGCTGCCTAATAATTCCCGGCAAAGACGGCGCTGTGCTGCAACCGCATTAATTCCGCTCCCCGCCACGCGCCGCGCTGCGCGCGTGATCGCATCGCGCGCCCGCTCGCCCGCGCCGGCGACTGCGCCGCCTCGGCTCAGTGGCAGCGCCGCGCGCGTGGCCAAAGCAGCTTACTGCCGCCTCGCGCAGCCTCGTACAGCGCGCGCGCCTCCGGGCGTGTGGGGAAGAGGGGGCGGAGGGACGGGGAAGGTGCGGGTGGGCGGAGGGTGCAGGGGGTGGGGTGCAGATTGGGAGGAGGGGGATGGGCGGAGGGGGGGGCATGAGTGGGTGGAGGGAGCGGGTGGGGGAACGGTAGGTAGGGCAGGCGGGGAGGGCGGAGGATGCAGGGGGTCGGGGGTGCAGATTGGGCGGAGGGAGGGGGCAGGGTGGTGAGAAGGCGGGGTAGGCGGAGGATGCACGAGTAGGTGAAGGGAGCGGGTGGGGTGGGCGGAGGGTACACGGGGTGGGGGTGCAGATGGGAGGAGGGTGTGCGATGGGCGGAGGGGGGGGGCGGCGGGGGAGGGGCTGCGGAGGGGGGAAACGGGTCGGGCGGGCGAGGAGGGTTGTAAGGGTTTGGGGGTGGGCGGGTGGGCGGGGGAGGGGCGGGTCGGGGTGGATGGCAAATCGCCGACTCGGCAAACTGAACTCGAATAATTGGCCAAATAAATAATAAACAACGCTCTTAATTAAGTGCTTGTAAACGTGTTCCTGCGCAGATCGTAATTAATAGAGCAGAGAATGGGTGGGAGGAGGCGGGCGCGGAATCGGACGGGGAAGGGTGTGGAAAACACAGTGGAGGGGGTGCAGGTTTTCAGAGGAGAAGCCGCCTCTGAGGGTGGAGGAAAGGAAGGCGGCGGAAGCGGAAGAAATGGGCGCTTGCGGCAGAAAGACCATAGACTAAAGAGGCATAGACGGCTCACTGCAGGCAGCCGAGAGGGTACCCAGCAATGGTGTCCCATTCAGAGATGGCGCCACCGTCGAATTTTTAATGCCATAGAAAGTGGTGTCCGAGTAGAGTGCGCACAGGTCGCCCATTTGCCCCCACTACTGATTTCTTCCCTCCAGTACCCTGTGGCGGCATTTTCAAATCATTGAAACTGTTACTGTCGCAAGAACTTTACTCTATGGTAAGACAGCGTAGAGGAACACGAGTATGCAACTGGATTTAGTTCCTCACAACCCAAACTGCAAAGGAGAAAGGAGGGTTGCAGAAGAAAGAAGATTCGCCTTGGAAACTGCAAAATGCGCGAGTGGTATCGCATCAAAATTTCGCTGAAGAGCAGCCCTATCTTTTAAGTAAGTGGCTTTAAAGAGTTTATTTTTTTAAACCTAAGAATTCGAATGTCAGAAAATAATTTCTGACATAATCACATTCATGATTTTATCATGAATAATTACATTCATCATAATTACTTTTTGTTGCATGAAATGTTACTGTTCAACATTCTATGCTTCGGCAACTAAATTCATTCAGGGTAACGAGATACATCGAATGAGTGTAATTGGTGACTACTATTGCTACAACAGCACATACTTTCTCGAATTATTAGACATGGTTACGTAATATTGTTGTAAAATCCGCCAACATTTGAGACATCACTTAAAAAAGTCAAAACAATTCAAACTCAGCGCCAGCAATGCGAGTCTGCAAGTATTTCGACAGCCAGGAACAGTACTAATTTCTTAATTCTACAAGTTTAGTTCAGATGAGTTCATGCCTTATTTTACGTGGTGAGACTCAGGTCATCAGACCCGCTCTTCCGTCTGATCACGCAAATTTCGCTACGCTCCTTTCTCCATCCAGCGGTGAAGTAACGTATTACTCGGGAGACAAAACAGGCGATTTGAATTTACATCAGAGGCTTTCTCTAGGCTTGATGATCCTTTACATGCAGTAAAACTACAACACGAGACACCCGACTTTACCTCCTCTTCGAAGGAAGGAGTACGGTACGGCGGATTTTTCAGGTCCTAAAAACCCAGGACTTCGATTGGGGTTGAACTCGGAAACATGAGTACAACTACCCCATACGCTAGCCGTTATTCTACTGAAGCCGCAAACTTCTCTTCTACAAAAGAAACACTCATGAATAAATTACAGCTGTTACAGTATTCGCAGCACATTATAGACATGTCAATAGGTCTCTGATACATAAAAATTCCAAAAGCTTTTTACAAACACTTCTTTTTTTTTGAAGGGGTGCTGATCTCAAATTTTAAGTTTCCAACCTCGAAAGGTTCAGCTTCACAGTGAAAAAAAAACGAAAATTTCGCATTTTTTGTTTTCCACTTATACCTCCAAAATTGTGAGGTTTATGGAAATATCTACTATTTATAAAAATAAATTTGACAAATTTCCTAAAATGTGGTTATTTTTAATTTTAATTGTGTGAAAGCGAATTATGCGCAAGAGCACGCCGACAAATGATGGCTTTATGGACCTCTGGTCAACACGGGACAATAGCTCACTCTACCGGGAGCGGTACCTCAGTGCATCAACTGATGTCACTGCAGCGCCTCTGACCGGGAGGTCCTTGGTTTGACAGGATTTTCGACACTAGCTTTTCAGCTAGGTCGAATTCAGTCGCTGTCTGGAGGAGAATTCTTGCAACCGGCTGCTCTGATCGGTAGTTTTCCGTGGTTTCTCCGATCAACACCAAGCGAATGCCGGAGCAGTACCCTACCAAACGGGCCACGGACCGCGCGCGATCTCTCCTTCCTCTTCCTTGTCCTATCCTCTCCCCTTACACACACACTTACTGCTGCTACAAAGCTGTCAAGCCGTTGTTACAAAGCTGTTGACGCGCCCGGAAACACGAAAAAATCAATTAATGAATCAAAAATAGCTCACTCTCGTCCTCCGTCCTATCTGACGGCGACACTCTAGTTTCAATATGTCGTACTTAAAAACAAGTATTGTGATCGAATTATTGGCATCGTTAAGTAACCCGACACTCGCGTAAAATCGTTAAACTCCCCAACACTCCCGTAATCGCTAGAGACGTATTTACTCGCGTTAAATATCTATAAAACTCAGCCTTAGGTAATCGAAATGTGACATAAGCATGAAAAGTGGAAAGAAAATACCTTAATCGTATATTTGGACCATCAATACGTTTTGTCAACATACGTCAAATCATGACGTAAAAAACTAAAGAGGAAATATTTAGGAGTGAAAAAATATCGAACCAGAGGAACAAATTGCATTCTAGTATTTGTCCCAATAATAGGTTTTTTAATGAATTTTTCATTTAGCAGATTAATACATTTAGTAATACCCTTAAATTCCACGAAAAAGCTTTATTACTGTATTCATCGAACGCGTGCAATTAAGACTCCCAATCAGCACTCAGGAAAAATGTGTAATTAAGTCTCTACGCAAACAAACAGAAAATGTCCTTCATGCACGTCGAACAACAACCTGCAACCATTTTTTTAATAAGTAGCTAATTACTAGTAGTACTTAGAAATATTAATATTTGAAGTACAATTACTTCAATTGGAGAATGTTACTCTATCTATTCTTGGTTATTTTAACGTGAAATATCAGTATTCTCCTTCATATTCAACGTCCTCTTCTACATGAATAAATAGACCAAAAGCACGTAGGTTTGACGCAAGCTGATTAATAGAACAACATTATTATTTAACATAAATAAATTAAAATACGAGTGTATGAATCAGCTTTGAACGAAAGCAAACAGTCAAGTGGTACATCGGTTCGTGAAAGTGAAAAACCAAGTGCGTCGCAATTTTCATCTGGGCCGTCACAAGGTAATGCAACATCAAGTGGAGCAACAAACTCAACAGGGTCACTACAAATTTTTATCACGACTGAAGGCTATGTGATTGTTAAAAATCTTTTTTTTTAAATCAAAGACAGTTCTATACTTATGCTGAACTCAGCAACAAACAATTCTCTGAAGTTGTAAAAAATATGATTATCGATATGTCGGTAAAAAAGATCTATTCGGAATTAAAATTAAAATTTGACTGGGTCAAAAAGGCCACAAGACTTCTAAAAAACGGTTCAGCAATAGGCTATAGAATTTGCTACCCATCTTATTGAAAATATTCTCCAAATAGATTCTTCATGCCATGTAAAAGTCAAGGTACAAAGAAGAAAAGACAGTATGGAGCCCATAGAGTGTCTACATTTCGGTCATAGCAAAAACAACTTCAACAGAAAAGTAACTTGTGATCATTGTGCTGGTAACCACGTTTCGGTTAGCTGCAAAAGATGTGTACCGATCTGTGTTAATTGTAAAGGGAACCATCGATCAGACGATCATAATTTTGTACGTATTACACTAATGTCCTTGTATCTAAAACAAAAAATTGGCATTGATCGAATGCAAGATCAGTTAACAATAATTCGTCATTGTAGGCTCCTTCCAAACAACCCTAAAAATTTTTCTTCCTTACCAAACGCAAACCAAATCTTCCATTTTGTCCCTCACCTCCACATTCACCTTTCATTAGCAATCTGCGATCTCGCCCATCGTAACCATTCAACCCTAATTCAATTAATCAATTAATGAACAATATTACTCAAGCAGTTAACACCCATATCACTAATCTTCTGTACTCACTTATCCCTATAGTCTTCAGTAAAACTCGAAATTTTGTACTTCCGCTTTTCGAAAATGTTAATAATTCCACTCCTTACATCATTAAGATTTCTCATTGGAACTACCATCGAGTCTACAAAAAAAATTCAAACTCATTGATTTTATAAATATACTATATAGAATGTGACATCAAAACTCATTTGACATTCAAAACTGATTTCAAAAATCGTTTTTAGGAATCAAGATTACAATTGTACACGTAACGACAGACCTGGTTCAACTATAGGTGGTGGTGTCTTCTTTATAATTTAAAACATCAATAAATCATTTTCAAATAACCCTGCCCTTATACCCGGTCTAGAAACGGTTGCCATACGATTGATTGATTGTTAGTTATTCCGCGCGCGTCAACTGTTAAAACCATTAGTACCGTAAGTGTACTTCATGTTTTTTTCCTCGGGAGGTGGTCGTTATCTTCCCCCGCTGGATGGCGAGATCCGGCGCCGACCTACCGTCGGCTAGTGAGGTTTCCCCCTAACCAGGACTCTCCCACCAGCGGGGCGCCGGCCTAGCCGGGACAAGCTCTAAGCTCCTGACCCGTCTCCCTGCAGTGCAGTACATGTTCGTGTAATTGAATGTAAGTAAGGGGGAGGGTAGGACAAGGGTGAGGAAGGAAAGATCCCGTCCCCGTCAATTTTTCAGTACCTCACGAATTACATCCACTGTTATTAATCCTGCATTTAGTACAGTTTAATTCTTTTGAAACTTTTCCACTCCCAACCATGAGCAATATTTGCCATTGATGTCATCTCTCAACATGCTGTCAATCAAAATACTCTTATCGCGGTAGCGAACGAAATAAAACACTCACTGTTCAAGTTTATCATTGGTTTTCAAGCCTTTATAACTGACTAACGACATCCACAGTAATAAAAATGAAATGTTTGCATGTGATTAGAAAATAAGTGTCCTTTTATAAACTCTCATGATTATTGATACGATATAAAAATCAATTCGATTGTCTTCATATCTGTATGTCTGTTTGTCTGGATGAATATTTCAAGGTAAATAAGGTGGACATGAATATTTTATCTTTGATTTCCACAAAACAGTTCAAATTTCATTTCCTCATCACTGCCCTTGAAAACACTGGCTGAGCAGTGACAGAAAAATCCCGCGACCGCTAGAGCTCTCTGCAGTGAACCTATCCTCCAGCAACCCATCGACCTTTGCGCAAGATTCCTCTAACTTAAACAAAATGATAATTTTATCCCCCTGCGCTCGCGCTCGCGTTTGTGATACTGCAGAAAGGCCGGGCGGGCCGACAACGACAGAAATTGCGCCCACGAGCCACCCTGCGACGCCACTGGATCATTTAAATTCAGGCCGGTTCCTTTGAGACCGATGTTGCAGAACCGTTCACATTGCTCAGAATCCTCTCTCCTCCTCCGCTCCCTCTCTCTTCCACCTCCTCCGCCTCCTCCCTCCGCCCCAGGGCGTGTGGGGCCTCCGCGAAAGGCCAGCTACAGCTATAACCGCCCACCGCCCGAATATTAGAGGAAGAAGGATGTGGAGGGTTCCATCGCCCCCGGCGGAGCCTCCGGCTAAAAGAATAACACGCCCCCGATCGATCGAGACGTCTCTCTCCGCGCGATCGTCTTTTTTCGCGTCCCTTCGTTTGCCTTGGCGCGGCCTCGCCCGCGGGCACTGGCCTCCGCGACGCGATTTCTCCACTTTAACCTTTGCAGACCCGGTGTCCAGTAGGTTGGACGCCATCTTTAATGGGTTGTTTCTGACACTTTATTGCATCACATTTGTTTGCGATTAATTGTCGTGTGTTTATCGTTTCTTGCGAAGGTATATATAGCTTCATTGTTGTGAACGTCCAAGCGGGACCGGTAACTCAGGGCATCAACTGATGTCACTGCAGCGCCTCTGACCGGGAGGTCCTAGGTTCCCACTCCCCACGGCGGCAGGATTTTCGACACTAGCTTTTCCGCTACGTCGAATTCAGTCGCTGTCTGAAGGAGAATTCTAGCGGCCGGCTGCTATGATCAGTAGTTTTCTCCGGTCAACACCAGGCGAATGTCGGAGCTGTACCCTACGAAACGGGCCACGGACCGCGCGCGATCTGTCCTTCCCCTTCCTTGTCCTATTCTCTTCCCTTTTCACACACACACACTTACTCTAACATGCACTACACTACCACATATTCCGGGAGACCGGTCGGGAGCTTAGAGCTTGTCCCGACTGGGGCGGTGCCCCGCTGGTGGGAGAGTCCTGGTTAGGGGAAACCCCACTAGCCGACGGTAGGTCGGCGCCGGATCTCGCCATCCAGCGGGGGAAGATCACCGCCACCTCCCGAGAACCTCGGGGCACCGCCCAAGCCGGGACAAGCTCTAAGCTCCCGACCGGTCTCCCGTAATATGTGGTAGTGTAGTGCATGTAAGTGTAAGTGTGTGTGTAAGGGGAGAGGATAGGACAAGGAAGTGGAAAGAATGATCGCACGCGGTCCGTGACCCGTTAGGTAGGGTACTTCTCCGACATTCGGCTGGTGTTGATCGGAGAAACCACAGAAAACTACCGACCAGAGCAGCCGAATCTCTAGAATTCTCATCCAGACACCGACTGAACTTGACCTATCTGAAAAGCTAATGTCGAAAATCCTGCCGCCGTCAAGACTCGAACCTAGGACCTCCCGGTCAGAGGCGTTGCAGTCGGACTACCGACCCAATATTGCCTAACACATATATACATTTCCCGAATGCCTCGTATAGACATTTCTATTTGACATTACTTCAAATCGCCATAACTAACCGTTCTAGGAGCGTGGAAATCGACCACTTCTAAAAAACACTTCGAGTGTTCGCTATGACGACCAGATATCTTCTGAAGTGCTCGACACCACGATCAATACAAATTCTGCCAAATTCAGGTATCGATGAAACACATCCCTTCTATTTTCGTTTGTCTTATAACTTTCTGTAAGTAAATTTGCCATTGGCTACAACTCATCTGCCCACAATCGCCCATCCTGCCCTGACACATACATCTATACTAAAACGTGTTATCATTCCTGTGTTCCCTAAATTCCCTACAACGTGTTCATCGTTCCTGCATTCTATCACATGACGCGACCCAAATAAAAAAATCTATTTTATAATCGGCCACGCGCTAAATCATGACTGTATTTCTTTTATAATAGGAATATCCAATGCACCGTTTTCACTGTTTAACCCAGCCTCGAACATTGCTGTCTCTTAATATTTAGGACGTAATATTTGCATTTAATTCTTGCCATGTCCAATGTGACTACCCTATGTTCTGTTTGGTTTGGTTTGTTTTTTTCGTGTTTCCGCCCGCTCGCAGCGGCTCTTTTTTTAAATTTATTTTCTATCTGTTCAACAATACGTTTTTCAGGAGAGTTAATTTTTCCAGGTCATTAACATTTGCTTACTAACCTAACTGCCAGTACTCGTCGGGTAACTAAGAAATTTAGTTTCAGTAGACTATAATAGTCAGATAAAGACAGATAATAGATTATTTTAGAAGTTTTGATATAAATAATTATAATTTTAATCTATTTACACCATATTTAATTATGGGTTTCCAGAACAGAAATGATCTCTAGAGAGGCACTTCCATTTTTGTTTTTGATTCCTTTAAATCATTTTTACATCTGCAGTTACATTTCCTTTTTGAATGAATACATCTGTTCTTTACGACATACATTTCCATATTGGGTGATCAGTCATCTCCAAAACGTTTTCACGCAATAGATATGGTCGATTTCGAAAAATCCCAGCGAATGGGAAACAATCGAAGAAACATATATTTCGGTGTCACGTTGTAACTCTCACATTTATCTGAAAATCGTTTTAAATTTCCGTTTACTGCTATGCATGAAACTTTTCAAACACTCGTTTCTTCTAACTTTTACAAATTATTAGAAATATAGTTATCACCACGAAAAGAAAATTCATTAAGGGGTATTTCCAAAGTTTTCTTAGATGTGTTGTGAGAACTGTGCAGTGGACTAGTACAAATATATACTCCAGTTTTTCACCACTTCCAATAGAAACAAATGGTCCAATAGATCATTTTTCTGTGCTGTAACTGTCAAGATTAAGGTTAAAATTGCAAAATGGTGCTGATGATTACAACTAACTTGCTAACGGCAATAACTAACTAACTGTGTAAGTGTGCAAGCTTGTAACAGTGAAATATAATTCCCATAATGGTTTCTACAACTTCAAAGTACAGCAAAGTATGCACCTAGACATAAAAGATCCAGCAAGGACCCACCAAAAATTAATTATTTGTAAAACGAAACTATTAACAGAAAGCGTTTTTGAACAGTTAACTGGAGCCCGAGGTAATTTCAGCTATTACAAGAAAAGAACTTCGTCTATTTTCTACACTATATTGAGTAAATGTAGTTTCAATGGCTTTTATACACAGGATGTGGCGATTTTCCTATCAATGAATCGAGAGATGAGGTGCCAACCTACTTGACGGTTTGCGGGTTCTCCCATTGCAGGTACCCCCCATCAGCGGGTACCGACACACCTGGGACAAGCTCAAAATATGGGAATGATCTTCCGACGTGTAGGTATTGTAGTGTATTTAATTACAAGTGCGTGCGTGTGCGTGTGTGTAAGGAGAGCAGAGGTCAAAGAGAAAAGTAAGTTCGCGCGCAGTCCGTGGCCCGTTTGTTAGGGTGCTGCTCATGCATTTGCTTGGTACTGATCGTAGAAATCACGAAAAACTACCCATCAGTGCAGCCGACCGCTGGAATTCTCCTCCAGACAGTCGCAGACAGTATAATCACATTTGAAGCCCTAAAATTTTTGCACTGAACAAGAGGCATCGAAATGTAAAAATAACTGTAGGATATGATGAACGAATTCAGTACTCAGACGGGTATTCACGCCATACCCAGAAGAGGAACATGATGTCTAAAAAATTACAACCTCCCTGAAGTGAAAGAATTCGCAGATGATTCTTTCTCGTGAATATAATGGGAATTAAAATTCTAAGGTGGCTGGCGAATCGCCCCCTTTCTCTGACTTCGAAAAGTGCGAAATAGCGGTCTGAGGGTATAGATATGGGTCGATTAGCGTTCCCCCTACACACACACAAAAACACACACAAGCAGCTTCAGACAGGAGGTGGCGCACCCGACAGCAGTGGCGTTTCCGCCCCGTCTCCCCCTCCCTTTTCCTCCCACACGCCCTGCCTCGTCCCATCCCGCCCCGTCTTGCCCCTCCCTTCCCTTACGAATACACCGAGAGCGGTGGCTCAGTGCAACAACTGATGTCACTGCGGCGCCTCTGACCGGGAGTTCCTAGGTTCGCACTCGCGCCAGCAGGATTTTCGACACTAGCGTTTCAGCTAGGTCCAATTCAGTCGCTTTCTGGAGGAGAATTCTAGCGGCCGGCTGCTCTGATCGATAGTTTTTCGTCGTTTCTCCGATCAACACCAGGCGAATGCCGAAGCAGTACCCTACCAAACGGGCCACGGACCGCGCGCGATTTTTTCATCCTCTTCCTTGTCCTATTCTCGCCCCTTACACACTTACACTAACATACACTCCCGTAGTTTGTTTGGTTCGTTGTTAATGATTCCGGGTGCGTCAACAGCTTAGCTTATTATTCCCGTAAGTGTAGTGCATGTTTTTTCATCGGGAGATGGCTGTGATCATTCCCCGCCGGATGGTGAGATCCGGCGCCGAGCTACCTTTGATTAGCGGGGTTTTCCCCTAACCAGGGCTCTTCCCACCAGCGGGGTACCGCTACAGCCGGGACAAGCTCTAAGCTCCCGATCCGGAATATGTGTTGGTATAGTGAATTTTAATGTAAGTGTGTGTATGTAAGAGGAGAGGATAGGACAAGGAAGAGAAAGGAAAGATCGCGCGCGGTCCGTGGCCTGTTTGTTAGGGTACTGCTCCAGCACTCTCCTGGTGTTGATCGGAGGAACCACGGAAAACTACCGATCAGAGCAGCCGACCGCTAGAATTCTCCTCCAGATAGCGACTGAATTCGACCTAGCTGAAAAGCCTGTGTCGAAAATCGTGCCGCCATCAGGACTCGAGGACCTCCCGGTCAGAGGCGCCGCAGTGATATCAGTTGATGTCCTGAGCTACCGCTTCCGGTTCCCCCGAGGAAAAAACATGCACTACACTTACGGTACTAATGACCGAAGAAGTTGACGCGCCCGTAATCACTAACCAACCAACGAACATACCAATACACTCCCACCCCTCCCCGCCCCGCCCCGTCCCTTCCCTCCTCGCCCCTTTCCGTCCCGACCCTACTCGCTCCGTCGCTGGGCGTCGTCGTGCGCGCCGCATCATTTATAACGAGTGACATCAAAACGAAGGTGGCGGCGGCGGCGGCGAAGGCGGGAGCTGCCGGGCGACGGACGGCCCAAGATGAATGGGGCAGCGGCGGCGCCGCACTGTGGTCAAAACTGAGCAAATGGTGGGCAACAACGAACACAAACGAAAGAACTTCGAAGTGTCACCACAACGTTTAATATATGTTTCCTCAATCAGCAGTCTGGCCAAAGATGGTTTCAAGTAACTCCAACAATCAAAACATACGTATCCAACTCACGGAGCCTCGACTTTGTCCAGATCGATCACGGAATATCAATTTTGGAGATAACTGCCCGAACGGTTTGGGCGCTAGCAACGACTTCCGTGAGGAGGACAGAGAGATAACTATTTTTTCGGCATCAACTCCAAGAAGTGTTACAAGAAGTAAATTACTTCTTATAATTACAAGATTTATCCACTGTTTCGAGATTCAACAATACGAGTTTTCCTGTCAGAAAATTACCGATTTTGCCGCAGTATAACAAGTCTTCCTTTTTACTACGTAGTTAACCGAGAAATAATAAACGGTTTATGAAGATAAAAACTCTGTAAACCGACAAATCATAAACGAGTTGCTATAAAATGTATAACTATTTAATTTATCTCTTAATAATCATTTACCTTTATGAAAAACAGTTTTAACTCTAATTTTCTCAAGATGAAACATGCTGCCTCCAGTTCATGGATTTTGAACTTCAAAACTCTTTTTAAATTCCGGTATATGGATCGAAATGAACCCGTCGGGAAGCGGGGTTCCCCCAACCAGGTATCTCCCACAACCACACCAGTCGGGACAATCTCTGAGCTCTCGAGCAGCCTCCCAGCATATGTTTTAGTGTAGGGATGTAAGTGTGAAAGTAAAAGTGAGTATAGGACAAGGAAGAGGAAGTAAAGATCGCGTGCGATCCGTGGACCGTTTGTTAAGATACTGCTTAGACGTGAGCCTGTGCTGATCGAAGAATCCACGGTAAACTACCGATCAGAGCAGCCGGCTGCTAGAAGTCTCCCGACAGAGACTGGATTCGACCTAGATGGCTCGAACGTGCCGAAACTACATCGTCGGGACTCGATTCCTGCAACCTCTCGGTACTGCAGAGACATGCGAAGCTGACGTCCAGAGCCACCTCTCCAGGATTAAAACGTATTTTCATTTATTATTGGAATGACAATAGGTTGATTGATTTTTTCGTGCTTCCGGGCGCGTTTACGGCTTGATCGTTATTCCCGTAAGTGTAGTGTACGTTTTTCCCTCGGGAGATGGTGGTGATCTTCCTCCGCTGGATAGCGAGACCCGGCGCCGACCTACCGTCGACTAGTGGGCTTTCCCCCTAACCAGGACTCTCCCACCAGCGGGGCATGTTAGTGTAAGTGTGTGGGTGTGTAAGGGGTGAGGATAGGACAAGGAAGAGGAAGGAACGATCACGCGCGGTCCGTGGCCCGTTTGTTAGGATTCTGCTCCGGCATTCTCCTGGTGTTGATCGGAGAAACCACGGAAAACAACCGATCAGAACAGCCGGCCGCTAGAGTTCTCCTCCAGAGAGTGACTGAATCCGACCTTGCTGAAAATCTAGTGTCAGGACTCGAACCTAGGACCTCCTGGTCAGAGGCGCTGCAGTGCCATCAGTCGATGCACTGAGCTACCGCTCCCGGTTTGGAAAGACAATTGTGACCACATTTCACACAACCTGGAGCACTGTGCGCGCGGCGGTGGCGACTGACGGTGGCGCTGTCTTGCGATGCACAATGCCTTCCACGTACGCGCCGCCGCACCGCGCCGGGCCTCGCTTGCGCAGCGCCACGCCTCCCCTCCCCCGCCCCTCTCCCCTCCCTCCCCTGCTCCGGGCTGCCCATGCGGCCCCAGACTCGGAGCCTCCGCATCGCTGGACTGCGGATGGAAATAGGTAGGCCGGGCGATAGCAATCAAACCACCCCGTTTCACGGCAGTGCCAGTGGACTTCTAGCAACTGTTTATTTTACCATAGAACACGTCCATCATCTTATGCTCCCAATTAGAAAACGTCTCATTTTATCTGAAGTCATTTTTTCCTGCTTTTGAGTGGATGCATTCTTTTGAAAAGAAATCAATGTAAGTGATTTTAAGAAGTTTAAAAAGTCGTTGGTTCTTCGTACACATAATTTTCAAAAGAACCTATATTCTGAAATGAAAGATATAAAAATTAGCATATGGCTTTTTTTGCAATCACCATACATTTTGGCAATCACCATACATTTTCTGCTATTTTTTTGTATTATTATATCTCAGATATATTGACTTTTTGTGACGGGCCAATTGATGGCTTTAATAAAGTATAATTATGAAGGTAGTATAATATAACGAAAGAATAAACAGATCGGGTATCGATAGGGGATCGGACAATCAAGCAAAAAAAGCGGATAGAACAATTTAGCAGAGCGAGGTGCAAACTGCCGTGAGAGGGTGATGCTTGAAAACTTGAGTAGTGGCAGCAGTTATCATGGGGAAACTCTCGTAGGGCCGACACGATGACATGTAAAAAAAGAAGTAATTGAAAGTGTAAGAGAGAGAGAGAGAGAGAGATTTCGTGTAAGATAGTATTACTTTGTTTTGTAACGTAAACGTTCCCGTGGAATGGACTTGGAATGTGGAGATACGTCGAGGGACAAAAAGTCGAAACACAAAAAGGGAAGTGGAAAATCCGAACTAAAAGTTTGTTTTTGATCTGTAAGAAGGCCAAGATTTGTAATAGCAATATTAACACAAATTAATCATAAATAGGGAAATTATGACCAAAGTGATACGGAATGCCAAGAAGTGCATTGAAGTATGAATGGTGAAATTTGTTTTTCATTTCTTTATGTATTGTTTCTTGAGGCATCGTATTTCGTGTTTGTGTGTTTTTTTGTTTTTGTTTTTTTGTTCTATTGATAGCCAGAAGAGGGCAAATTATAAATATTTGGAGAAATGAGTAATAATGTTATCATAAGCATACTACTTTTCAAGATCCTATATTCACGAGCATAAATAATTCCTTACGTACGATTTTGTACAAACGGCTGCCAGTCCACAAATAAGTTTCTTTCTATGGACAGGGGGGTATTATTATAAGTAGTAGTAGTAGTAGTAGTAGTAGTAGTAGTAGAGGTAGTAGTAGTAGTATTGCATTCTGTAAATAATAAAAGCCATCTCATCCGTTTCGGCTGTTCCCAACGTGAGGCGAAGAAAGAGATAACAGTATAAATGCATAGATATTATTAATTAATGCATAATAATGATACTGAGAAACCCCTGTTTCACTTTTCTCTGTTGATACATTTTCATTTCCTAGTATTCATAAAATGTGTATTCGTTACAAAAACTTATTTGAAAATAGTGGTTCAGTGTTAACGCTTCAGTGCCGTAAAATGAGCACGTTTGAGATATTTTATCCGCAAAACAGTTGCCTGTGTGAAATGACAATCATCGAAGTTCGAATTCAGAACACTTGAAATGCAATTTTCTGCTGACAAAGTGGATTACCGCATGTTTTATTTCCTTGTTCTTTCACATACTGTTCTTTTAAGCACACATTAAGCAATTTCACATATTTTGGTGCAAGTCGCGGTCGCGAATATTCTCTCCCCCTTAATATTCTCCCCGGTTCCTTTCATATTTTCAAGGTTTTTATTTCTTCTTTCGTACACCACACGGTGTTTCTCTGCTCCCCACCCATTACTATTAAACAATAGCATAATAAACTGGACACCATTGAATCAACCTATCAAATACTTAGGACTAAACCTCGATACAAAACTGAACTGGAAAAACCACATCAACATTAAAATACAACAGGCCAAAGTGAGATTAATCCAACTCAAACCATTACTGAATAAAAACTCCAAACTTTCATTAACAAATGCAACAACAATATACAAAACAATCAAAGACCCATAATGCTATACGCATGCCCATATGGACAAATGCCCCCCAAAGAACAATCACCAACGCCCCATGGTTCATTTCAAATCAACAACTCCATAGAGAATTAAACATGAACCCAATCACCTATCAAATAGCACGCATATCCAATAATTTCTACTTCAACATAAACTCAATAGACCAACTAAAACAATACAATCTAGCCTCAACGAACAACACACATACCAGAATAAACAATAGATACCCATTCGATTCATTCCTAAAAATATTCTCAAACATTTGTGAACAGTAGATACTCCCATGAGTAATCTACCCCAATGTAGTAGCAATAGTATAATTAGGTTAAGTATAGTATTAAGTTAGTAGTAAGACACCATTACATATGAAAGAGTGTAATACTGAACTATGTACAACCCAACAAGCAATAAATAAAAAAAAACACACGTGTGACGTAATCCCTAATCTATATTTTTTCTCTTTTCGGAATTTTGTTTCTTTCTCCTCCGCGCCAAGTTCTCTCAGCGTTCTGTCTTAATCCACCCATTTAATCCAGTTGGCATTTCTCTTACCCTCACGTAACTTTTCCTCCCGGCGGCACGCCTCAGAAGAAAAACGCCAATTCCCTGTCCTTTCGTGTAAAATACAATCTTAAAGCCCTCCCGTGGTGAAACATTGCGTAAAAGCAAACGGTATGGAGTGCCAAGAGACACATTATATCGCACTTGCAACGTAATTCAAACTTTTTGGTTAGTTTAAAAAAAAACATATATATATATATATATATATATATATATATATATATATATATATATATATATATAAGAAAATTGTAACTTTTTATGTCTTTCTTCGTTAATAGTATTACAGCGACAGTTTTGTTTACGAGAAACCGCCATCTTTACGAGACGATCACGATGAATCGACCAAACCAAAGTTCAAATGTTGACGTTAGACATTCCCTATACATCATCAGCAAAAACTTCCTAATCGCCAAATTGGTTTACTCTGCAAGTCCAGGCATCCTCTACCATGTCTATTTTCACAACGCTTCTGATTAATTAATTGATTCGTGATACCATTCGTGATGACATTTCCGTCAACTGCTACGATCAATCTCGTAAGTGGAGAGCATATTTTTATTGCACGAGATGGCAGTGATCTTCCCCCGCTGGATGGCGAAATTCGGCGCCGATCTTACCGTCGGCTTGTGGTGGTTTTCCCCGACCAGGTCTCTCCCACCAGCGGAGCAACGCCCCAGCCGGGACAACCTCTATGTTCCCGACCGGTCCCTCAGCATGTGTGGTGCAAGTGTAATTGTCTGGAACTACGGGGTGAGGTTAGGCCAAGGAAGAATGAAAGATCACGTGCGGTACACAGCGAGTATGTTAGGCTTCTGATTCGGTATTCGCCTGGTGGTGATAAGAGAAACTAGGGAAAACTACCAATCAGAGCAGCCGGCCGCTAGAAGTCTCCTCCAGTCAGCGGCTGAATTCGACCTAGCTCAAAAGCTAGTGTCGAAAATCTTGCCACCGTCGAGACTCAAATCTGTAATTACCCGGTCAGAAGCACAGCAGTGACATCAACTGATCCCTGAGCCACCTGAGCCGGCCACGTTGCCTCCGAATTTCCTCGCATTCCCCTGCATCCGTCCTGTGTGGCCCCCCGTCCGTCCCTGCTCCGGTCCCCCCCCCCCCCCTGTTCCACGGCGCTGGCCCTCGCTGTGTTGCCCGTCGCCGCGCTGGCACTGCAGCAGCGCTTTCGCGCACGCACAATGGGGCGCGCGCCCTAATACATCATGCACGCGCCCACGGGCACACCGGGAGCGGTGGCTCAGTGCACCGACTGATGTCACTGCAGCGCCTCTGACTACGTTTCAGTCCTGACACAGGCAGGATTTTCGACACGAGCTTTTCAGCTAGGTCCAATTCAGTCGCTGTCTGCGGGAGAATTCTAGCGGCCGGCTGCTCTTATCGGTAGTTTTCCGTGGTTTTTCCGATCAACACCAGGCGAATGTCCGAGCAGTACCCTACCAAACGGGCCACGGACCGCGCGCGATCTGGCCTTCCTCTTCCTTGTCCTATCCTCTCCCCTTACACACATACTTACACTAACATGCACTACACACCCACATATTCTGGGAGACCGGTCGGGAGCTTAGAGCTTGTCCCGGCTGGGGCGGTGGCCCGCTGGTGGGAGAGTCCTGGTGAGGGGGAAACCCCGCTAGCCGACGGTAGGTCGGCTGACTGCAGTAATAAGGCAACACGAAACCTCCGCTGCGGCCAATCCGCGTAGGCTGCGGATCTTCCGCGTGGGTCTGAGGAGCCTTAAAATCAACGTCTCTCTGACCCCCGACCGCTGCGTGGGAGTAGTGGGATCCCATGGCGAGTGCGTGCGCACCGGTCGATGGCGGCGTGGGGACATCAAAGGGCGCGCGCCCTTCGGCTGCGGCTGACGGACGGGCGGCGGTCGCGAGGGGCGGGTAGAGGGCAGGTGCACGAGGAGTCGACACGACGGCAGGGGATGGAGGAGAGTGCACGGGGAAGCGACAACAAGGGAGAGAGAAAAGGAGGGGAGGTAATATGAGAGGATGTGGAGGTGGCGAGGTCAGGAGAGGGGACCTTTGAATGCCCTGGCGGTGCTTTAGCCGCTCTCGTGCACCTTGGCGCTCAACGCGTCGCCCCGCCATTGCCGCTGAGGCAGGTGCTCCTGACGTCAAGGGCTTCTAGCTTTAACTGCACTCGCTTCTCTTTAAATAGCTGCACCCACAAAGAAACAGACCGGCAGCGGTAGCTCAGTGCATCAACTGATGCCACTGCAGCGCCTCTGACCCCGAGACCCTAGGTTCCCACTCCCCACGGCGGCAGAATTTTCGTCACTAACTTATCAGCTAGGTCAAATTCAGTCGCTGTCTGGAGGAGAATTCTAGCGGCCGGCTGCTCTGATCGGTAGTTTTCCCTGGTTTCTCCGATCAACACTAGGCGAATGCCGGACCAGTACCCTAACAAACGGACCGCACGCGATTTTTCCTTCCTTTTCCTTGTCCTATCCTATCCTCTTACACACACACACACACTTACACTAACATGCACTACACTATCACATATTCTGAGAGACCGGCCGGGAGCTTAGAGCTTGTCCCGGCTGGGGCGGTGCCCCGCTGGTGGGAGAGTCCTGGTAATAGGGAAACCCCACTAGCCGATGGTAGGTCGGCGCCGGATCTCGCCATCCAGCGGGGGAAGATCACCGCCATCTCCCGAGAAAAAATACACTACACTAACGGGAATAATGACCAAAGCAGTTGACGCTCCCGGAAACACGAAAAAACCTAACCAAACCAAACCACAAAGACACACTGAAATGGAGTGAGTCGCAGCACAGGCGTTGTGTACAGTGACGTAAATAACGGATCACATAGGCGCGAGTTTCAAATTTTTAAACTGAAAAAATTGGTTTTAATTTTTTTCACTGCTGTCCACATTGTTGAAAAAACTGATAAAATATATGTTATTTAATGTTAGACTCATTTTAAGGGGGGAATTGAGACAGTACTCATGACGTTATCATGACGAAAATTAATTTCAATTTTTTCTATATGAATTTGGCGTCAAAATTCGTTGACAAAAATACCTTCAAATTAAACTGTTTCTCCGTCTCTGCAATTTTTTTCAGTCTGATACACGCAATAGAAGCCGAGAAAAAATAAAGCATGCAAAACACGTTTCTCGATGTATCTCTGCAACAGATTGCTCTAGGAGGCTAATCGTTTTGTGAATCTACGTTATTTTGTATTCTCTTTCATATAAGCATTGCGATTATCGATTAGGTTTGGGGGCGCTTATCACCGCTTTATTCGGCTATACCCTTTGTCAATTACAATATTGCAACACTGCCGTATTCAAACAAACACTTAAGCTTTGCCGGAATGCGCAATAAAAGCGAAACAAGCAAGAGAGATTGCAGGTGGTGGTTGTATTATTTTATTACGCAGAGCGGTGAACCTCAGCACCAGTGTGGCAGATAGTAACGTGGTTCACCGTAGCAGATAGGTGCACGGTAGTTTAGTGTTGAAGCCGACTAATGCCATCGCAATCTATAACTGCTGCTCTAGTTGTTGCAAGCTCGTTGATGCCTGAAATTGCCGTTTCAACTGCATCCATTCATTGTCTATGGGTGGCAGGTCTTGGTATTATCGGATCCGGGAAAGGTCGTCCGTAGCAGTAGACAGCCTCCGCATACGAGGGCTTCGTTCGGGTGAGCATTATCCTGCTGATGCCTTGCTATAAGGGGAAGCGCATGAGACCGCGGAATATCGTCCATGCAACTTCGTAGCGTCCGCCTCCCCTTAATCGCTGTTAGGGTAGATCGAGAAACAAGGGAGATTTCCCCGCGTGGCATGACACCAGCACTTTCGACAAGAGTGTCTCTTATCAAAGACGCTGCAGAGACCTTGCATATGCGAGTTTTGATAACAACCGTTGCACCTGAAAGCAGCCTCTACACAGGAGTCTATGAGTCAATACCTCTGCACGGGAGTCTAAGAATCAATATTACAAATTTGTAGGACATGTAAAGGGATCGAAGATGTTCTGTTTTGCCAATGCACGTGTGATGGGAAATTTCAAATGAAGTTACACAGTGACATTTTCCCAATTGTTAACACCTTCCTATGCAGTAGTGTTTGTACGGTCACTTTATGATGTAGTCAAAGAGATTTCGTTTACCTGCAGTACACAGATGCATGGACAATTGTCATCAGGGGCAATAGTCGTATGTGTAATTTCGTTATACGAAATTTTCGACCTCGTGTATTGGCAAAGAGTTATTGTTGAAATTATTGAAGGCGTTGTCATTGTCAACAATACTATTTATTTCAATAAGAGCAGCTTTCGATGGCTTGCAGTCGTTTTTGTGACTCCCAGACAGCAGAAAACGGATGATGATGGCTAAGCCATCGAAAGCTGCTCTTATTGAAATAAATAGTATTGTTGAAAATGACAACGCCTTCAATAATTTCAGTTATGTAAATGTCAACTACAACTCACCACTAAGCCAATATAAAATGTGATCTGGCTTCAGCGTTGAATACCAAGGGAGCAGTACCCTAACAAACGGGCCACGAACCGTCCGCGATCTTTCCTTTTTCTTCTTTGCCCTATCCTCTCCCTTTCTATACACCCATTTACTCTTATACACTACCACACATTTCAAAATACCAGTCAGAAACGTAGAACTTGTCTCGGTTGGGGTGATGACCCATTAGGGTGAGATACCTGGAGGAGGAAATCTCCCAAACAGACGTGCATGTATGCGTCGGATTTCATCATCCAGTGCGGAAAGAACACCGCCACATCCCCGAATAAAATATTCACTTCAGTAAGGTAACAAATACCGTAGCAGTTGTCATGCTCGAAAACAATCAATCAAAATACCTACATGCCCTTGAAGTTTGGTTCATTTATTCTGAGACACCTGTAGAACTGAGTGTGATAGGAGTAACATCGGGGTGAGAGAGAAGATGGGATCATGGATGTCTGGACGAGCAGAAGAAGCAAGCAGAAGTTTATAATAGACGAGGATATAAAGACTATATAATAGACTATATAATAACTATCTCTATATAATAGACGAGACATCTGTTTAGAAAACGCTTAGAAAAGATAACTTTTTTGTACCATTTATTCGAAACTATCGCCACAAAATCGCCTTGGAGTGCAACTACTTCATTGGAAATTCTCCCTTAGCTCTACCTCAAACAGATTTATGACGAAAAAATAGAAGTTCGCTGGACATGGGGAAGCTAGCGCACTTGAAACCCACAACACATACAAGACATATCAACGTGGACAACTCAAAACGATGCGAACGAAGACTTGAAAAAAGTTCTGTAACTTGAGAGAAATTAAGTTTCTCATGGACAACGAAAGAGAAGTAATGACTTAAGATTTCCGGATGTCCCAGAATAAGAGGAGAATATCTTCCTGTGCCCAGCAGCAAGAAGCAGCTCACCAACACTCTCAATGATTCAAGTGTCGGCAACCCGACCATACGACCCGACATTTCCCTTCAATGCGCCGTTGATCCACGCTCAAGCCGCGAGAGCTTGAAGCAGAACCATTTGGACGAGTCGCTAAAACCCGCCTGATTTTCATTGGTATGTTAACACACGTCTTGTGGTCAAATGTTGTATGATTAAGAGGACTTACTCTTTACAGGAATCTAATTTAACAGCACACGTATTTCTCACGTTCGCTACAAATAAATTGCCCATTGGAGTACTTCATTTCCAAACGTGAAAGCTGCTAGATTTTTGAGTCGCTTTACATGTTGCACGCAAAGGGGCTACATTGTTCCTTTAAGACATAATAAGACAAGCCTGGTACTATTTTATACTGTAGCCCAAGAAATTTGAGAAAACTATGAAAATGTTCTTAAATGTGGCCTATCCTAGTGTTTTTACCCCTGTGTAGACTTGTTAATCCAAGATTTAGTGACATTTTTCTCTTACACTAAACACTCCGAAATATTTTGAAAGCTAGTGGTATTTCATCAAATATTATTGTTCCAAAATGCAAAGAGAATACGATTTTTGTATTAGCCACGCAATATCTTAATCGATCATTTGGGATTGCAAACATTTAATGATCCTAGTATGTGGGCTAATAGTGTTGGTAAGGATTCCAGATCTCCTCGCTGGAAGACAAATGGATTCCAGCGCAGCAATTGTGCGGCGGGGAGAGATAAGGCTTCCCAGCGCCGCCGCACCCCCCACCCCCGCTGCCCGCCCCGCCCCTCACCACCGCTCCCCGGGGGCGCGTTTGATCACGCCCCTCGGATCGGCGAGGGCCGGATATTGCGCTGCACTCCTCCCCGCCCGCCCCCCGCGCCCCGCCGCCCCCGATGACCCCCGCGAGGGCGAGTCGATCTTCATCCCGCTGGCACCCACGCACATGCCTCTCCCAGTCCCCCTTGCATCCCCCGAATGCACAGCCCAGCACGCACCGCCCCCCTACGGCTTACTTCCGGTGTCCCACCATCCCACTTCCTGCAGCCTATACTTCGCCTCGTGTTGCTTCCTATCTCGCTCTTCAACTGACACTCAATATGTACTACGTTCAAAAAATGCATTGAAAGTTTGATGACTGTGCTAAATAGCAGGCGCGTATCTAGAAAATGTTAACAATAAGTGGAAAAATCAATAAGATCCTGAATACTGCAACATTCACAAAGTCACCAAGACGAATGCTCATTGTAATGTTCGTTTTATGTTCAGATTCAATTCAGTTCAGATGGAATAGAACTAAGTTCTTTTGTTATTCCATCTTTCTAGATATTGCGTTAAGTGTGATTGCCTAGATTTTCAGCGGAACTTCTTTCTGGCCTAAAACTCGAACAGCACCTACTACGCGTTGACAGCATGTTCCTAACAATGCCATTGCTTGAATGGGAATTATTTCAGTTCGTGTTCCGAGGCGTAGACGCTGCTCTATTAATCAATGCCATAAATAAATCTTAAGCCCACCCAAAAGTGATTTTCTTTAGAACATTTTATTGGCATCTATCCTGCCTTCTCTCTCGCCAACCTCCTTCCGTTGTAAATTAATTGCCCTTTCTTTTCTTAAAGGCAGTTCACAAACGAAACATCTTTTAGAAAATAATAAGATTTCATGAACGCTAGTGAAAAACTGTTGAATCTTTGGCGGTAACCGTCTGAGAAGAAAAGAGAAGTGAACCACACTGATCTTCGTAATCAAAACACGGGTCGGTGACGAAAATGCAATAAAGTCAGTCATCGTTTTGCTAACTAAACCCCCACACATCATCCCCCCCCCCCCGACGACCAAACGAAAACTGCTTTCTGTAGATTGAATGCACATCGCACAACATTACGAATGAATAAGTGACAGCAGATAAGCGTTCATTCGATTAATTTTAAGACAAGAATATTTAATGTTTTACTACGGTAAATCAGATCTAGTGATAACACAACTAAGGTTCACAACTAAAGAAGAAATGGCGAAAATTGGTTGAATCCGAAACCCGTAAATATATCTAAACGAAACCTCTTGTTGTTGTAGATGCCCCAGCGCATTGTATGTGAAGCGTCATCAGCCTCATCTGTTCAGTGGCGAATCCTGTCGAGCGCCGCGCGCCTGAGTGTTAACGAATGACGCTGCGCATTTAGCGAGCAGGAATTCCCTTTTCTAAATTATTCATTCGCGGCGTCGCGGCGGCGCACCGCAGGCGCGCGAACCCGGCGCATAGGGGGGGGGGGGGCGCGCGGAACGGGACGGGGCGAGGAGCGGGGGGGGGGGGGGGCGGGGGCGGGCGGGCGAGGCGGGCGGGCGGGCGGCGAGGCGAGGCGGGCGAGGCGAGGCGAGCCAGGCGAGGCGAGGCGTGGCGTGGCGTGGCGTGGCGTGACGTGGCGTGGCGTGGTGTGGCATGGCGGGGTGGGGCGGGGCGGACGGGGATGGCGGGGCGCGGCGGACGGGACGGGGGAGAATGTTGTGGCGATGGCAGGGCGAGGCGAGGCGTGGCGTGGACTGGTGTGGCGTGGAGGGGCGTGGCGGGTGTGGCGGGGCGGCGGGGGGGGCGGCGGGGGGGGGGGGGGGGGAGGGCGGGGAGGGGTAGGAGCTGTGACGAGAAGCGCCAAGGAGGAGCGTGGGCGGGCGGACAATATGACTCCGGCGGGAGAGAAGGAGGGGACGGAGGTGGAGACGAAAGAGGTTTAATTGCGTCTCTCTCATTAAGGCGGCGCCGCATTCTTTTCTGCATACACCGCGCACTGATATTAGATTTTCATTAACATACAAAGAGATTTTCAATGTTCCTTGCGGGAAAAGAGGAGATTGGGTGACGCGCAGAAATTTAAATGAAAGTCCAAACACAACTGCCTTCGTACGACACGAATAGGTGTCAGATGGTCTTGCTGCTAGGAATGCAATGGAACGAATACTTGGATGCAGCCACAGATTGAGAAGGATTCGCGGAATTGAAAATAATTAAAATAAAATAAGTGCCCAAAAATGTATTTTTTCTGTAGGAAATTGCTCTGTCTCTTTTGCAAATCATTCCAAACACAATTCGAACTGTATCGAGGTCAAATTTAATTTTTTGCTACTCTTTCGGTCCGCACACCACCTACACAGCAATATTTTAAAAGTGCTGTCGTTCTACTACTGGAATCGCATTCTCTTTACGTAAGAAGATCGTTGAAGGGGATGTTCAGTCTTGCAATGCCGCCGAGAGCTAGTCCCGCATAATGGCCGAGTGGCGATGGTCGTGAACTACTTAATCACTGATCATAAAACAATCATCAGAGCAAGGTGTTCTAGTGTTCTCCCTCTCCTTTTCTCCCCGTCTCTCTTTACCCCACTCTCTCTACTCTCTCTCTCTACCCCTATCTTTCTACCCCGTCTCTCTCTCTCTCTCTCTCTCACACACACACACACACACACACACACACACACACACACACACAGCATAAGAGAGAAAACTGCTAAAACTCAAGATCGTGGTTTTTGGTTCAAGGGTGAGAACTGTAGTACCAGTTTCTTTAGTGAATATTGTTATCTTTATGTAATTTGATTTGTGATTGTATCTGTGTATGTGAATGTACTCTGAATTCCCTTTGAAAATAAATATATTTAAATATTGATCTTATATATATATATATATATATATATATATATATATATATATATATTTGACTTGAAGGTTCCAATTATTAAATTATAGACAGTCAAATAGAAAATTTATTCTTTTTACTTAATTATTATTACATATTAAAACATAAATCATTACAAGATTTTCTGGCAACGTTTCGGAGGTGAGGTGTACCTCCATCATCAGGCCGTGGCCTACATTGACATAAGTTGGGGAAACGTTGGCTGGAGTACTAAAAAAAGATGGTTGACTCCATTCTGAGGTCAAGTCTAAAAACAGGCATTAAAAGAAATATTAGAAGGTGTCTAATTAGTTGGATTGTAAAGATATAAACACATTTAAGGTAAAAAGTAAAATATCTAAATCATACATTCAAATAAGTTATGAGTATATGCGTCTAATTTGTTGAAATATTGAAAGATTAAAAACAAATTATATATGAGGTAAACAATAAAATGTTAAATGATGTTAAAAAGTAAATGAACAAAACAAAACAAAAACAAAACAAAAGGCAAGTGCACAGATGAGAAAGTCCAGTACTCACAAAAAGGAATCACCTACTGTCGCTAGGTGCGGGCGATCCTACTACGGAGGTCGTAACGGCAGGAATGAGAGGTTGTGTGAGTAATGGGAGGGAATGATGGGAAGAAGGGGAGGGCGGGTAGGCTGGGTGGGGATTGTGAAGAGTAACGGAAGAACGGCTGCGTAAAAATATGGACATGGCGGTTTCTTTGGATTTGAATGAGAAGGTTGAATTTCGAGTACAGGAATCACATTGTTGGTATCGGGTTTTTCAAGGTTTTGTTCTGAACAGGGCTTCCATAATGAACACTGTCAGTAATGACAAGATCAGAATATCTATTGATATATTTTGAATTTAAAAGTATTGAGTCATAGCTTTTTGAAAAGAGGTTGCATTCTAAATTGGAATTCATGGAAGAGTTTGTTTTAATGAAAAGTGATTCGAGTATCAATCTGGAGTTCCAGTTGGGTTCTATAGCTAATATGGAAGGGTTATCAAAATCAATACTGTGGTCATGGTTGATGCGATGAGCTGTTAGGGAATTTTGTTTTCAAAGGAAGTCTTATGTTATTTTTGTGTTCCTGACCCGGTCACATAATCTCCTACGAGTTTGATTCATGTATGCTAGTTCAAAATGTGAAAAATGTAAAGCAAAAACGGTGTTGAGTTTGTGTAACTTTGGTATAGGATCTTTAAGATGACGAATAAAGTTTGATTTGTGAATAATGGTATAAACGAATTTAATGTCAGAAAAACTATGGAAAAGTTGTCTTTTATTTTATTATTATGTTATGGACGAAGGGTAAGAAAATACTACCTGTTCTGAATTGGCGGAAATGGCTTGGTTACATCACCATGAAGAATGGCATTAACTGAAGAACTTTGACAAGTTGTTTAAGTTTTGACAAACAAATTTGGAAATAAAATTAATGGGGTAAGAGTTCCTAAGCAGAAGTAAAATATCTTGTGGATAATCGCCGGATAGAAAATTGGATTGGACAGATGAATTGTTCTTTGTACCAGATTCTTGACCAAGGCAATTTTCATTGAGTGGATGATTGGATTGAAAGTTGAGAATGATGCCGCATATGTGGGTTTGGTGTACCACTAGTGAGGCAAAATTAGGAAATCTGAATATGGTAATGTCGAGAAAGTTGATGGTGCCTTCAACTTCCTGTTCAAATGTAAACTTTAAATTTGAATGATAGGAGTTAAATTTTTGAAGTACATTCAGAACCTGGTCATGCTGCACCAAAATCAATGTGTCATCGACATACCGGTGAAAAATTTTAAATCCAAAGATGAGAGGACGTCAGTTTCTAATTTCCGCATAGTAATTTCACATAAGATGGAGCTAAGAACGCCTCCAATAGGACATCCTTCATTTGAGAATACAGAATATGATTAAATATGAAGGTTGTATTGCGTAAGATTAATCTGACTGCCAATATAATCTCAGTTTTGGGTAAATTGGAGTCTTGAATTTTACTTCAGGATGTCAATAACTCTTCTAAAGTAGAAAAAATTAGTTGGTGGGCATGGACGGTACATTTGGGCTATGTCCAAAGAAATGAATGTATCTTGAGGGCTAAAATGAATAAGTTTTAATCTGTTGACAACATCACTACTATTTTCGCATTATTTTGGTAATCCGGCTGTAAAGGTTTGAGAACATCATTTAGAAATTTGGACAATTTATAGTCTGGTGAGGAAATACTGGAAACAACAAGTCTGAAAGGAGTTCCGGGTTTGTGGACCTTGCAAAGCCATATGCTCTGGCAATGCCAGGTACAGAGGATACAACGAACGATAAGTAGAAAAGGTGATGTACTTTTTGTTCAGCCATCTCTTTAAGACATTTTGAATTTTAGAGAGTAGATTCTTGAGGGATCTCTAATAATTTGTCTAAACTTATCACCTGACTTTAAATTTTCTTCAACCTTGGCGTAATAAGAAGAGTTATCAATGAGTGCGACAGCGCCTCCTTTGTCAGTGGGAATGACAACTAAATCTGGATGGTTCTTGAAAAATTGTTTAGTATGTAACAAATCTCGTGTATTGCATTTTGTTGTTGATTTAACTTGACGGGATTATTAACATAATTGGAAATGGAATTGACAAGAATGTTCCTGACTTCTTCTCTTTCGGAATGTGTAATCCGTTGTAAGTTGGTTTCGACAGATTTGATAAGCTGAAACGAGGTATGCTGTTTGTCTTTGTTGGTGAGTGGAAATGAAAATTTTTGACCAAGAGACACTGTTCTTTGGACGGCTACAGGAATATCGATTGAAGTTAAATTGTAGAACTTAGGGCCGAAGGTTTCCTCAGAACCTTGTTGATGATGGACGGCAAAGTGATATTGATGTTTATTCAAAAATAACTTATTAAACTTATCAGATTTGTTACGACTCTCGAGCATAAAGATTCTTTTAAGTTTTGACATTTGTGTGTCATAAAAGAATTGGAGGACATCGGGAGGTAAGAACATTTTCAGGGCGATTTCAGTTTTGTTTAAAGTGATTTGTAGCTTTCTCAGTAAATAATACTTGTCAGAAATAGTTAAATTCAATAGCTGTCTGTTAAATTTAGTCACGTGTCTATAAAACTGTTTAGTATATTAAGAGGAATTCAAATGCACGATTTTTGTGCAGTTTGTAATGAATTTAGGCATTAGATCATGATGTTTACAATAGAGAGAAAATTGATTTGAGCCTGGATCTTCCTATACTGTACACTTACCTTGATCCAAGTCTTGATGAGGTGCGCCGAAGGTCCTTGGAGATTGCCGATGAATGATGTGGTGGGTCGTTGTGGAAAGTTGGAAGTCTTGATGAGGTGCGCCGAAGGTCCGGAGACTGCCGATGAATGCAGTGGTGGGTGGTTGTGGAAGAATGGCCTCCATTGTCAAATAACCACAATTTTGGAACTCGTGGTGATAATTTAGAAGGTAGCAATAGGCTGTCTTTTAGAAATGATTTGACTTGAAGGTTCCAATTATTAAATTATAGACAGTCAAATAGAAAATTTATTCTTTTTACTTAATTATTATTACATATTAAAACATAAATCATTACAAGATTTTCTGGCAACGTTTCGGAGGTGAGGTGTACCTCCATCATCAGGCAAGTGGCCTACATTGACATAAGTTGGGGAAACGTTGGCTAGGTACTAAAAATAAAGATGGTTGACTCCATTCTGAGGTCAAGTCTAAAAACAGGCATTAAAAGAAATATTAGAAGGTGTCTAATTAGTTGGATTGTAAAAGATATAAAACACATTTAAGGTAAAAAAGTAAAATATCTAAATCATACATTCAAATAAGTTATGGTATATGCGTCTAATTTGTTGAAATATTGAAAGATTAAAAACAAATTATATATGAGGTAAACAATAAAATGTTAAATGATGTTAAAAGTAAATAGAACAAAACAAAACAAAAACAAAACAAAAGGCAAGTGCACAGATGAGAAAGTCAGTACTCACAAAAAGGAATCACCTACTGTCGCTAGAGGTGCGGGCGATCCTACTACGGAGGTCGTAACGGCAGGAATGACGAGGTTGTGTGTGAGTAATGGGAGGGAATGATGGGAAGAAGGGGAGGGGGCGGGTAGGCTGGGTGGGGGGATTGTGAAGAGTAACGGAAGAACGGCTGCGTAAAAAATATGGACATGGCGGTTTCTTTGGATTTGAATGAGAAGGTTGAATTTCAGTACAGGAATCACATTGTTGGTATCGGGTTTTTCGCCAAGGTTTTGTTCGCGAACAGGGCTTCCATAATGAACACTGTCAGTAATGACAAGATCAGAATATCTATTGGATATATTTTTGAATTTAAAGAGTATTGAGTCATAGCTTTTGAAAAGAGGTTGCATTCTAAATTGGAATTCATGGAAGAGTTTGTTTTAATGAAAAGTGATTCGAGTATCAATCTGGAGTTCCAGTTGGGTTCTATAGCTAATATGGAAGGGTTATCAAAATCAATACTGTGGTCATGGTTGATGCGATGAGCTGTTAGGGAATTTTGTTTTCAAAGGAAGTCTTATGTTATTTTTGTGTTCCTTGCCCGTCACATAATCTCCTACGAGTTTGACCAATGTATGCTAGTTCACAATGTGAACAATGTAAAGCATAAACGTGTTGAGTTTGTGTAACTTTGGTATAGGATCTTTAAGATGACGAATCAAGTTTGATTTGTGAATAATGGTATTAACGAATTTAATGTCAGGAAAACTATTGCAAAGTTGTCTTTTTATTTTATTATTAATGTTATGGACGAAGGGTAAGGAAAATACTACCTGTTCTGAATTGTGGAAATGGCTTAGGTTACATCACCATGAAGAATGGCATTAACTGAAGAACTTTGAACAAGTTGTTTAAGTTTTGACAAACAAATTTGGAAATAAAATTAATGGGGTAAGAGTCCTAAGCAGAAGTAAAAATATCTTGTGGATAATCGCCGGATAGAAAATTGGATTGGACAGATGAATTGTTCTTTGTACCAGATTCTTGACCAAGGCAATTTTCATTGAGGTGGGATGATTGGATTGAAAGTTGAGAATGATGCCCGCATATGTGGGTTTGGTGTACCACTTAGTGAGGCAAAAATTAGGAAATCTGAATATGGTAATGTCGAGAAAGTTGATGGTGCCTTCAACTTCCTGTTCAATGTAAACTTTAAATTTGAATGATAGGGTTAAATTTTGAAGTACATTCAGAACCTGGTCATGCTGCACCAAAATCAATGTGTCATCGACATACCGTGTGAAAAATTTTAAATCCAAAGATGAGAGGACGTCAGTTTCTAATTTCCGCATAGTAATTTCACATAAGATGGAGCTAAGAACGCCTCCAATAGGACATCCTTCATTTTGAGAATACAGAATATGATTAAATATGAAGGTTGTATGTGCAAGATTAATCTGACTGCCAAAATAATCTCAGTTTTGGGTAAATTGGAGGTCTTGAATTTTACTTGGGATGTCAATAACTCTTCTAAAGTAGAAAAAATTAGTTGGTGGGGCATGGACGGGTACATTTGGGCTATGTCCAAAGAAATGAATGTATCTTGAGGGCTAAAATGAATAAGTTTTAATCTGTTGACAACATCACTACTATTTTTCGCATTATTTTGGTAATCCGGCTGTAAAAAGGTTTTGAGAACATCATTTAGAAATTTGGACAATTTATAGTCTGGTGAGGAAATACTGGAAACAACAAGTCTGAAAGGAGTTCCGGGTTTGTGGACCTTGGCAAAGCCATATGCTCTGGCAATGCCAGGTACAGAGGGATACAACGAACGATAAGTAGAAAAGGTGATGTACTTTTTGTTCAGCCATCTCTTTAAGACATTTTGAATTTTAGAGAGGTAGATTCTTGAGGGATCTCTAATAATTTGTCTAAAC
The DNA here is from genome assembly GCA_964035755.1 of Teleogryllus oceanicus. NCBI lineage: Eukaryota > Metazoa > Arthropoda > Insecta > Orthoptera > Gryllidae > Teleogryllus > Teleogryllus oceanicus. The sequence continues at coordinate 12,970,656 of CAXIVR010000009.1, forward strand.
TTATCACCTGACTTTAAATTTTCTTCAACCTTGGCGTAATAAGAAGAGTTATCAATGAGTGCGACAGCGCCTCCTTTGTCAGTGGGAATGACAACTAAATCTGGATGGTTCTTGAAAAATTGTTTAGTATGTAACAATTTAATAATTGGAACCTTCAAGTCAAATCATTTCTAAAAGACAGCCTATTGCTACCTTCTAAATTATCACCACGAGTTCCAAAATTGTGGTTATTTGACAATGGAGGCCATTCTTCCACAACCACCCACCACTGCATTCATCGGCAGTCTCCAAGGACCTTCGGCGCACCTCATCAAGACTTGGATCAAGGTAAGTGTACAGTATAGGAAGATCCAGGCTCAAATCAATTTTCTCTCTAGTTGTAAACATCATGATCTAATGCCTAAATTCATTACAAACTGCACAAAAATCGTGCATTTGAATTCCTCTAAATATACTAAACAGTTTTATAGACACGTGACTAAATTTAACAGACAGCTATTGAATTTAACTATTTCTGACAAGTATTATTTACTGAGAAAGCTACAAATCACTTTAAACAAAACTGAAATCGCCCTGAAAATGTTCTTACCTCCCGATGTCCTCCAATTCTTTTATGACACACAAATGTCAAAACTTAAAAGAATCTTTATGCTCGAGTCAACAAATCTGATAAGTTTAATAAGTTATTTTGAATAAACATCAATATCACTTTGCCGTCCATCATCAACAAGGTTCTGAGGAAACCTTCGGCCCTAAGTTCTACAATTTAACTTCAATCGATATTCCTGTAGCCGTCCAAAGAACAGTGTCTCTTGGTCAAAAATTTTCATTTCCACTCACCAACAAAGACAAACAGCATACCTCGTTTCAGCTTATCAAATCTGTCGAAACCAACTTACAACGGATTACACATTCCGAAAGAGAAGAAGTCAGGAACATTCTTGTCAATTCCATTTCCAATTATGTTAATAATCCCGTCAAGTTAAATCAACAACAAAATGCAATACACCGAGATTTGTTACATACTAAACAATTTTTCAAGAACCATCCAGATTTAGTTGTCATTCCCACTGACAAAGGAGGCGCTGTCGCACTCATTGATAACTCTTCTTATTACGCCAAGGTTGAAGAAAATTTAAAGTCAGGTGATAAGTTCAGACAAATTATTAGAGATCCCTCAAGAATCTACCTCTCTAAAATTCAAAATGTCTTAAAGAGATGGCTGAACAAAAAGTACATCACCTTTTCTACTTATCGTTCGTTGTATCCCTCTGTACCTGGCATTCAAGACATATGGCTTTGCCAAGGTCCACAAACCGGAACTCCTTTCAGACTTGTTGTTTCCAGTATTTCCTCACCAGACTACAAATTGTCCAAATTTCTAAATGATGTTCTCAAAACCTTTTTACAGCCGGATTACCAAAATAATGCGAAAAATAGTAGTGATGTTGTCAACAGATTAAAACTTATTCATTTTAGCCCTCAAGATACATTCATTTCTTTGGACATAGCCCAAATGTACCCGTCCATGCCCCACCAACTAATTTTTTCTACTTTAGAAGAGTTATTGACATCCCAAGTAAAATTCAAGACCTCCAATTTACTCCAAAACTGAGATTATTTTGGCAGTCAGATTAATCTTAGCAATACAACCTTCATATTTAATCATATTCTGTATTCTCAAAATGAAGGATGTCCTATTGGAGGCGTTCTTAGCTCCATCTTATGTGAAATTACTATGCGGAAATTAGAAACTGACGTCCTCTCATCTTTGGATTTAAAATTTTTCACACGGTATGTCGATGACACATTGATTTTGGTGCAGCATGACCAGGTTCTGAATGTACTTCAAAAATTTAACTCCTATCATTCAAATTTAAAGTTTACACTTGAACAGGAAGTTGAAGGCACCATCAACTTTCTCGACATTACCATATTCAGATTTCCTAATTTTGCCTCACTAAGTGGTACACCAAACCCACATATGCAGGCATCATTCTCAACTTTCAATCCAATCATCCCACCTCAATGAAAATTGCCTTGGTCAAGAATCTGGTACAAAGAACAATTCATCTGTCAATCCAATTTTCTATCCGGCGATTATCCACAAGATATTTTTACTTCCTTAGGAACTCTACCCATTAATTTTATTTCAAATTTGTTTGTCAAAACTTAAACAACTTGTTCAAAGTTCTTCAGTTAATGCCATTCTTCATGGTGATGTAACCCAAGCCATTTCCGCCAATTCAGAACAGGTAGTATTTTCCTTACCCTTCGTCCATAACATTAATAATAAAATAAAAAGACAACTTTGCAATAGTTTTCCTGACATTAAATTCGTTAATACCATTATTCACAAATCAAACTTGATTCGTCATCTTAAAGATCCTATACCAAAGTTACACAAACTCAACACCGTTTATGCTTTACATTGTTCACATTGTGAACTAGCATACATTGGTCAAACTCGTAGGAGATTATGTGACCGGGTCAAGGAAACACATATCCAGATTGTACCAACTTTTTTAAAAAACCTTCCATGAATTCAGTATTGATTTTGATAACCCTTCCATATTAGCTATAGAACCCAACTGGAACTCCAGATTGATACTCGAATCACTTTTCATTAAAACAAACTCTTCCATGAATTCCAATTTAGAATGCAACCTCTTTTCAAAAAGCTATGACTCAATACTCTTTAAATTCAAAAATATATCCAATAGATATTCTGATCTTGTCATTACTGACAGTGTTCATTATGGAAGCCCTGTTCGCGAACAAAACCTTGGCGAAAAACCCGATACCAACAATGTGATTCCTGTACTCGAAATTCAACCTTCTCATTCAAATCCAAAGAAACCGCCATGTCCATATTTTTTACGCAGCCGTTCTTCCGTTACTCTTCACAATCCCCCCACCCAGCCTACCCGCCCCCCTTCTTCCATCATCCCCCCTCCCATTACTCACCCACAACCTCGTCATTCCTGCCGTTACGACCTCCGTAGTAGGATCGCCCGCACCTCTAGCGACAGTAGGTGATTCCTTTTTTGTGAGTACTGGACTTTCTCATCTGTGCACTTGCCTTTTTGTTTTTGTTTTTGTTTTGTTTTGTTCTATTTACTTTTTAACATCATTTAACATTTTATTGTTTACCTCATATATAATTTGTTTTTAATCTTTCAATATTTCAACAAATTAGACGCATATACCATAACTTATTTGAATGTATGATATTTTACTTTTTTACCTTAAATGTGTTTTATATCTTTTACAATCCAACTAATTAGACACCTTCTAATATTTCTTTTAATGCCTGTTTTTAGACTTGACCTCAGAATGGAGTCAACCATCTTTATTTTTAGTACCTAGCCAACGTTTCCCCAACTTATGTCAATGTAGGCCACGGCCTGATGATGGAGGTACACCTCACCTCCGAAACGTTGCCAGAAAATCTTGTAATGATTTATGTTTTAATATGTAATAATAATTAAGTAAAAGAATAAATTTTCTATTTGACTGTCTATAATTTAATAATTGAACCTTCAAGTCAAATCATTTCTAAAAGACAGCCTATTGCTACCTTCTAAATTATCACCACGAGTTCCAAAATTGTGGTTATTTGACAATGGAGGCCATTCTTCCACAACCACCCACCACTGCATTCATCGGCAGTCTCCAAGGACCTTCGGCGCACCTCATCAAGACTTCCAACTTTCCACAACGACCCACCACATCATTCATCGGCAATCTCCAAGGACCTTCGGCGCACCTCATCAAGACTTGGATCAAGGTAAGTGTACAGTATAGGAAGATCCAGGCTCAAATCAATTTTCTCTCTAGTTGTAAACATCATGATCTAATGCCTAAATTCATTACAAACTGCACAAAAATCGTGCATTTGAATTCCTCTTAATATACTAAACAGTTTTATAGACACGTGACTAAATTTAACAGACAGCTATTGAATTTAACTATTTCTGACAAGTATTATTTACTGAGAAAGCTACAAATCACTTTAAACAAAACTGAAATCGCCCTGAAAATGTTCTTACCTCCCGATGTCCTCCAATTCTTTTATGACACACAAATGTCAAAACTTAAAAGAATCTTTATGCTCGAGAGTCGTAACAAATCTGATAAGTTTAATAAGTTATTTTTGAATAAACATCAATATCACTTTGCCGTCCATCATCAACAAGGTTCTGAGGAAACCTTCGGCCCTAAGTTCTACAATTTAACTTCAATCGATATTCCTGTAGCCGTCCAAAGAACAGTGTCTCTTGGTCAAAATTTTCATTTCCACTCACCAACAAAGACAAACAGCATACCTCGTTTCAGCTTATCAAATCTGTCGAAACCAACTTACAACGGATTACACATTCCGAAAGAGAAGAAGTCAGGAACATTCTTGTCAATTCCATTTCCAATTATGTTAATAATCCCGTCAAGTTAAATCAACAACAAAATGCAATACACCGAGATTTGTTACATACTAAACAATTTTTCAAGAACCATCCAGATTTAGTTGTCATTCCCACTGACAAAGGAGGCGCTGTCGCACTCATTGATAACTCTTCTTATTACGCCAAGGTTGAAGAAAATTTAAAGTCAGGTGATAAGTTTAGACAAATTATTAGAGATCCCTCAAGAATCTACCTCTCTAAAATTCAAAATGTCTTAAAGAGATGGCTGAACAAAAAGTACATCACCTTTCTACTTATCGTTCGTTGTATCCCTCTGTACCTGGCATTGCCAGAGCATATGGCTTTGCAAGGTCCACAACCCGGAACTCCTTTCAGACTTGTTGTTTCCAGTATTTCCTCACCAGACTACAAATTGTCCAAATTTCTAAATGATGTTCTCAAAACCTTTTTACAGCCGGATTACCAAAATAATGCGAAAAATAGTAGTGATGTTGTCAACAGATTAAAACTTATTCATTTTAGCCCTCAAGATACATTCATTTCTTTGGACATAGCCCAAATGTACCCGTCCATGCCCCACCAACTAATTTTTCTACTTTAGAAGAGTTATTGACATCCCAAGTAAATTCAAGACCTCCAATTTACCCAAAACTGAGATTATTTTGGCAGTCAGATTAATCTTACGCAATACAACCTTCATATTTAATCATATTCTGTATTCTCAAAATGAAGGATGTCCTATTGGAGAGCGTTCTTAGCTCCATCTTATGTGAAATTACTATGCGGAAATTAGAAACTGACGTCCTCTCATCTTATTCAGATTTCCTAATTTTTGCCTCACTAAGTGGTACACCCTGAATGTACTTCAAAAATTTAACTCCTATCATTCAAATTTAAAGTTTACACTTGAACAGGAAGTTGAAGGCACCATCAACTTTCTCGACATTACCATATTCAGATTTCCTAATTTTTGCCTCACTAAGTGGTACACCAAACCCACATATGCGGGCATCATTCTCAACTTTCAATCCAATCATCCCACCTCAATGAAAATTGCCTTGGTCAAGAATCTGGTACAAAGAACAATTCATCTGTCCAATCCATTTTCTATCCGGCGATTATCCACAAGATATTTTTACTTCTGCTTAGGAACTCTTACCCCATTAATTTTATTTCCAAATTTGTTTGTCAAAAACTTAAACAACTTGTTCAAAGTTCTTCAGTTAATGCCATTCTTCATGGTGATGTAACCCAAGCCATTTCCGCCAATTCAGAACAGGTAGTATTTTCCTTACCCTTCGTCCATAACATTAATAATAAAATAAAAGACAACTTTGCAATAGTTTTCCTGACATTAAATTCGTTAATACCATTATTCACAAATCAAACTTGATTCGTCATCTTAAAGATCCTATACCAAAGTTACACAAACTCAACACCGTTTATGCTTTACATTGTTCACATTGTGAACTAGCATACATTGGTCAAACTCGTAGGAGATTATGTGACCGGGTCAAGGAACACAAAAATAACATAAGACTTCCTTTTGAAAAACAAAATTCCCTAACAGCTCATCGCATCAACCATGACCACAGTATTGATTTTGATAACCCTTCCATATTAGCTATAGAACCCAACTGGAACTCCAGATTGATACTCGAATCACTTTTCATTAAAACAAACTCTTCCATGAATTCCAATTTAGAATGCAACCTCTTTTCAAAAAGCTATGACTCAATACTCTTTAAATTCAAAAATATATCCAATAGATATTCTGATCTTGTCATTACTGACAGTGTTCATTATGGAAGCCCTGTTCGCAGAACAAAACCTTGGCGAAAACCCGATACCAACAATGTGATTCCTGTACTCGAAATTCAACCTTCTCATTCAAATCCAAAGAAACCGCCATGTCCATATTTTTTACGCAGCCGTTCTTCCGTTACTCTTCACAATCCCCCCACCCAGCCTACCCGCCCCCCTCCCCTTCTTCCCATCATTCCCCCTCCCATTACTCACACACAACCTCGTCATTCCTGCCGTTACGACCTCCGTAGTAGGATCGCCCGCACCTCTAGCGACAGTAGGTGATTCCTTTTTTGTGAGTACTGGACTTTCTCATCTGTGCACTTGCCTTTTTGTTTTTGTTTTTGTTTTGTTTTGTTCTATTTACTTTTTAACATCATTTAACATTTTATTGTTTACCTCATATATAATTTGTTTTTAATCTTTCAATATTTCAACAAATTAGACGCATATACCATAACTTATTTGAATGTATGATTTAGATATTTTACTTTTTTACCTTAAATGTGTTTTATATCTTTTACAATCCAACTAATTAGACACCTTCTAATATTTCTTTTAATGCTGTTTTTAACTTGACCCAAAGGTCCTCTTTATTTTTTAATATGTAATAATAATTAAGTAAAAAGAATAAATTTTCTATTTGACTGTCTATAATTTAATAATTGGAACCTTCAAGTCAAATCATTTCTAAAAGACAGCCTATTGCTACCTTCTATATATATATATATTAGATTAATTAGAAAACCTTTAGAACATATAGAGGTGATTTTATTATTTTCTGTATGATAAATAGTGTTTGCCTTTAGTCTTTTCTTGCAATTATTGAAACCTTCCTCATATATGTATGAATATTTTAATTATTTATTCCGTATGTTTTCACTAATTACAGTATTGAGAAATACAATTCTCAGAAAATATAAGTAGCAATTTTATTAAATAAGCTGATGTTCACTTCCTTTTTAATTTTGTTTCAGTAATTAATAGACATTTTATTAATTTATTTAATTAAAAGAAACATTTTATCTTTTAATAAGTATATTACTTACTTTCAAAATAAATATCATAAAATATCTTAATACAATAGGAGATTAAAAATTATCATATTACGCTTTAGGTTTGATACACAATTACGTGTTGTTATACATGTTACAATACAAATATTGTTCATTTGTAAAATATCCAATGTACAACTTTCATTTCAAAATAGAAATGAAAGTTGTAAATTGCCTTCATCCTGACAAACTTAACAGACTGGATTTTGAGCTAGTTAATAGTAGATCCCTGCTGCGCTTATGTGGCGTAGAGATATGAGTGCAGGCAAGTTCACTCTGAGGATCTGAGATTGGGTCTCGGGGCGGAAAACAATTTTGCTCGTTGAAAACAGATCTGTGGCTTATGTAGTACGTATGTTAAATTTAGGAATAGTATATTCTGCAACGAGCGTAGAATGATGGCTATTATTCACGAGTGGATGTTTCCCACGCGAGCGACGTAGGAGCGAGTGTCGGAATTTCCACGAGTGAATAATAGCCATTCTACGCAAGTAGAAGACTATACTTTCTCTACGACTTTGATATTGAAGTTTTAAAAATACTATCATTTATTAAAACACAATTATGTGAACTCGCACACTGTTTCGTGGTTCACCTGTCTAACGATAGTTGCGGAAGAGCTCGCAGCGCCTCTGTAGGCGACTGCGGGAACCCTGAGTCGTTGTGTAATGAACTAGGACGAATGCGATTGGTGACAGGTGTGTTAGAATAATATTCTCGCACGGCTTGTGGAATTGGCATGATTACTGCATCCGATAACATGGAGAAATGAATACATTCTGCTATAGTCGTAGAGAAAATAATTTTTCCACATTTTCGATACCAGAGCCCGGCAAAACCAGTTTTTCTGTTTCGGGGCGCACGATGACATAACTTTCTCTTCTTACGAAGAACTTCGTAAGGCAAAAAAGTAAAAATGTTTTGTCTGTCTACTAAAACATTCATCCCTCTATCTCTCACCATTGACCGATTCTGGCATGAAGAGTTATTATATAAACTCTTGTCAATGTTTAAGTTGTAAAACAATATCACACCTAAACAATACGCCCCTTAAGTGCAGGACTTACACAAGGAAACCCCCGTCTCCTCATCCTTTATTCCATCTCTACACACCGGACATGCCAGATTAACTCACACAGCACAATTTGTGGATGATACCGCAATCTACATCGCATCCATCAATAAATGTCACAGAAAATTGTTATGGATGTGTTAGGGTAGTTTAAAATAGGCGCGCACGCATCAGCATGCAATTATTTGTGTATACTGAAGTACCCCGCGTGGCCTACAACCCCACACAATTCCTTGTTCTATCAAAATGATTGATCCCGGGTGGGTCCTTTATCCGCACCCCCATTCAGTGCAAAAACACCTTCAGGATGGTATGTGGATCCCGCCACAGACCGGGAGCGGTAGCTCAGTGCATCAACTGATGTCACTGCATGCTGACAAATGTAATCTACAAAAAATACAAGTCATCCAACACAATTTCTTAAGATGTATCACCCAAAGCCCCTTAGTTCATCTACAAGCACATACACACATAATTAAATACCAAACCAACCTCTTACCACAAAGCCTATTCCACCACTACACTTTATTCAAACTTCCGTTTGATCAATCAAAACAGAAATCTCAAACTGGACAAGCGTTCTTAAACATTTTCAGAAACTCACAATACAGCAATTGAGGTGCTCTGGGAGTCCTCTCGTCAAATGTAGTTTAGTGTTTATTGTAAGTAAGATTGCAGGTCTGTGACTATAAACGTAGGTATAGTTAAGATTTACCTGAACTATCTAAATTCATCCACGACATGAAACAATTTTTTCGCGCAAGTCGCTTTCACTCACAGAGACTAGAATAGCTGTTGAGTATTGCCAAAATGTTCGATTGTAATCTTTTTTGTAATTCGGTTGCGTGGTTATTTTCCTGATATACGAATGAATACGTACAAGTATATTGAATGTGGAAATGTGTATAAAATCACTTTTCAGTTTCTATAACCCAACGTTTGCGTGTTTGGTAGCTCAAAACTTTAAAGAATGTCATGACTTCATAAAACACTTGCGACTTAAAACGATCGAAAGAAATCATTTTGAAGTTTGTTGTTCTAACAATGTAGTTTTGTTACTGTCCTAACCAATGCATTCAATATCTGATACTTCCAACTACGTAAATTAATCGGTATTGAACTCTTCAATACTCTGCCTTGTTTGTCTTTTCCATACGTATTTTTAATAACTTTGTTATGCCTATATTATTCTCATGCTGAATGTAGATGTTTGACTCCGCTATCAAGAAAATCCGTTAATATCTTTAAAACTCTTCATAACAGAAAACACTACTTTCAGGACGAGAAACACATTCTTCTCCCAAATCAAAATATCTACGTCGCTTGACATCATCTCTAACCTTAAAAAAATAGTGGTGCACATAAACGAAATCACGTGAGCCGCCCGTTTTCAAAACCGTTTACTTGCAGGACGAGGAATGTCCCATTAAGTTTTCCCAATTAGGGTTCCTCCGCGAGCTCCACCAGCGCTTCGCGAGGCGGGAGCCAATCTCGAGCTCTGCGGAGCGCGAGCAGCCGCGAGCGGCTCCCGAGGGGCAAGTTGCGAGTCACGCTGCGCAGTGGGCCCGAACGGGAGTCTCCAGACCGACTCGCCAGCTTCGTACCGGGAGCGGCCGCTCAGCGCGTCAACTGATGTCACTGCAGCGCCTCTGGCTGGGAGGTCCTAGGTTCCCACTCCCCACGGCGGCAGGATTTTCGACACTCGCTTTTCAGCTATGTCGAATTCAGTCGCTGTCTGGAGGGGAATTCTAGCGACCGGCTGCTCTGATTGGTAGTTTTCCGTGGTTTCTCCGATCAACACAAGGCGATTGCCGGAGCAGTACCCTACCAAGCGGACCACGCGCGATCTTTTCCTTCCTCTTCCTTGTCCTATCCGCTCCCCTTACACACACACACACACACACACACACTTACACCAACATACATTACACTACCACATATTCCGGGAGACCGGTCGGGAGCTTAGAGCTTGTCCCGGCTGGGGCGGTGTCCCGCTAGTGGGAGAGTCCTGGTTAGGGGGAAACCCCACTAGCCGACGGTAGGTCGGTGCCGGATCTCGCCATCCAGCGGTGGAAGATCACCGCCATCTCCAGGGAAAACATGCACTACACTTACGTGACTAATCACCAAAACTTTTGACGTGCCTGGAATCACTAACCAACGAATGAGTTTCGAAATTCTAAACAATTTTTGTGTAAAGAAACCACCGAATAAAAGAGGAAATGCACAAAAATGGGCCATCAGTTTGTAACAAAAAGTTTTTGCTGTAATGAGTTTTGTAATTCTATGAATTAAAAATAATTGCAACTGTCAAATAAAATTGTTATGTTTTGTTTTAACTGGTCTATTAACAAAATAACTGAAGCGAGATTTGAGACTAATGCTTTTAATTTTTTTCCTTTCATTAATTAGTACTCTGAATGCACAACATATTGGATTTTGAAGTTTTTATCAATGGTTTATAACAATTCTAAAATAATATTTATTACCTATCGTTATATTTTAGCATATTCAGCTCTACCTACGTTTGACAGCCAATACACATACTTATATTAAATATATTATAGAATGTTGTAATATTCCTTTCCTGGCCCTCTAATTTAGTATCGACTGGAAGAAGTAAGGAGCACTGATTGCATTCAGAATAGTAGTTTATGCAATTAGTTTATAATGTTAAGCTTTATTGCATGAGTACATGTTTTGAAACCGAGCGACGTTAGGAGCGAGTTTTCAAATTTGTACGAATGCAATAAAGCAACATTATAAACGAGTTGCATACGCTATTTTTGTATAACAGCATTATAAATTTACAAGAGAATCAAACTTAATTTCGCGAAACAACTTTCTTCTGACGTCTCGGATGCTTGACATCCAACGCCCTCTGGAAATCAAATTCAAGATGGCATTGTTGACATCCGTGCGAGAAAACGGTGGTCGGCTGTTCCGTCTTCTTCTACCTCCTCACGATTCTCTCGCTACTATTGGCTGAATGTGTGATGACGTCATGTCGCGTTTAATAATGGCGATAACGTCATGTATTGTGCGATAAAATACTGGATTATGCACGATTCGGGGTATCGAAAAGGGTCGTTTATAATGGTGGTATACAAAAAAGTAAATTACTTAATGTAATTACAGAAATACGTTATGTTAAACCAATCGTTTGAAAACTTATTAAACACGAACATATTTCTTCCGGTAAACGCAATATCAGCGGGCCCAATGGCGGACCTCCAAATCTTCGAGCTGCGACAGCGCCGTGCAAGCTGCAAGTGGCGACGTGCAGTGGGACAAGGGAGTTTCTCAGGGGCGCTGGAGAGTTGATGTATCATGTCTCGAGATAGAAATTGCAATCCCTAATAAATGACGAAATGGAGCATGGCGGGAATACAGAAATCCGGATTCGGTACGCTATGTTCATATTTGTTAATATAAAAATCGTAGTACTTCACTGAAAAATAGCTTGGTGTATGAACATCAATGCCGCATCAGAAAAGACACGTTCTTATCAGTATGGTGAATTGTTTGTAATCCCGCTTCGCTATGACACAAAGTTCGAGTGCCTTTGCTCACAAATACATTTAATACAAAGTGTTAAAATTGAAACATATTAAGTATGTGATACTGTCAAAGTTAACTATGGCATGGTTAAGTAATTTTGCAAGATATTTTGATAAACTGTCACAGCAAACTTCGGGCATTTGTGGATAACAAGTGTATTGGACAGCGTTTATTAGAGAAGTCTTTTAATCGGCTTTCATATAAAGAGAAATTGTCATATTATTATTATTTTATATTTATTAAGTATGTGATCGTGTCAAAATTAACTATTGTCAGATATTTGGTAAGATATTTTGAAAACATATCAAAGTAAACTTCGGGAAATTTGTCTGTTGACAATGAATGTATTGAACGGCGTTTATTAGAGATGACTTAATCGTCGTTCGTATAACGAGAAATTGTAAAAATGAAGGTGTTTCATGAATATATATATATATATATATATATATATATATATATATATATATATATATATATACAGAGAGAGAGAGAGAGAGAGAGAGAATAAAAGTAGTATAAGTTCAAACCAGACAATCTACATAATCGAAGATTGTGTGTAGTTATATAGTCAAAGTTTATTCGCCAGTTCAGCGGCAGCGCAGGGCACGAAAGCAGTACACGCTACTGGAGGTGGGTGGGCAGCCAGTGTGCGCCGCGCCGCGAGGCGAAAGATCGTGAAAGAACAATTAAGCCTCACGTCGCCTGCAGCTCCTCCTACAACTCACGCGCTATTGATTTCGAATGCGCAAATACCTCGGCGCGCCGAGCCGAGCACGGGGCGGCGGCGTCCCAGCCGCCTCACGGAGAAGTTAAATGAGGGTCCCGAGCAAGTGGGCGAGGGGCGGTGGGGGGAAGGGGCTGTTCGCAGAGCGGCAGCGAAATCGGAGCGGGCGGAACCAATGACAAAGGGCGGAGCTCACGAAGCGGACCGACAGCGCCGCGAAGAGGAGAATGGGCTAATGCGTGCAAGGGGCTCCATGATGAGAACTGGAATCGTAATAAAAATATTAAATTACAGAGAAGATCCGATCTATGGGAGAATTTTGCCTATTCCTTGTCCGACGAGGGAATGAAGTAGATGTAAACAAACCGGAAAATATCCCTCCGCCGAAGCGCGTGGTTCGAAGCCTTTGCTGTCATCGCTCCGCTATCACCGCCGCGCTCGCTGGGGCGAACTCGAGTTCATTCCCTCGTTGCACAATATTTATTTATTTATTTTACGTCAAAAAACAGTTAAAAACTGCGTATGACGTGCCATATGGAAAAGTGAATTGTGTGCAGATTTTCAAAATTCTGTGATCCCTACACTAAGTCATATACTACTTAAATTTTGAAACAAAATCTCACATGTAATAAAATTTATTTTGAAGGATAAAAAAGGCAATAAATTTTGTCTCTTATCCATGTTGTCCTTCGGAATAATACTTTCTGCCGCGACAACATGGAAACGATAATTTGAATAATTGTATTTCCCACTGTATTCTAGAAGACGTGCACAGAAAATGAAGTTACATTTATGTCCAGAAGCAAAACAAGGGGCCATCTCAGCATTTGCTCAATGGATCATGGAAACTGGACGAAAAACCTGATCGAGATAGGGGTCATTGACCCGGAAGCTGTAGTACAATAGTTGTTACAGGTTGTTTATACTCATTTATACAGTCCAAATGGTAAATAATGCATTATGTATAATTGTTAAAATATATGTTACTTTTCTTGTGATGCTCAGTATAGTCTCTACTTAGTCTCGAATATCCTTCTATCTAACAAAATCAGCAATATTCGCGGAACGAACCGACGATTGCAAGTCAGGGAACGACATCCAGGCATGCAAAAGAATAATTCTCTCAACTCATTTTTTATTGTTATAAATGAACGATATTAAATTATTTTTAATGTTAATAGTAATGTAATTTTATTGGCAATATGACTACGAAATTCATGCACACGACGCAAATTGCGGGCTGTTCCGTGCCTTCAATATGAAACGCTGAAGGCAAATATTTGCGCAAAAATTATATTTAATTGAAAATGATATTTAGATGTAACTTACTTGGGAAAAAAGTGTTGACTCTGAATCTGTCAGTGGCTATATCCCTTCCAAGCTTGAATCTTCAGAGGAACTTGAGCCGTTGCTGATTATTAAAGAATCAAAAACAGTATCAGAAACACCTTCCAAGTCACACATTCTCTGTTCTTACCATATTACATGTTCAGTAAACTGACGCCACTTCTCCGATGTAACCGCAAAACTAATATCTCTCTATGCGATATACTCACGGACGCCATCAGAAAACTACTCCGCTTGATTTATTGATTTATTTTACGTCAAAAAACAGGTAAAAACTGCGTATGACGTGCTATGGGGAAAAGTGAATTGTGTGCACATTTTCAAAATTCTGTGATCCCTACACTAAGTCATATACTACTTAAATTTTGAATTTTTGAAAGGGAGAAAAAAAACTCCCATGTAGTAAAATCTATTTTCAAGGATAAACAAGCAATAAATTTTGAATTTTGAAAGGGAGAAAAAAAACAAAGAAACTCCCATGTAATGATACGTGCCATCTGACTATTTTCGCTTGTCCATACATTTCACGTATCAGCTCATATAATTTAAAGTAAATAAGCACTTATGTATCTGCTTTGAACGTATGATTGCGCGTGTTCTACTGTATATAACATACAGTTACTTGAATTTGACAGATCTATTTTCTTATGCGTGTGCTTAAAAAATTGCGAGGACGAATGTGTGTCGTGGACTTGCAGCCAATCAGCGATTCCATTCACACTCATTTGTTTACATCTACTTCGTTCTCTCGTTGGACGAGGAATAGTTTGTGCAGATACTGATCACGTGACTAATATGACTAATCGACCCTAAGTAGTCGTCCTGGCCGGGTGGTTGTGTGCATTCTCATATTGTTTTTATGATTCATTAATGTATTTGAGACTTTTTGTTAACATTTGATACGTTTTGCTAAATTAATATCTTTCAAAATTTGTTTTCGGGCACACCTTTAGAGTTTTCCAGTGTCAGTAATGTTTGTTTGTTTTAAAATCATTTTAAATATATTATTTTTGTTGCTCAATGTTGAAGAGCATGCACACTTCCTTTGTTATCCCTGGTTTTTCCCGGCCGCTTAAGGCAAATGCTGGGATGTTGTATTCTTGTTGCGTCTGTGAGCCCAGGGGCATGACATCTGTAAGTTTTATTTTATTTTTATTTCCTAAATGTATCTCTGAATAATGTTTCAATTTGTATCTATAAATTTATGTATTACGTGGTTAGGCGGAAGAGCGGGTCTGATGGCCCGAGTCTCGCCACAAAAATAAAGCCATTATTATTATTATTATTATTATTATTATTATTATTATTATTATTATTGACAGCCTCATAAGAATCTGTGACAATCCACTGCCGCGGAAGTGTCTTTGTCAAAGAGGTCTTAGAGTTCGAGCCCCAGGGTGACAGAATTTAGTCTCTAGCTGTGTAAACCCCACTAGCCGACGGTCGGTCGGCGCCGGATGTCGCCATCCAGCGGGGGAAGATCACCTTCCTGATTATTTGTGTGCAATTTACTCTACACACAACCTCGCTCTATGCATTTGTTTTCCACACGAATCAAAACCACGCTTTCTCTTACTCTCTCATTCTCTCTCTAGTCACTGTTTACATATATTTTTCTTGACTAGTGTTTATGTTCTTCGTTTGATTTGATTTAGACGTTAAATTTCTTGAATGGAAAAGTACAGATTTCTTCGTTTGCTCGGTACGTCAATTCTTTTCTTCAGTAATGGCTCAATCACAAAAGCCAATTCTTTCATAAAATATAACAACAATAATAACAACAACACTAACAATACTAACAACAATAACAACGATAACAACGATAACAACGATAACAACGATAACAACGATAACAACGATAACAACGATAACAACGATAACAACGATAACAACGATAACAACAAACAACGATAACAACGATAACGATAACGATAACAACGATAACAACGATAACAACGATAACAACGATAACAACGATAACAACGATAACAGCAATAACAACAATAATAACAACAACAACAACAATACCAAACGGAACGAAAGGTGAAGGCATAGTGCGCTGACTTCGCAGTCGGGAGGCCCGGGTCCGATCCCCGGGCTGGCTGTCCTGTCCGGGCTTTACGTGGTTTCTCTCGGTCATATAGGCGAATGCTGGGGTGGTTCCAAAAGGCCACGATCACCTCTCATCATCATCCTATCACCTCATAATTCCAGGCTTATAAACCTTGCCTTACCAAGGGATACCACCAAAAAGCTGATCCCCATAATGACACACATTAACCTCTCTCCGGGATAGAATTTGACTGGGCCTCGGAAGAGAACGTGTAGCGAGATCAGATATGGCGGATTTGCAAATAATAATAAATAATTATTATTATTACAAAAATAACAAATAGAGCTCTAAATGTTAGGTACTGTGTATTATTTTTCCTCATTTAGAATGCCGGGATGAGTTTGACCTGTAAAGATGACATGAAATCAACACTCCTCACTGCATTGTAAATGCACCTTTTCATCAATGCAAGCACCGGGAGAGATGGCTCAGATCATCAACTCAGGGCAACAAGATCATTGCAGTCCCTTTGACCAGGCGATCCTAGGTTCGAGCCCCGTCAAAGGCAGAATTTTCGGCACTAGCTTGTGAGCTAAGTCGAATGTTTGGAGAAGAATTCTAGCGGCCGGCTACTCTGATCGGTAGTTTCCCGGGGTTTATACGATCAACACCAGAGTGGTATTGATCGTACAAGGTGTACGTTAAGTAGATTATTATTATTATTATTATTATTATTATTATTATTATTATTATTATTATAAACAGCTGAATATGCAGCTGAACTAATAGGTACCAGTTCTGCTGCACCGCTACAGGCCTATAGCGGAATATATTTTCATCAATCTACTCGTGGTTTGTGGTAGTAGTGATTAGCGACAGACAGAAAAATTATGATCGTGGTGCATCTACCAACATTATTTAAATTTTTTGTTTTTAAATTTGTGATGTACTAATGTTTACCAAACTTTGCAAGGACACTGCAACAATGTTGAAGACGGCCCTCTAAAATTTTCCTATCTATTCACACACTACTTTTGTGATATCGATATCGGTACATGTCGTTGAATTCTCTTTTATTAGTATAGATTCCGTAAACTTTAATTGGATGTTTACAATAAATTACATTCTTCCTCTCCTTTTAGATGTTGAGGGCTAGTATTTTCAAGTACGAGAGCGTACAAACGGATAAATAACGAGTGTAAACGTGCAGTCCTCGAATTTGAAAAGTATTAAAAACCTTCCTGGAATCCTTCGGTGGAAGTGTTTGGTGCCTTGAACTCCAGGTTCGAACTTTCGGGACCTTGGAGTATTTCTCACTTACTGCAGACAAAGGAAGCATTAAGGGCGGAGGATTCTTCTTCGGCGAACGTCCTGTGGGGCGGGCGCGGAGGACGAGGGGGGCGGCAGCGAGGGCGCCTGCGCCCAGCGAGGACGGCAAAAGCCCTCGAAAGGCTGCGCTTCCACCGCGCTGAGCACGGCCGCTTTCATGCCGCTCCGCCAGACGCGACGGCGGGGGTGGCGGGGGTGGCGGGGCGGCGGGGGCGGCGGGGGCGGCGCGGGGGGCGGCGGGGGCGGCGGGGCCGCGGGGCGGCAGGGGCGGCGGGGGCGGCGGGGGCGGCGGGGCGGCGGGGCGGCGGGGGCGGCGGGGCGGCGGGGCGGCGGGGCGGCGAGGGCGGCGGGGCGGCGGGGGCGGCGGGGCGGCGGGGCGGCGGGGCGGCGGGGCGGCGGGGGGCGGGCGGCGGCGGGGTGGCGGGGTGGCGGGGTGGCGGGGCGGCGGGGGCGGCGGGGGCGGCGGGGCGGCGGGGGCGGGGGCGGCGGGGCGGGGGCGGCAAGAGCGGAACCAGAGCCGTAGAAGGAGGAGGAAATTCTACTCATTTCCGCTCTGTTAATTACGTCTATAATGAGTTCGGGGACCGGGCGATCCAGCGCATGCTTTGTGACGAAGGAGCCGCGATTCGACCTGCTGCTCCGCGCCGTGCCGCAAACACCAGAAAGCGCGGCGGCGAGCGAGTATCAGCGCAGGCGTCGCTGCTGCCATCTCGCGGGGCCCCGAGCAAACACGCAGGGCGCGCTCTACTGGCACTCGGCCGACCTCCCAAGCGCGTCCTCCGCCCCGCTCGCTGCCCGGCGCCCCCTCCCGCAATCACCGCACTGAATGAGTCGGCGGAGATGTTTGCTCTATGGAGTTGGATACATTCACGAAAAGCTTTCAATTTATTCGTTGAGAATGGAAGAAACCCTCCGACGTCTTTCAAGTTTTTTTGAGACAAAATGGAAATGGATTTTTTGAAATAGAAACGTAAAATTTATATTAAAAAATCAATACTCTTATTGTTAATAGTACGTTCTTTTGAAACATTTGTATGGAGACTTTCTAAAACATTTTTTTGTGTTTCATCGAGTTCCGTCGACTATGGTGGGTCTTTTAATCCTATGTATTTCGTTAAACATCATCCTAAACTATACGAAATCAGCCACGATGTGATAATGTAGAATTTCCGATTTCATAATCAGCCAATTATTCGAAAATGACCAACATTCTTTTATGATTATTATCTTGTTGCGACCATTAAAAATTGTGATAATTTAATTACTTAATATTTGACAATTAATTATTTATTTGAAAGACAAATCACATTTTATTATTCAATAAAATGCAATAGTCAATATTTTTAAATAAAAGGTTTAATGCCAAAATTGCAGCAATGACTCCATAATATATGTGATGATCCATTATTTACTTAAACATGGTTTTGGGGTTTCTTTACTTTACTAATTCATTTACATTTTTTTCTTTCTTTTCACCCCTCCCATCCTTCTCCAGACAACTACTTCATTAAAACCTTTCCTTTATTTCACTCCCCCAATTCCGAGACTTCCTTTTGCTTCTCGCCAAACATGGAGAAGTGATTCTAGTCACGAACGACTCCGCCTTATCTGAAAGCTTCTTTCCCGTGGAGAATCTTTTTCTTTCCTATCCTCTTTCTTTTGCCTTTCTCTTCCACTCGTAGCCCCTCGATGCGCTTAAAGTGTCCTGCGAAATCAATGCGCAGGGTTTTTTTCAATTACGTGTATAGTAAAAACCCTACCATAAGGAATTTAGTAATGCACTTGTGTTTAGCAAACAGGAGTAAAGATTCTTTTCCGGCAGCAGAGACAAAATCCCAAAGATGGAAACTGTTGATTTTGTGAAGCAGTTTCAAACAGAGTGTGGATTCACTTGCTCATGGATTTAAAGCAAAGATCTTACAACACAACATTTTCTATCGTCCTATTAGAATGAGTTTCATGATATTACGTCATTGCAAATTGTATGCTAACTAACTATTCAGCCATTTCTTGAAAACTCTTTTTAGGAAAACAGGCGCGTGATATTCGAATTTGCAATTTTAAAAGATTTTTCGAAATTTAACTGGTTTTAATGACAATCAGGTATATACCAAGTTTGTAGGCTTTTCTCTGCTGCTTAATAAGTGGAAACTCCCCCCAACAATATTCTACTCTGCAGGACCTGTCTTTTACGACGAAGTTTTCAGTTCCCTGGGGTGTGTTCCTACACTATTTGTGGCTTTTATCTCATTTTGTCTATACTTCATCGGCATACAAGCACGTCATTGGCATTTAATTTGGACAGATGCTCAATATAAAGCATCTTCCCATAACCTGGGTGTGGCCGCCTCGGCGACTAGCAGCTTCCCGGTTGTCCCAGTTGCCGGACTCTTTGGTTGCTCGAGGATTCTGGGTAGCCCAAACACATGTCTGTTGCCTTGGAATGTCGCTACGTCACTGAAGATTGTACATTCACAACGACACGTCATCTCCCATATAGTATTGCGTTTGAAAACAAAACTCGAAACGCCTTTGTTTGTTGTTCTGTTTCATTTGTTGCAAGAGCTGACATACGCCTTCATATCACAAACTCTTACGTACTGTCTTTCAGACAGCCGTAAAAGGTATTTGCAGCTCGCGGAATGCTCTGCGAATTTATTTTTTCAGGGACCTTTAAAAAATTCTCTCAAACGGTCAACATTCTCTTCACTCAGTGTAGGACGAACATTTCTATTCTTAGGACTCAAGCAACCAGTACTCACAAATTTCTTATGCCAGACGTAAATAGACTTCCTGCTTGGTGCTTCTTTGTTGTTACATCCAAACAAAACTTTTTAAGTTCCTCTTTTATCAATTACACATACAAGAGCTGAATCGTTTTTAGTTCCTGTGCAATAAATTAACAAAAGTGTTCCCGGACTTTATGAACATTCTGAATACAAGTGATTCACGTAACTTTAGCACTTTCTGTGATTTTTGAACGGTTGAATTTATTGCAATGCAGTTTTCAAGAAGTGCTTTAGGGAATGAGGATTATTGATGTATTGTTTCGATTTTATCACTTGTTTTTTAAGAGATTTTAGGTCAGATTTGCTTTTCTTCTAATGAAATTATACTTTTTTTAGTCCATCATGACGAGCGTAAAAATACAAATCTAACGTTATACATGTCGTATGTTAGATAAACATTTTTGAGTAATTTGGATTTTTTGTGCCACACATCTTTTTTAATGGTTTTTATTATCCTTGTTCGACAATTATGTCTTTCAAGGGCTTTTATGTTACATAATATATATAATAATTTTTAACTACATTTCATCATACATGTACAACGTTTGAAGACAATAATATTGGAAATTAACAACTAAGGATATACCCAGGAAGGGTCCTTCAGAAAAGTACATTCAATATTTGAATTAAAAACATAAATATTAAATTTATAAATGTTTAAACTTGCTTTACAGCTAATTAAGGAGGATGTATTAGGTGTTTGGAATTTCTTGATTTGATTCGTGGGAAAATATTAACTGATACACGTGGTTTTCTTTTGTTTTGTTTTGTTTTTTCGTGTTTCCGGGCGCGTCAACTGCTTTGGTCATTAGTCCCGTTAGTGTAGTGCATGTTTTCTCGGGAGATGGCAGTGATCTTCCCCCGCTGGATGGCGAGATCCGGCGCCGACCTACCGTCGGCTAGTGGGGTTTCCCCCTAACCAGCCACCTGCGGGGCACCGCCCCAGCCGGGACGAGCTCTAAGCTCCCGACCGGTCTCCCAGAATGTGTGATAGTGTAGTGCATGTTAGTGTAAGTGAGTGTGTAAGGAGAGAGGATAGGACAAGGAAGAGGAAGGATATATTGCGCGCGGTCTGTGGCCCGTTAGGTAGGGTACTGCTCCGGCATTCGCCTGGTGTTGATCGGAGATTCCACGTAAAACTGCCGATTAGAGAAGCCGGCCGCTAAAATTCTCCTCCAGATAGCGGCTGGATTCGGCCTAGCTATGCAGCTAGTATTGAAAATTCTGCCGCGGTCGGGACTCGAAACCTAAGACCTCGGGGTCAGAGGCACTGCAGTGACATCAGTTGATGCCCTGGCCCACCTAAACTGGGCAGTGCCCTGCTGCGCCCTCGCCGCCTCAGCTGGAAGGAGAGCGGCACGCCACCGCTGGCCCTTTGGCCTCAAGGAGCTTGTCGTATTCGAGCAGAGGAGGTCGCTATAACCGTTTTCTTTTTCACAGGCGCGGCTCGTCATCAAAGGC
This sequence comes from Teleogryllus oceanicus, assembly GCA_964035755.1. Classification (NCBI taxonomy): domain Eukaryota; kingdom Metazoa; phylum Arthropoda; class Insecta; order Orthoptera; family Gryllidae; genus Teleogryllus; species Teleogryllus oceanicus. Next base: position 12,992,277 of record CAXIVR010000009.1, read on the forward strand.
TATAGGGCGGAGCCTCTCCTATAGAAATCGCCCCCTAAAAGAAATTAAAAAATATATTTATAAATATATCTATTTATAAATAATGGATTTCCGATTTAAATTATATAACAATCATATCAACATTTTTCTTTGTGAGTACGTTAACAGCCGTCCGTAACGCATTTAAAGCTGCTGACAGGGAAGAGAAAAGCGTTAGGCTCCCACTTCATTCCGCCATAAGGCCTGTAAAACGTGAAGGCGTGACGTCATGCATTCACTGTACAGGCATCCCGGTGGATGAAGGCTGCGGGCCTAGGGTCTGAAGAAGGGTTTGCTCACCAGATAGCGTTACTATGCAGCTCAGCGAGTAGCATTGCGTATCAACTAGTTTTGCCAATATTTAGTAGGAGCGCTACTCCCTTAAGCCTTTATGAGAATCGCGAAGTCTGTGGGACAATAGTCGTCGTCATCGGAAGAGACTATAGAAATGCAATGTAATGTACTGCATGTTGCCTGCTTTCCCCATTTAGAAAACCACGAGCCGCGACTGCTTTTTCATTATATTAAGTCTCATAAAATGACGAAAAATCTCGCATTCATAATGACGGGGCTCGTTTGGTGAGCAGACAGTAAGTTTGAGTGATAAAAACAGGTCATAATAGTCTTGTGCATCGGTAAAAATCATAAAATATGTTCTGCGCTGTTCTCTTTTCTTTCTTCTTCTTCTGAGAATGTAAATAGTGGCAATTGAATGTGGCAACTCTTGTGTGAGAAAATGTCATTTGTAAGTGTGTACAAAGTGAATGATAAAGTGGATATGCGAAGTGAAAGAGAGCTTAAGATAGTCAAAAGCCAATATTGAAGCAATAGTGCAAAGCGCGCTTACAAAGTAAAGCAAGTCCAATTTTCATTACAACCTATAAAATTTCGAAAATTCCAAATTCAAATTTCCAGTGTGGATTGTGCTGGAGTGTGTTTGCTTTGCTTTCTTTGCTGGAACGATTTGGCTGAAGAAATAGTAGGATTGAAGTTGGAATATTGCACGTAGCCAATGGAAAGAGAACGCGAGAAATAATGTACTTTTGTAGGACCATTATTTAGATACTTTGATTAGTTAGATGTAATTATCTCCTTATAAAGCAACGGCTAACAGACATTCTTAGCGTTCACTAGTAATACAATACATTTCAAATCTTAATAAGAAGCTCACCAAATCTTGTTATGCCCTATACACCCTCAGGTCAAGCTCCAACATTGAGACTCTTAGGACAATGTATTATGCAAATGTTCACTCACACTTGAAATATGGATTAATATTTTGGGGAAATGCCCCTGAAAGCACTCGTACATTTATTATCCAAAAAAGAATACTGCGAACAATGACCAGCACTCATAAGCTGGAGTCTTGCAAACCCTTGTTCAAAAAATTAAGGATTCTTCCACTACCGTGCATGTACATATTTGAAATAGTTGTCTTCACAAAGAAGATTCTCATGGAAAACAAAGACACTTTCACTCTAAATTCTGATGTACACAACTATAACACTCGACAAAAGGATAACCTACATGTTCCCCAATCTGAAACTACACTTTATCAAAAAAGTACCGCAATAGAGGGCATTACACTTTACAACAAATTGAGCCATGATATTAAAGATATTAATACAATACATAGATTTAAAAGTAAATTGAAAGCTTTCCTGCTTAACAACATGTTCTACAGTGTGAAGGAATACACAAATCACATCACTACCTCCCTTAAAAAACAAAAATAAAAATTCTAATCCCATTGATTCTCTGTTTCATGTTGACGGTTCAAGTTGAAGCAGAAAAAAGAACTGGCATATCCCATCCTGCCTGTGTTAATTGCAGTTGGACTGATGTAGAAGGAGAATGCCAAACCCAAATTCTATTTCCTTCATCCTGAATTTGCTAAATGCACTAGGCATCGTTAATATCGTTAAATCATTTCTGAATGAATAGTATTTTATTATTAGTATTGTTACTATTATAATTGATATTACTATTATTATTACTATTATAATTATTACTGTTACTATTATTATTATTATTATTATTATTATTATTATTATTATTATTATTATTATTATTATTGTAAGATCAATGACCAACTTGATCAGGGTTTTTTGTCCAGTTTCCCTTGATCCTTTGAGCAAATGCTGAGATGGTCCCCATTGTTTTGATTTCTGGACAGTAAATGTAACTTCACTCCGCCATATCTGACTCGTCATACACGATTGAAATTGTATTTGTGACTCAATAAATATTATTATTATTATTATTATTATTATTATTAATACAGTGTTCCGAACTCGCATCACATAAAAAACATCCTTTCTCCAAGTGCAAGTGAATAACATACTTTCTCTACAGCGTTTATTTAATGTATGTATTCCCGCTGTACATTAGTCAAGGAATGATACAATCCGCGTGGATTCCAATTCAGAATCCATAGCTTTTTGACCAAGCACGTTCCTAAAATTTTCGGAACCCACGGATTGAATTACATTTTCTCAGATATTCGCCCTTCTTTTGAACCGTGACTCATAATTAACAAATCGTGCAGTTTTATGTGTACATTGCTCTTATTTTTCATTACATTTCCTCCTACAGCTCATTCATTAAATTCGTGGTGCAACAACAGCAAATACTTTCTCGCGTTATTGGAAACAGCTACGTTATATTGACAAATTGCATTGGCTTCAGCCTATAGTCGGCAAACAAGTTAATCTGCCACTGCTTACCGCACTTTATACGAAAAGATCTCCAGGCGTGTTTGGGGGTAAACGGTGTTAGAAAGAAACGTAAAAATTTAAATATCGGTTTCAGCGCTAAGTGAGCGGATTATTGAAGAAAGGAATGCTCCACCCCGGGATATGTGTCAACGAGCTGTTCGAAACTTAAAAGATCATCTCCAACGGTGTATTACATCTAAAGACCATCATCTTCGGGAGCTAGGATATTATTTTCAAAACATAATAAACATAAAATCATATGCAAAACCGAATACCAAAATGAAACATTTTTTCCTATAAACTGGAATTAATTTTTTATAACTCGTCAAAACTGTTTAGTGGGTTCTGCGTCACTCTGTAGTCCATGCCACTGCATAAACATTTTCTTCACAAAATATGTATGATTGCATGACATCTCTATCCAAATCAGTGAATGTAACAAATATCTAAATAAGGTTCACTATTGATTATTTTGTTTCCGGGTGCGTAAGCTGTTATGGCCATTAGTCCGCAAAACATGGTGCTTGTTATAATGTAAAAAGTGACAACAAACGGACAACATGGTTAAGAACCCAAACTTTATTGCTTATTTGTCCTTGAAAATAGATTTTTATTACATGGAAGCTTGCTTGCTTTTTTTCTTTCTCTTTTCATTCATTCAAAATTCAAGTAGTATATGACTTAGTGTAGGGATCACTGAATTTTGAAAATGTGCACACAATTTATTTCTCCTCATACCACGTCATAAGCAGTTTTAACTGCTTTTTGGCGTAAAATAAAATTTAAAAAATAAAATAAGTGGAAGCCAAAAGAAAGTGAGATCCGGACGCGACCTACACGACAGTTTGTGGGGTTTCCCCCTCCAGTTTTGTGCGCCACCGGGGCACAGCCACAGAGCACAGATTCAAGGAGTGAATACTGCAAAGTGATAAGTCTTCCGGTGGCGAGGATTGGGCTGTGCACTTTGGACTTATCTACGCAGTATACAGCGACTTTGCAAGTTTTTGGACATCTTCTCGGCGCTCGGTGGCTTAGCAAGTTTTGGTAGTCTGAAAATTCAGATTATAATTCCATCGTTCTGGTTCGTCCGTAAAGTGAAAAATAAATTGTTTTACGAACTTCAGAGTTTTGCTCACTACGGTAGTGATAGTGATGGTGTGTATGCAAGGAGAGAGAAGAGGCGATTGATGGGGAAGGAAAGATGGCGAGAAGTCAGTGGCCCGTTTGTTAGAGTGCTACTCCAGCAATCGCCTAGTGTTGATCGCAGTAACCAGGACGATCATGGCAGCCGGCCGGTAGATTTATTTTCCAAACAGCGCCTGATTCCTTCATTCTATGTAGCTTCTGTGCTACCCTCAGGACTCGAGCCTTAGGAGCTCCCGGTGAAAGACGCTGCAGTGGCAAGCGGTGTTGCCCGGAGCCAATTCAGCCGGGGCTCCTTCTCACTATATATGTTATTGTGAAATAAAATTGGCTGTTAAGACATAGAAATAATAAGGCAGAAGAAAGATAATGGACACATGAAAAACAAATTAAGGAAATAACCTTTGAATCGCTTTAGACAGTGTTGCATCATGTTCGTAAATCAAAGGGCATTAGGCTTCTGATTAGTGTTGAGAGAGTTAATGACTTGTAAAGATTTAGCAAAGAAGTTGCATTTTCTGAGAAATTCTGTGTTTCCCGGAAATTACTTAAAGCGAGGTGAGCGACCATCCTTCGACAGAAGCCTAGTAACGATCGAAGCAACAAGATAATTTCGGCAAGTATTCATTCCTACTCGTGAACATAGTCTAAATTTAGAAGGTTTGGTCGGAGGTGTAAAATTGAAAATGAAGGTAGCGCTAGGAAGGATGTAAAAATCAAGTTACGGTGGTGTCAGTCTATCCTTAGGGAACCTTGAGTTAATACGGGGCCATGATGCACGACGGCCCAAATTAAATATTATGGAACAGGGTGAGGAGTGAATATTTTGATAGAAATGGTCGGCTATTTCACTTACGTGTTCGTCTAGTGTAAATATATTTAGCTCGCGATGAAATTGGGAATTTGGAATAAACCATGGTGCCTTGAGCGCCTTTATTACGAACTTATTTTGGAATGCAACTAACTTTTGGAGGTTACTGGGTGCTACGCCACCCCAAACTGGACATGCACAGTGGATTGAATAATTGATTTGTGCAGTAATATTCGGCTTTCTATACTTATGGCAGATTCAGAGTTAATTAAGGGGAACATTTTCAATGTTTTGACCAAGGATTTATTAGCAGTTGCATGGATGAGGGGTTTCTACGTTAGTCTTTTGTCAAATAATTCTCTTAAGTACTTCACCAATGAAGAGGTCTACGAGATGAGGTTCCCCTTGATGTTAAGTTCGGGGCGATTTTTCGGTCGGCGTAATGTGAATATCTCTGCTTTGCATTTCCCATGATTTAGCTTCATTCTCCACTTTTCCTATGATTTAGCTTTATTCTCCAAATAATTTCGAGGAACGTGGAACGATGTCTGCCGCGTTGGTGCTCTTGATGGCGGTGGCTCTGACAGCAGCTCATCATATTCCAGGCCATCTGACCGACGAAGCTCACGCTCCCCCTCTTTCAGAACGTAAGTGGATTGATTCATTGATTTTTTCCTGTTTCCGGGCGCGTCAACTGCTTTGGTCATTAGTCCCGTAAGTGTAGTGTATGTTTTTCTCGGGATACGGCGGTGACCTTCCCCCGCTGGATGGCGAGATCCGGCGCTGACCTACCGTCGGCTAGTGGGGTTTCCCCCTAACCAGGGCTCTCCCACCCGCGGGGCACCGCCCCAGACGGGACAAGCTCTAAGCTCCAGACCGGTCTCCCAGAATATGTGGTAGTGTGGTGCAAATTCCCATAAAACACAATGTAATGTATGTGTTTCAAATATTTAATGACTGATGAAATTATATTCTGCTTTCTATTTGATTTACGTAATGATTCTATGAAACTGTCTCTAAAAATAAACTAATTGGGTTGATTAATTAGCATTACGTCCTATTTTATGCAAGAAATGTTTTATTACTAAGGAACAGGAACATGAATGCGCCAAACTACACCGCGCTTAGTTCTCAGATGCTCATCTGAGATGCATTGTTAGTTTTCAGTCCTACTTCGCTTGTAAGTAACCACCAAGTAAATGTTATGCCGTAATACAATATTCTGCGTACAATTGAGGCGTTCTACAAAATCACTATTTTACAGTAGTGCTTTTTCTAAAATCAGAGGATTCAGATAAATACCTAATTCTGACCGAAATTATCCACGTCGTTTTCTTAAATTTTTTAGAACGAAATAATTAAATATATGTAACGAATTTCTAAGTTATACGGAAGATAACTTTTCTCTCAGAGAAAAAATGAAATTACAACTTATTTCTGCCTCTAATATTTAATTTTATGATATAATTCATATGTATTTCAAATAACATATCGTAAACATAGTTTTATTACAATTTTCCAGTTATTGTTATACTAATAATAACAGTTACAGTTAATAACATTTAACAAATAATTTAATAAAAAACGTACTTCAGTTGATAGGCAATAGTTTAGAAGAAAGTAAAATACTGTTCCAACCATTACAAAAAATGTTTCGTTGATACAAAGTCGTTACCAACAACAATTTTAATGTAAAAACCATAACAGCAAGGACAAATAATGTAATAATCTTACAGGAAAGTAAAAAATGTTAGTAGTTTATCTTTCTTCCTTCACATATCTTCAGATCACTAATCTAACTGCTCATCATCTTCTAGTGTATTTGAAGAAAATCTGATGAGTTACTAGAATGTAATTCATAATTCTAATTGTATCATTGGGATTTCTCTTGTTTATTTTCAAAGTATTTTCGTAATTCTTATAGAGTCTGATTAGGTCTATAATATAACACCTGCCTTTCGTGCGGCTTCTAACTTCTGTGTAATGACTGAGTTGTTGATTGTAGATTTAGATGAGTTTCAAAATATCATGATCACCCTGTTCAAACCTGAAAGTCACAATAATAGAAAAATGTAACAAATCCCTTATTATTTACTGTCTTTTTGGTAATACCAATCTGTAAGCATTGGACATCTTTAAAGTTACTTCTCTCTCTCTTAGTAACTGCGCATGGTACATTAACAGTCGATATACAAATGACATCCATTCAGTACTCCGATCAAACATTTCTACTTTGGAAAGATAGAGAAGCAATCCACCAAAGTCTCGATCACAGGGTAGTCTAGCATGGCCTTCTTTAGGGGATCAGTGAGTAGCAGACTTGCATCTTCCACATTCTAACAACACACCAGAAAAACGGTTGAACAATTTTTGTTTTATTCATTTCAGTTTGCACAGCAAATGTGAAGTTGTTCTGCCGGTTTTGCGATCTGCAAGTACACATTTTATTAAGCACTTTCTCACCTCACCTGATCTTCTTTTATCATGATTCTCACTCCTTTGCTTCTCTAATTTGTATTACTTGATATAAATTCATCAATTCTTTCATATTTTTCAGTTGCTTTTTTAAATTCACTATTGTTTGTAACATTAAAATCAAACTTCCTTCTTCTGGATGTAATGTTGGTGACTGTCTATCTCAGAAAGATGAGGAACAGAAATAGATAACAACTCTGCCTTATAATTCTATATTCAATTTCCAAATGGCAGCAAACTATATATCATTAGAGACCTTTAATGATCACCTATTTATCTACAGGAATATTTCCAATTTCATGCAAGTGTGGTTTGTGACTATCTCTGACGCAACGCCCAAATTAGAAACTACATCAAAAAGTTAGCGAACTGACAAAATAAATCCTATGTTACACTGTCTAAAATCTAGTATGTGCTCTTTAATAATTAAATATACACACGCACTGCCACGTTTACTCGAGAATAATCAACTAACTTCCGTATAATGGTTTCACTTAGCCACTTGAAGGATAAGTAAGTTACATACTTCAATAAATAAAATATTTTGTAAGTACAGACATATTTCCATCATGTGTCTCAATTCCCATTGGATACAAGTATTTTTTGAAAACAGCAACTAATGGTGCTATAACATATTTCAAACGTTTTCGATTAATTTATTTCGCTTTCCATTAGTTTCTGTTTTTTTATCTTGTGTTTTTTTTTTAGATAAATTACTTCAATATTTATTATGGCGAACATTTTAATTACTGTAGGCAGTGGAACCTCGTTAATCCGGTCTTCCAACGACCGAATGTAATCTGATGAACAAAGATTTGGTTAATTTTACAGGGATGAAACTACTACGGTTACGAAATATTAAACACTAAAAACAGCATAGGTCAATTATTCACTACTAGGGAACGATTCGTTTGAAATATACAAATGTCGAATTGCAAACCAGGTACCTGAGGTGAAGACATACCTCAGTTCTAGGTTCAAATGTCACAAAATGTTACTAATGAAGTTTGTTAGTTTCTTTGGAGTGGAATTTTGATGGCGTTCTCATGCAGCCCATTCCCGAAAATCCACTAAAATGAGCTCCGTCAATGTTTCCGTCTGTCATTCCGAATACATCACATTTAACAGGTGCATCGTAGCCTCCACTTGGGTAATCCCATCTACCCTTTCATCCTTTGGGTCATGTTGGCTGAAATACACTCTCGAGAGATCAGAACGGTCATTGCTAGACTTTGAAGTAAAGAACAACGAAGACATGTCAATTTACTACGAGTAAATTGCTAATGAATATTCGCAAATAGGATATTTTAAATGAAATATTTAGTTTCCAAGATGGTTTGATTACTAAAGCAGAAAGCACGTATAGCACATAGATTTGAAGAATTTTAGTTTTTTATCAACTACCCTCCAGCATTATCAAACTATTGACCCTAAAAGAAATAATAATAATAATAATAATAATAATAATAATAATAATAATAATAATAATAATAACAATAATAATATCAATAATAACAATAATAATTATTATATGGGCAATGTTGTTAATATAATTTACTTTTGCAATTGCACATAGTAAGCAATGTTCTGTAAATTTTTAGTATGCGTCATTTTTCTCGGTTTTACGTGATTAACCTTAGATAGATTTCATTACACCTGTTATGTGCACTATTAAGTGTTTTTAATATGTTATTTATCTGTATTTCAATAGTAAAAGAACAATTCTCAGAATCACATAAATGTACATTTACGTCATGTCTAAATAGCGTCCCTTTTCTATTACTGTGCGCATTATGTGTTGTTTCTTTTCATTCCAGACAAATGTGTTCCTGGTACAACCTGGAAGTTGGATTGCAACACGTGTCAATGCACTGATTCTGGAAATTCGATCTGCACTGTCATGGCTTGCATAGATAATATACCTATCAAACTCCCATAACCTGTATAAAATAAAATGTGCCTACACATAATTTCCTCCACCTCGGCTTAGAGCTTATCGTGGTCATGACATTTTCTTTCATACTATATGTCATACTCAGAATTAGCACTATGAAATACAAACAAATGAGTAACATATTAATGCATTCAAAATTAACAATAACAATTGATTTGTAACAATGTTCTTGTGAATAAACATACCGGAAAATGATGTAAGAAATACAAATTGTTGAAATTATATCACCATGTGTTTCTATCTCTCCCAATTAGATATCAAACGTAAGTATTTAACCAAGAAAATTAGTGTTTACATTTTCAAGCCCATTGCAACTTTTCAAAGGTTAAGCCAAATGATTTCCTTAAGTCTCTCCGAAAATCAGAAGTACATAAAGTATATCCAAATATCGATATTGCTTGGCGTATATTTCTTAGTCATCCAGTTACAAATTGTTCTCTGGAGCGCTCATTTTCTTGTTTTAAAAGGATTAAAAATTATTTGCGTTCAGTTATGTCAGAAGATGTATTAAATTATCTTGCCGTTTTATATATTGAATCCAATTTAACATTGTCTTCAGGTTGCAACACTTTAATTGAAAACTTTGCTAGCAAGAAATGTAGACGTATTTTTCTGTAAACAATTTTATAATGAAATTTGATAAAATTAAAATTTTATTCTAGATAAAAATAACTATTTTTGTAAAATAATTTTTAATGTTCATTCACCCACTTGGAATCGGTAGTAAAGAGCTTTTTGATTTTTACGTAAATACGGTGTTTCACAAGGGGTCAGAATGAGTGGCATTTTGGCTTCAGCCTATAGTCGGCAATCAAGTTAATCCGCCTCTGCTTACCGCAATTTTTATACTATAAGATCTCCAGGCGTGTTTGGGGGAGTGACACGAAGGGAAAGACGTTTAAAAGTGTTTTTCTACACATTATTCCCTGTACATCCACAACTATCAATCCTACCAATAATTATGTCGACGGTGTTCACAATTAATAAATATTTGTACTCGATCCTTATCCAATAAACTCTGGATCGTCAGTTTTCGTACCCGAAGTAATCTTGGAGCCAATGACTTCGGATATTTGCACGTTCACACAAAATAAAATTTGATAAGATATAAAATGTTTGTTTTTGAATAAAATAATCCAAATCCAAGGTCTTTGCCGTAAAAAACAAGAATTTTAGGAGCCTATAACTTTAAAAGGGTTAATTTTACAACGAACCCTTATAAAAGTGTTTTTGTAAAAAAAATTGTCTAATTTAATTTTGTATCGAATGTAATTTTTGGTATAGTTACAAAGATATGTGCAAAAATCATAAAAAGAAGCACTTTTAAACGCCCCACCCCCACTCCCCATATCTGACTCATCCTTGCAGTTCAAGATTTTCAGTATAATGTGCGGTAAGTACCGAAGAACAATCGCGTCAAGATTCAAAACTCTTTGGTCTAATTTGAATGAGCTAAAGCAATAAAATTGCCTGCCAGAGAGCGGTAATAATGCTTTAATTTTATATATTACAAAAGATTAAAATATTGGTTCAACAGCACATACGTTTTCGCATAATTTGTGGTTCTTGCAATATTCAAAAATTTAGACACATTATCCGAAAATCGCACCTGCGCCGTGATTGTAAGCGGACTTTGCTCAATCGGAGAAAAAATTAATCCGCCAATCTGGAGTCACTTTTGATAAAATTTTGAGGATTTAACGATTCCTGTTAAGTACTCCCAAAAATCAAAATATTGGTTTCAGAGCTAAGTGAGCGGATTATTGAAGAAGGGAAATGTGTCAACAATTGTTCGAAACTTAAAATATGGTCTCCAACGGTGTGTTACATCTAAACACCGTCATCTTCGGGAGCTGGGATTTTATTTTCAAAACACAATAAACATAAAATCACATGCAACACCGAATTCGAAAATGCAAACATTTTTTTCCTATAAACTCGAATTAATTTTGTATAACTCGTCAAAACCGTTTAGTCGGTTCTGCGTCACTCTGTAGTCCTTGCCACTGCATAAACATTTTCTTCACAAAATATGTATGATTGCATTACATCTCTATCCAAATAAGTAAATGCTGTATATAACAAATATCTGTATTAAATTTCACTAGTGATTATTTTGTGTTTCCGGGTGCGTAAGCTGCTATGGCCATTAGTCCCGTAAGCATGGTGCTTGTTATAAAGTAAAAAGGGAAATGTATAAGACCCATACCTTTATTGCTTATTTGTCCTTTAATATAAATTTTTATTACATTGAAGCTTGCTTTTTTTTTCTTTTTCTCTTCATTCATTCAAAATTCAAGAAGTGTATGACTTAGTGCAGGAATCACAGAATTTTGAAAATGTGCACACAATTTATTTCTCCTCATAGCACGTCATACGAAGTTTTAACTGTTTTTTGACGTAAAATAAAATAAAAAAATAAAATAAGTAGAGGCCAATGGAAATTGAGATCCGGACACGACCTACACGACAGTGTGTGTGTGTGTGTGTGGTTCCCCCTCCAGATTTGTGCGCCTGCGGGGCACAGCCACAGAGCGCAGATTCGAGAAGTGAATACTGCGAAGTCATAAGTCTTCCGGTGGCGGGAATTGGGCTGTGCACTTTGGACATTTCTACGCAGTATACAGCGACTTTGCAAGTTTTTGGACATCATCTCGGCTCTCGGTGGCTTAGCAAGTTTTGGTATATCTGAAAATTCATATTCCAATTTCATCGCTCTGGTTCGTCCGTAAAGTGAAAAATAAATTGTTTTACGAAATTCAGAGTTTTGCTCACTACAGTAGTGGTAGTGGAGGTGTGTATGCAAGGAGAGAGAAGGGGCGATTGATGAGGAAGAAAAGATGGCGCAAAGTCAGTGGCCCGTTTGTTAGAGTGCTACTCCAGCAATCGCCTGGTGTTGATCGCAGTAACCAGGACGATCATAGCAGCCGGCCGGTACATTTATTTTCCAAACAGCGGCTGATTTCTTCATTCTATGTAGCTTCTTTGCTAGCATCAGGACTCGAGCCTTAGGAGCTCCCGGTCAAAGACGCTGCAGTGGCAAGCGGTGTTGCCCAGAGCCAATTCAGCCGGGACTCCTTACTAGATATGTTATTGTGAAATAAAATCGCTGTTAAGACATAGAAATAATAAGGCAGAAGAAAGATTATGGACACATGAAAAACAAATTAAGGAAATAACCTTTGAATCGCTTTAGACAGTGTTGCATCATGTTCGTAAATCAAAGGACATTAGGCTTCTGATTAGTGTTGCGAGAGTTAATGACTTGTAAAGATTTAGCAAGGAAGTTGTATTTTCTGAGAAATACTGTGTTTCCCGGAAATTACTTAAAGAGAGGTGAGCAACCAACCTTCGACAGAAGCCTAGTAACTATCAAAGCTAGAAGATAATTTCGGCAAGTATTCATTCCTACTCGTGAACATTGTCTAAATTTCGAAGGTTTGGTGTGAGGTGTAAAGTATAAAATTAAGGTAGCGCTAGGAAGGATATAAAAATCAAGTTACGGTGGTGTCAGTCTACCCTTAGGGAACCTTGATTTAATACGGGGCCATGAAGCACGACGGCCCAAATTAAATATTATGAAACAGGGTGAAGAGTAAAGATTTGATAGAAATGGTCGGCTATTTTACTTACGTGTTCGTCTAGTGGTAATATATTTAGCTCGCGATGAAATTGGGTATTTGGAATAAACCCTGGTGACTTGAGGGTCTTTCCTAGGAACTTATTTTGGAATGCAACTAACTTTTGGAGGTTACTGGGTGCTACGCCACCCCAAACTGGACATGCACAGTGGATTGAATAATTGATTTGTGCAGTAATATTCGGCTTTCTATACTTATGGCAGATTCAGAGTTAATTAAGGGGAACATTTTCAATGTTTTGACCAAGGCTTTATTAGCAGTTGCATGGATGAGGGGTTTCTACGTTAGTCTTTTGTCAAATAATTCTCTTAAGTACTTCACCAATGAAGAGGTCTACGAGATGAGATTCCCCTTGATGTTAAGTTCGGGGCGATTTTTCGGTCGGCGTAATGTGAATATCTCTGCTTTGCATTTCCCATGATTTAGCTTCATTCTCCACTTTTCCTATGATTTAGCTTTATTCTCCAAATAATTTCGTGGAACGTGGAACGATGTCTGCCGCGTTGGTGCTCTTGATGGCGGTGGCTCTGACAGCAGCTCATCATATTCCAGGCCATCTGACCGACGAAGCACACGCCCCCCCTCTTTCAGAACGTAAGTGGATTGATTCATTGATTTCTTCGTGATTCCGGGCGCGTCAACTGCTTTGGTCATTAGTCCCGTAATTGTAGTGCATGTTGTTTCTCAAGAGATGGCGGTGACATTCCCCCGCTGGATGGCGAGATCTGTCGCCGACCTACCGTCGGCTAGTGGGGTTTCACCCTAACCAGGACTCTCTCACCAGCGGGGCACCGCCCCAGCCGGGACAAGCTCTAAACTCTAGACCGATCTCCCGAAATATGTGATAGTGTAGTGCAAATTACCATAAAATACAACGTAATATGTGTTTCAAATAGTTAATGACTGATGAAATTATTTTGTGCTTTCTATTTGATTTACGTAATGATTCTATGAAACTGTCTCTGAAAATAAACTAATTGGGCTGATTAATTGGCATTACGTACTATTTTCTGCAAGAAATGTTTTATTACTAAGGAACAGGAACATGAATGCGCCAAACTACACCGCGTTTAGTTCTCAGTTGCTCAGCACAGATGCACTGTTAGTTTTCAGTCCTACTTCGCTTGTAAGTAACGACCAAGTAAATGTTATACCGAAAAACAATATTCTGCTTACAATTGAGGCGTTTCACAAAATGACAATTTTACAGTAGTGTTTTTTCTAAAATCAGAGGATTCAGATGAATACCTAATTCTGACCGAAATTATCCACGTCGTTTTCTTAAATTTTTGAGAACGAAATAATTAAATATATAAAAAATTTAAGTTACACGGAAGATGACTTTTTTCTCAGAAAAAAATTAAAATACGACTTATTTCTGTCTCAAACATTTAATTTTATAATATAATTCATATGTATTTCAAATAACATATCGTAAACATAGTTTTATTAACATTTTCCAATTATTGTTGTAAAAAATTATAGTTAATAACATTTATAGACAATAGTTTAGAAGAAAGTAAAATAGTGTTCCAACCATTACAAAAAATGTTTCGTTGATACAAAGTCGTTACCAACAACAATTTTAATGTAAAAACCATAACAGCAAGGACAAATAATGTAATAATCTTTCAGGAAAATAAAAATTGTTAGTAGTTTATCTTTCTTCCTTCACAGATCTTCAGATCACTAATCTAACTGCTCATCATCTTCTAGTGTATTTGAAGAAAATCTGATGAATTACTGGAATGCAATTTAAGATTCTAATTGTATCATTAGGATTTCGTTTGTTCATTTTCAATGCATTTTCGTGTTTCTTAGAGAGTTTGATTAGGTCGATAATGGAACACCTGCCTACAAATGTCGAATTGCATACCAGATACCTGAGGTGAAGAAATACCTCAGTTTAGGTTGAAATGTCACTAAATGTTACTAATGAAGTTTGTTAGTTTCTTTGGAGTGGAATTTTGATGGCGTTCTCATGCAGCCCATTCCCGAAAATCCACTAAAATGAGCTCCGTCAATGTTTCCGTCTGTCATTCCGAATACATCACATTTAACAGGTGCATCGTAGCCTCCACTTGGGTAATCCCATCTACCCTTTCATCCTTTGGATCATGTTGGCTAAAATATTCTCTCAAGAGATCAGAACGGCCATTGCTAGACTTTGAAGTAAGGACGACAACGAAGACTTGTCAATTTACTCCGAGTAAATTGTTAATGAATATTCGCAAATAGGATATTTTAAATGAAATAGTTAGTTTCCAAGATGGTTTGATTACTAAAGCAGAAAGCACGTATTGCACATAGATTTGAAGAATTTTTTTTTCAACTACCCTCCAGCACTATCAAAATATTGACCTCCAAAAAAATAATAATAACAATAATAATAATAATAATAATAATAATAATAATAATAATAATAATAATAATAATAATAATGCAAGTCCGGATAGCGGAGACCACCATTATTAGGCATTATTAGGTAGTAGTGCCGTGGCGATCCCGGACGGAAGGATCGCGGGTTCGAGTCCCGCCTCGAGCATGGGTGTGTTTATGTATGTCTGTTTGTGTGTGCCGTCCATTCATCCTTCATTATCATCATCATTTCATCTTCCATCCCCCAGGACTAACAACCCTGGGGGTATAAAAATCGGATTCAGCCTAATGCTGATCCCCCTAATTAGTTACATGCAAGACTTGCAACGTTATACAAATGATACTGAGCCCGTGCAAGTGCATGTCCTGCGTGGTCCAAGATGGCCTATTCGCGAGCAAAATAATAATAATAATAATAATAATAATAATAGTCATATGAGCAATATTGTTAATATAATTTACTTTTGCAATTGCACATAGTAACCAATATTCTGCAAATGTTTAGTAGGCGTCATTTTTCTCGGTTTTACGTGATTAACCTTAGATAGATTTTATTACACCTGTTATGTGCACTATTAAGTGTTTTTAATATGTCATTTATCTTTATTTCAATAGTAAAAGAACAATTCTCAGGATCACATAAATGTACATTTACATAATGTCTAAATTGCGTCCCTTTTCTATTACTGTGCGCATTATGTGTTGTTTCTTTTCATTCCAGACAAATGTGTTCCTGGTACAACCTGGAAGTTGGATTGCAACACGTGTCAATGCACTAAAACTGGAAATTCTATCTGCACTGACATGGGTTGCATAGATATTATACCTATCAAACTCCCATAAACTGTATAAAATAAAATGTGCCTACACATATTTTCCTCTACCTCGCCTTAGAGCTTATCGTGGTCATGACATTTTCTTTCATACTAAATGTCATACTCAGAATTAGCACTATGCAATACAAACAAATGAGTAACATATTAATGAATTCACAATTAAAAATAACAATTTATTTGTAACAATGTTCTTGTGAATTAACATTCACGGAACGCAATGATGTAAGTGCAATAAAAACTCAGAGTGTTGAAATTATATCACCATGTGTTTCCATCTCTCCCAATAAGATAGCAAACATTAGTATTTATCCAAGTGAACAGTAGGTTGATAATACTGAAGTGTGTAAACATTGAAATACCTTGTACACATCTTTCATTCAAGGTTGGTGTTCACAATAAGACGTTTAGAAACAGTATTTCAACAAGTTGTAAAACCATTTATTGATTATCTCCTCTTAAAAATAAATTACATTATATCGAATGATGATGCAATACTATATATTCCATTGAGTTGCGTGCAGCACGTTTTCTATGACTAATGAAAAAATAGTGGAGCTACACAACACATACTTTCTCGCCTTATTGGAGGCAGCTACGTAATGTTGAAATAGTGCTTCTTCTGCGCTACTACCACCACCTTCTGACCTACTTGAAAACGTCCATTGCAAACAACTCAAACAATGCGCCTGTGACGCACACCTGCATTCATTTCGATTGTCGAGAGGAGCAATCATTTCTAACTTTGACAAATAAAACAAACATGAATACATTTGACTGATACAGCATTCGTATCAAATAATACAGAAGCGAGCACAACGCACTGTTGCAGAGCGCAGCGTTGTCAAAACTATGTCCATTCCCTTGGCGAATAATATCACTTCGTGGCAAAAAAACTTATTTCCATCTGTAAACAAATTTCAACTTGTTGATTGATTAGCCATAGAACATCATTCACAGTTGATAAATAACTCTAATACTAATAAACTAATTAAATAACTAATATTCTACGATTTAAAATATTAAGCTAATTTATTACCACCTTTTACGTTCTCGTATACATACGTATATACGGCGTAATATACGTAGTATAGAGAATGTTATGTAACTCTGCGGAAAATTGAATTCCAGATTTCAACGAAAATACACCTTCAGGGTCCCATGATACCGAACATGTGTTGTTGTTGTTTGTTTTTTTTAAACGTACGTTAATCCGTTCATCCGTCCGTTCGTCTGCCAGACAGACGTACAGACAGACAGACGTACAGACAGACAGACGTACAGACAGACAGACGTACAGACAGACAGACGTACAGACAGACAGACGTACAGACGGACAGACAGACGTACAGACAGACGCACTTCTTCCTCTACGACTTCCTCTACGTCCTCTACTTCGTCCTACTTCCTCCTCTACGTCTTCATTAGAATGTATCTTTCTCTTCGCATTTCTGATCGAAAAATGCCTTTAGGTACTGGAGTTTAATCAATGCCACGTACATAGATGTATTTATCTGGCGTTAATTTAATTACTCGCCAAGATCGCTGCGCAAAAACACGAAAAAGTACTGTTTTAGAAATTTGTTAGAATCTTACGTCCGGATCCGAAATAAAATTATCAGTTCCCATCTGTAGACCGAGACGCTTTGACTGCAACCTCGTGTGTGCCAATTGGTGCACGGCAAGTGATCTAACTGTGAGCGACAGAACATCACACCCGCACATTCGCACGCTGAAGCAGTTACCTAAATACTACGTAGGGATTACTTCGTATACGAGACGTTATAACGTACTACGCACATATACGAGAAAGTTAAAATGGAGCAATTTTTGAGAACATTTTTAAGATGTCTACTGGCTCCATGTAAATACCACAAAAATTGAAATAAAGATTTTCAAAATGGTTGAGCCTTATTCGGGCCAGTTCCACCGGAGAATATTTATTTTGGGAAGAATTCCTACTAATATTCTACTTGCGTTCACAAGGGATAACCAATGAACAGGCAGACAGAAGTACATCAAAGAAGCAATTTTTAAATATTATATATATATATATATATATATATATGTGTGTGTGTGTCTGTATATATATATATATATATATATATATATATATATATATATATATAATTTAATATTTGTTTATAATGTTTTTTCATAAAAATGAAGGAAACCCCAAAACGTGGGTACTGACTACATTATGAATTAGAGAAAGTAATGTCCTACATGTAAGTCCAAGAAAACGCATTTTGACGGTATAATGGGCCCACAAAACAAATTATTGGGTAGTTTTGCGGCGAGGAATTGGCTATGCTTATCTTTAGAAGCAATTTCATGCTGATTAAGTGCGACGGTAGAAGATAAGTGAGAGATCAATCTGGGCAATTTGGTAAGCCACCTCGCTAACAATAGAGATCAATGTCGAAAAATGGCACTTTTCACTGCTGCATTACAAAACTTTCTCTTTATCGTGTGTGTGTGTACACTATACACTCCGTGTACACTATACACTCCGTGTATACGCACATTTATACAAAAAAGAAAAACATTTGATAAAGTTTAATGATTTTATTCTATAAACAACAAAATTATCTAATAATAGACTTTATTCAAAGCAAATTCAAAATGAAATAAACGAATAGATGAAAATGTATTTCAAATAACAATGTTAGGTTCATAATATTTGCAGATAACACATATATTCGAAATTAAACAGTAATTTCGCAATTTCGTAATGCAAAGAAATAGTGAATAAACTAAGTTTGTAACAATAATTGAAAACAAACTATACAACTGGCAAATGTGCAATATTTGGCAGCATGTATTAGCTACTTAGTTGTATTAAACTGTTTCTTTACAGAATATAACATAGTTTCATTATGACGATCATTCATCTGTTCCTGTACTCTGTTCTTCAACATATTCCATACATCGGGAGCCATCCGCAAATATCGGACGGCATCGTCGCGTTCTAGCCGGTACAATTCACACACCTGCCAACAATTGTAGAAGTTGTGGCATGTCATTAGATATGACACTTCAAAATTTGTGATTTGCGAACTCTCTACAATATTTCGGTCTGTGCAATATGTATCTCCCTAAAGTTTATAATACAATACATAGAGTACAATAATAAGGTAAACCGGGAGCGGTAGCTCAGTGCATCAACTGATGTCACTGCAGCGCCTCTGACCGGGAGGTCCTAGGTTCGAGTCCTGAAGGCGGCAGAATTTTCGACACTAGCTTTTCGACACTAGCTTTTCAGCTAGGTCGAATTCAGTCGCTGTCTGGAGGAGAATTCTAGCGACCGGTTGCACTGATCGGTAGTTTTTCGTGATTTCTCCTATCAACACCAGGCGAATGCCGGAGCAGTACCAAACGGACCACGGACCGCGCGCGATCTGTCCTTCCCCTTCCTTGTGCTATCCTCTCCCTTTACACTTACACTTACACTAACATGCACTACACTACCATATATTCCGGTCGGGAGCTTACAGCTTGTCCCGGCTGGGGCGGTGCCCCGCTGGTGGGAGAGTCCTGGTTAGGGGGAAACCCCACTAGCCGACGGTAGGTCGGCGCCGGATCTCGCCATCCGGCGGGGGAAGATCACCGCCATCTCCCGAGAAATAACATTCACTACACTAACGGGACTAATGACCAAAGCAGTTGACGCGCCCGGAAATACGAAAAAATCAATCGATCAATCAATAATAAGGTAAGATGGGTAGAGTTGAGACACAAAAAACAAGTATGTGCAAATTGTCTATAGAGGTTCCTGAAGTATCTTCTGTTACAACAGATCCTCAGAAGGCTCTCGGGCAGCGTGTTAACTCCCTTGATTTTGGTGACTCAATGATTCTGGTGATTCCCGACCGAGGCAAAAATGAAGCTTAGCTTTCTAATACCAATGGCCTCGGTGTCTATACCTGTGTGATGAAAGAAAGCTCAGACTGGCCAAAAAAGCTAGAAAGGTAGGTATGCTTATGGAAATACGCCATGCTCGGGACATTACATCCTTACCCCCGGGCGTGGGGAATATTGTATGTGGTTTTCCTAAATAATATTTACCAACTGAAAAGAACTGTTCGTGATTGGGTTGAATATTGGAATTCTTTTGAAACAACATCGTTCTCTTTCTTCAATTTATCTTTCGGTGCATAAAAATGCACTTACAATTACTGATTTTGCTATTCATACATTTTAGAAGTTTTTAGTAACAAAGTTTTCTAGTTTTTGTGTCAATTTGATGTTATAATTTGATGACTATAATTGATTGATTTTAGTGAATCAATAAAACCTGACACAGCAAAAAGGCACAAACAACATCCAAGGTTCCTCCCCATTGAAATGGTTAAATTTACGACTAATGTAGGTACAATTACTTCAGTAAAGATAGAACCTACTTTCAGCCACTTTGAATCCTTGTTAAGATCTGATCGGTGACGTTTTATGGTCGGAGAATGCTTGTAGAAAACAATTTTTAACAAAATGATTTTTATTTTACATATTTTCTATTTTTTCCTACGTTTTGAAAAAAAGTACATATATATGTCGATATAAATCAATATTTCTTCTTGATTGTCAATATATGTTTACAAATAAAAGTATACAAGGTTTTTTATGACAATCATTTATTCAGTAATTTCACAACGTTTCGTAACTCGTTTTGTTACATCTTCAGGTGCTAAACCTAGTGAGGGAACGCTATCCCATTGAATTACCACGTCAGCAGAACATTCAAGCAAACATTACGAAATACCTCACTCTCACACAGTCGATACCACATAACTGTGAACGATTGTCATAAAAAACTTTGGATACTTTTATTTGCATATGTCGATACGTTGCATTTATTGTTACAATAGATTCCGATCTCCCTAGCCGCGAGCGCTAGCTACCTCGACGGCGATGACGCTGGCCATGCGCCGGTCCATGGCGGACAGGATCTCCACCTCGCCGAAGAAGCCGCCGTCCTGGATGTGCGCCACCTCGAAGCCGTTGCGCAGCACCACGCACACGGTGCCGGCCGCCAGCAGGTACATGCAGTCGCCGAAGGAGCCGATGCGTACCACCACGTCGTTCGGCAGGAAGATCTCGCGCTTGAGGCAGCGCGCCACGCGCGCGCCCAGCCCGGCCGGCAGGCGGCGCAGCCGTCCGAGTCGCGGATGAGCAGGCGCAGCTCGTGGTCGCGCAGCTCCTCGCGCAGGCTGGCCGACAGCAGCGACAGCAGCGCGCTCTCGCGGAAGTACGTGCCGCCCAGGTGGCGCTCGAAAGTACATCTCCACCTGCCGCGCAAGCCCTTGCTTTATTTTTTGCGTGTTTGCGCGCGCGTCAACTGCTTCGGTCATTAGCCCAGTAAGTGTACTTCATGGAGATGGCGGTGATCTTCCCTCGCTGGATGGCGAGATCCGGCGCCGACCTACCGTCGGCTACTGGGGTTTCCCCCTAACAAGGACTCTCCCACCAACGGGGCACCGCCCCAGACGGGACAAGCTCTAAGCTCCCGACCGGTCTCCCGGAATATGTGGTAGTGTAGTGCATGTTAGTGTGTGTAAGGGGAGACGATAGGACAAGGAAGAGGAAGGAAGGATCGCGCGCGAGCTGTGGCCCGTTTGGTAGGGTACTGCTCCGGCATTCGCCTGGTGTTGATCGGAGAAACCACGGAAGATAGATAGTGTAGTGCATGTGACAATAAGGGGCGAGGATATAGAAAATAAAATAAATTTATTTTAACTGAAATTGCGCGTAACCCGGTGTCAGTTATATACATAAATAAGATAGTAAATGTCATGAAAATAATATAATAATGGTAATAATAATTCTAAATAATAATAATAATTCTAAATAATAATAATAATAATAATAATAATAATAATAATAATAATAATAATAATAATAATAATAATAACAATAAGGGTAATGTAAAAACTGCTGATTCTTAAAACATTAAATTACATGAAAGGAAAAGAAACGTCTATCATCTAAAGCTGCAATGAGTATTTATACAATTAAGACCGCACTGCACTATCCTTCGTTTCACTTTACTTCATTTCGCTTCGCTGCACTATAACACTAAAATCATTTCGTTCATTATTTCTCTGCTCTACAATACACGACACCTCACTTCACTGTATAACTTAATATTCTTAGTTAACACCCTCATAAACTTAGAAATACCCTAAATTAATTTCTGTTGAACTGTTGAACACTTCAAGGAAGGGTTTAAAGGTTTTTGCAGGCCATCTATTTCAATCCCTTATCGCTCGATTTGTGAAAGAGAATTTCCCGACATCCGCTCTCTGCATTCTTAAATTTATTCTGTGCCTGTGATCAAGGATAGGTCAAGCAATATGAAAGAAAATCGAGCGCGGGCCTTGGCGTGTTTGTTAGAGTACTGGTCCGACTTTCGCTAGAGTTGATCGGAAGGAACACAGAAAACTACCGATCTGAACAGGCGGTCGATGGAATTCTCCTGCAGATAGACGCTGAATTGGGCCTAGGTAAGTAGCAAGTGTGGAAAATCCATACGCCGTCGGGACTCGAAGCGATGAATTCCCGGTCAGAGGCACGGCAATCGCATGAACTCATGCCCTGAGACTCCTAAGTCGGTACCACGTCTAGGGTCAGGTCTTATTCCTCATCGTATCGAATCAATTCCGGCATCGAGGGGCCGATGAATGAAAGCGAGGAAAGAGTTGCGAGCGCCAAGATGTAATTTCGTGGTTGAAATGATAATGGCGCATGTTAATTGATTAAAAAATATTTTGACATAAAATGCGTCCAAGGTATGCAATAGTGAGGCTCAAGAATGATCGGTGTTAATCTCCTAGACCATCGGACCGTATTTACCGTATAGATTATGAATATAGAAGTATGAAGAGAGCATTAGAAAGTTGGCAAAGAAGAATTCTGAAATAAAATGCATTTGACAGACTCTCAGAAAGTTTGTTAATTGCGTAGGCCAAAGGCCGAAGCCTCGTCATGAAGCGAGACACACCGTCAATTCATCTTTAAATTTCGATGTTATAATACAAGGTATTTCCGCTCGCCGGTGAATGTCGTTATGGAAAGTCTCGTGGAAGTGAGCCTATTCCTTCACGTTTGTTACAGTAAGAGAGAAGAGCCCCAGGGCCTTTTATTTCTTGGGTAAATTAGAGACGATGTTTATAGTGGAAATTTCAAACACCGATAGGAACCAGTCCGTCCGACCGTCCGACCGTCCGACCGTCCGACCGTCCGACCGTCTGTCCGTCTTTCCGCCCGTTTGACCGTCTGTCCTTCTATCCGTCCGCCCGTCTGTCCGTCCGTTCACCCGTCTGTCCGTCCGTTCGCCCGTCTGTCCGTCCGTCTGCCCGTCTGTCCATTCGTCCGTCCGTCTGTCCATCCATCCACCCGTCCGCCTCTGAACACTACTAGCCGCTAAACCATGCGCAGGATTTTTTCCAAATTGAAGGAGCCCATGCCGACCTGGCGCGAGTCGAAGCTTTGATATTTTGAAAAACATTCTTTACGATTGTGCTAAACGTACTTTATATGAAGCCCCTGTGATATTTTCAAAATTTTCTTAGAAAAAGGTTGTTTTTTTTTTCCTTGCAAGAATAGAGTAAAATACACTTATAAAGGTACAGAGGTCCCATTTTTAGGGTTAACTCCATCACCGCCATCACCCGGGGAAAAAACATGCACTACACTAACGGGACTAATGACCCAAGCCGTTGACGCGCCCGGCAACACGAAAACATCAATCAATCAATCAATCAATCAATCAATCGTCATGAAGCATTAACAGAGAGCTGCGATAACGTGGAGAGCGCATTTACCTTCCTTCTGGTGATCATGGGCACCTCGCGGTGCGTGAGGAAGCCCTTGACCAGCCTCATTTGCGCCAGGTAGTGCACGCGCGGGCTCCGCACCCACTTGTTGACGCTCAGCACCTGCTCGATCATGCAGAACAGCGCCACCCGCCCCACCACCACGCAGATCACCGACAGCCACACGTCCTCGGCCCGCCTACGCACACGAGCGCCACGCTCACCCAGAGGGCGCCGCCTGCGCCGCTGCGCCCCACGGCGCCGCCCAGCTTCGTCCCGCTCCGCCCTGCTTCGCCTCGCTTGACCCCGTCACGCCCCGCTTCGTCCCGCTTTGCCCCGCTCCACCCCGCTTCGCCCCGCTTCGTCCCACTTCCCCGTTCCACCCCGCTTCGCCCCGCTTCGCCTCGCTTGACCCCGTCACGCCCCGCTTCGTCCCGCTTCGTCCCGCTTCGCCCCGCTTCGTCCCGCTTCGTCCCACTTTGCCCCGCTTCGTCCCACATTGCCCAGTTCCACCCCGCTTCGCCTCGCTTGACCCCGCCACGCCTCGCTTCGTCCCGCTTCGCCCCGCTTCGTCCCGCTTTGCCCGCTCCACCCCGCTTCACCTTGCTTCACTCCGTCACGCCCCGCTTCGCCCCGCTCCGCCCCGCTTCGCCTCGCTTGACCCCGTCACGCCCGCTTCGTCCCGCTTCGTCCCCTTTGCCCGCTCCACCCGCTTCGCCCCGCTTCACCTTGCTTCTCCGTCACGCCCGCTTCGCCCCGCTCCGCCCGCTCCGCCCCGCTTCGCCCGCTTCGCCCCGCTTCGTCCCGCTTCGTTCTGCTTCGCCCCGCTCCGCCCCGCTCCGCCCCGCTCCGCCCCGCTTTGTCCCACTTTGCCCCGCTCCGCCCCGTTGTAAGAGTACTATGACTATAGAAGGATTTTCCTAAGGATGAGCCAAAGTGACAGTTCGCTAAACTAGGAACATCACATGTAATTCAGAAAAGTATCCCTCCACCGCGACAGCTGTTCAGCCACGCCC
Source organism: Teleogryllus oceanicus (assembly GCA_964035755.1). NCBI lineage: Eukaryota > Metazoa > Arthropoda > Insecta > Orthoptera > Gryllidae > Teleogryllus > Teleogryllus oceanicus. The sequence goes on from CAXIVR010000009.1 coordinate 13,017,075, forward strand.
CACGACAGCTGTTCAGCCCCTGCCAAAGTGTTAATGGCAGCAGCAGTTCCTATGGAGAAGTCTAAGAGTTTCACTGAGATATATGCACGTACGCGAGTCCGGTAATTACATATGTGGAAAATCTCTGAACATGCCCTCACAATCAGTAAAAGAAAACTGCTACTAATGTAAATAGAATGAAAAATGATTTTAAGCCGGAAACACGTGCACCGGTACTCATCTCGCATTCAAGTGTCGGTTTTAAAATAAACATAATATTTATTACACAAAAACTAAATTTACTGTAATGTTTATAGAAAAAAAAAGAATTTATACAGAAGAGCACATAACATAGCACCTCCTAATTTCAATTATTTCTCGCGGAGCACTATATTTTTGTCGGACGAGGACATCACAAAAGGAAGCGTCGAAGACATTTACAAGTTAGCCAACTGCAAACGCACGAATGCAGGAAGGGAGTCTAATGGGCTCGAGGGCACAACGACCACAGAACCTTCAGTTATGTTGCCAGAACTAGCTTTCACTTTGGCTCATCCGTAGGAAAATCGTTTTATACTATACCACAGTCTAATAACACATTCCAGCTGCTTCGAGCAAATTTTTGGACCTGGTGCGACACTAGTGCTTCCAAGCGGCTAGTAATCAGGTATATTTCTTTCTCTTCCTGGTAACATAACGGTATGTGCAGAACATTTCGAGAGAAACCAGTTAATGCTCAATTTGCGCATCTTCAAAAGAAAAATATTTAAATATAATCTAAATAAATATAATAAATAAATATAAAGTAAATATTCAATTGTGAGTAATTTAGTGAGCTAATTGTTAAGAACTGTGCCTTATTAAAAAAACCTGCGTAGCAAAGAAAAGCGTTATAATTTTGGAATGTACGAAAATACGTGTGTACACATAGTTATTATTTCTTTTTTTATATATTGGGTAATTTGCAAATATGAATATTAAGGTTAAATAGAGCTTTTACTGTTGTATAGATGGAAAACATAGAAGGAACCTCCTCGTAGTGTTCCTGGTAACAATACTAAACTGGCAAATCCCTCCACTAATGTACCGGGAGCGGTAGCTCAGTGCATCATCTGATGTCACTGCAGCACCTCTGACCGGGAGGTCCTAGGTTCGAGTCCTGACGGCGGCAGGATTTTCGACACTAGCTTCGACACGTGGTTTCTCCTATCAGCACCCGGCGAATGCCGAAGCATTACCCTACCAAACGGGCCACTGACCGCGCTCGATCTTTCCTTCCTCTTCATTGTCCTATCCTATACCCTTACCACACTTACACTAACATGCACTACACTACCACATAGTCCGGGAGACCGTTCGGGACCTTAGAGCTTGTCCCGGCTGGGGCGGTGACCCGCTGGTGGCAGAGTCCTGGTGAGGGGGAAACCCCACTAGCCGACGGTAGGTCGGCGCCGGATCTCGCCATCCAGCGGGGGCAGATCACCCCCTCTCCCGAAAAAACATGCACTACACTAACAGGATTAATACCCAAAGCAGTTGACGCGCGTTCAAACACGAAAAAATAAATCCACTAATGTGCGCATCTTCCAAAGAGAAGATAACTGCCGTCACAGTGTTATATAATACATTATATATATATATATATATATATATATATATATATAGTATGTATGTATGTATGTGTGTGTATGTGTATGTGTATGTGTGTGTGTGTGTGTGTGTGTGTGTGTTGGGAAAGGACTCTGAAACTCAAGAAAGCGTGCACAGATGATTTTCTCCTCCATACGTCACGTACAGTTTTTGACACTTTTTTTTACTAAAATAAATAAATAAAATAAAATAAATCGATTTATCGGTATCAAGGATCCTACAATACAAGAATACTGACTACACATGTTAGAGAAAATAATTTACTATATATAGCGACAAGATTTATTCACATTTTTCTTACCAGGGTCGGGGAATAAGAGTTTCTCTCTCTAAAAGTGGCGTTTTTCCCGCAGCATTGCAATATCTCTCTACTGCCTAAGCAGAAGCTATAGAGTGACTGATTAATATTGATTGCGGGCCCATCAACATCTTCGGTTATTAGTCCCGTTAGTATTGTGAATGTATTTTCATTAAGAGGTGGTGGTGATTTTTCCCCCGCTGGATGGCGACCTTCGGCGCCGATCTACCGTCGACTACCGGGGATTTCCACCACGTGGGCCCCAGCAGGTATCTCCCACCAGCGGGGCACCGCCCCAGCCGGGAGAAGCTCTAAGCCCCCAACCGGTCTCCCGGCGGTAGTCCACGTTAGTGTAAGAGTGTGAGTAAGAGGTAAAGATAGGACAAAATGAAGGAAACATCACGTGAGGTCCGTGGCCCATTTATTAGGATACTGCTCCGGCATTCGCCTGGTGTTGATCGGTGACACCACGTAAAACTAACGATTAGAGCAGCCGGCCGCTAGAATTTCTTCCAGACAGCCTAGCTGAAAGGCTAGTGTCGAAAATCCTGTTGCCGTCAGGACTCGAACCTAGGACCACCCGGTCAGTGACATCAGATGATGCACTGAGCTACCTCTCCCGGTGAAATGTCCTTTGTACGCACCAACTTCTGTTATAAAAATGCTTACGCTCGTGGGAAGAATAGAAAAATGCGCAAATACACGGGACGAAAAGGATAATTTCACATTTGAAATCATCGAAATATCACTTAGAGGTGAGCTTACTTAGGGTACACGGAACCAAAGCCCAACTTGAGCATCAACATCACACCGCGAAAAAGGCTAATGATGTACAGCTTGTCTTCTTCCTCGTCGATAGGCTTGGTGTCTTGGGCTCCAATTTTTACGTTGACCCAGCTATCATTGACGTTCGGCAAGTTTGATCCGTGAACGCAGTACGGGATAAAAACTAACATGCACGCAGTCCAATTTAAAGTCACTATCCAGCACGCCACCACTGGCACAAGGCGTTTCAACGTCGCGTTGGCGTTAACAAACTCCAGCGCCAAGAACATGCTCTTGTAGAACAGCCGAACTGAGAAGACCTTGGCCAAGCGTGCGATTCCAAAAATGTGTCTGAAAATAACATACAAAATCACCTTACTGTATGTCAGATTTTCGACAATGAAAATAAATAAATTGGCAGTTTAATCGCTCATTCTACGCTCAGCCGCTGTCGCGTTCGGACATGCTCCGCAGTGCCGCGACCGACCTCTAGCCGAGTGCAGAGTTCTACGAACTTTCATGCGCCAGCTGATGTTCTAGTCGGCGCATTAGTGTATCGATTATTAAGTAACAATGCAATTACTTAGAGTTAATAGCGATAAAGCCAGTGTCTCCAGTGTTATCGCCTGCGGAGATAACACAATCGAGTCAACATCACAACATATCGGTGAGGCCATCCGTGTCGGCAATGGCCTCACTGAATACTCATCTGAAGAAAACATGGATTCATCCCAGCTTACATCTTTCCCACATGATGTGAGTTTTCAACAGCTTTACCCACATCAATCTCAACCCCAAATGCTATCGTCAACGCAGGAAGTGTCAGAAGGAAGTGGAATACAAGCACAAGGTAACGAAGCAATGCCGCAAGGTGTAGCGTCCGCTAGTCTCTACCCCTCGTTGCACGAGTTCTCTTCATCGCCTAACGCAGAAAATATTGAAATCAACTCCAATGAACAATTAAATGGACAAACTTCAAAGGACTTGAAAATAACGAAAACTCTTCAATTCCTGCCAAAAAAATGGCAAATGAACTCGTTTATGAAGTGCCAGTGAAAAATAGATTCGAAAGGTTATATTATAGAGTCCTCACGCCGAAAAAGTGAATAAATCCTGTTGCTAAATTTAGAAGAAAAAAACTCCAACGTGCAAAGAAGTATTGCGCTATTGTTATCATCGACGTCAGGAATGCATTTAATACGGCAAGGTGGAGTTCCATACTTATTACGTTAAGAAACTGGCAGTTCCGAAGTACACAATGAAAATGGAAGCTACTTTGAGGAAAGGAATTTTACTATACGAAACTGGGACCGGAATAAAAACGTATCTCGAGTGGTGTTCCGCAAGGCTCGATACTTGGCCCGCTGTTATGGAATATTATGTATGACTCCGTTTTGAAGCTCCAGCTGCCAGAAGGATATTGGATTTGCTGACGATGTTGCCGTGTTAGTGGTCGGCAAATATACTGAAGAGGTCACGCAGGTTGCCAGCGAGGCTGTAGCTACGATTCGGCGGTGACTAACGTCGGTGGGGCTCCAGATGGCCGAGCAGAAAACAGAGGCTGCCTTGGTGACAGGCAGAAAGTGAAAGAGGGTATTTCTCTCAATGTTGGGGGTTGTAAAATAGCCTTCCAGTACTCTCTGAGATACTTAGCAGTTCAGATTAACGCGAGAATCCATTTCGAGAAGCACTTGCGTATACTCTGCGATAAAGCATAGCCTCCGCCTTGTCTCGAGTAATGCCTAACGTTGGGGGTCCACGGCAAAGTAGCCGGAGGCTACTGTCCAGCGCAGTTAACTCTACGCAGCTCTACGCAGCCCCCATTTGGGCTGATACCTTTGGGATCCAGTCGTACGTCGCGATGCGAAGTCAGTGTTCAGAAGGTCCGCCTAGACGGTGGCCCGGGCATTTCGAACGGTTTCGTATGACGTTGTGTATGATAGCTGACTTGACACCTATACATTTCATGGCATAAGAAAGGGTCAAGCTGTACAGACGAAAGCGAGAGGGAGCTACAAATAGGAGCGTCATCATGAAGGAAGAGAGGGAGGTGACAATGGCCAAGTAGTAAGGGAAATAGACTATCATCCACTAGTAGATGGACATTTCGTCTTATTCCTGACAACAAAGTGGACCCAAAGGAAACACGGAGAGGTGGATCATTATTTGACCCAGTTGTTCAAGGAGCACGTGTGCTACCGTGCAATCCAACTCCGTTTCCGGTTGGACGAGGACTCCTCATGCCCAACCTGTGATCCATTGGTTGAAGATATGGAGCACGTGTTCTTTCACTGTCCGCGCTTCGTTGATGAGAGGGAAGAACTCCACCGACTTCTCCTGCAGGAAGTGACTCGTGATACCATCGTCACTGGGTTGCTGGTGTCCCAAGAGAATTGGAGTGCAGTACCCACCTATGCCGCAAACGTTTTAAAGAAGCTTCGGGTGGAAGAACGATTTCGAAGCAGTATCTCGTGACATGAGTTGGCACAGAGCGCTAAGCCGATCTGCTCTCCCGTGATGCAATGCCTGACGGCGGTTCCGCGGGAAGGGAACCAGAAGAATGGGAGGGGTTTATAGTGGGTGGGCACAGGCTAACTGCGAATCCTACACGCTGCGGAATGTGGGCTCTGCAGTCTTTGGAAGATTTTTCCCTGCCCTCGTAAAAACACACACACACACACAGACACACAGAGAGACACACATGCAGACAGATAGACATACATACACAGACAGATACACAGACAGACGTTTTGAAAGAAACCAGTTTTTCGGTATCAGGGAACCCCAAAACATGAATTTCCGTTGAAATCGATTTTCCGCAGCATTACATAACTTATAGGGATTATACGAACCCGTAACGCCACCATAAGCCACGAGAAAAGACCGGAAAACAGAGAAATAGGGTACGCGGCGGAGCGATGGTCCGACAAAACGACATCTACCCGCAGGTTTTCGCACTCCGATGACCGAAGTTAGGGATAATATTTTCTTGAGAGGGCGCGAAGGAGGAGAAAATTCACCCCTCCAGAAATTTCCCCAGTCGGAGTCACATAAATACCGCGACGCACTTCGGAAGAGCTCTCTTACAACTTCGACAGCGACGGCGACTTAACTTAATACTTCGGCGATAGTCATTGGTTAGTGCAGGAGTATAATTTTACCTGCTTAGTTAAAGCTGATTTAAGAAACGCGGTAATAAGTGATAGAATTCAGAAGTGAAGTGCATGTACAGTGTTAGCACTAACATTACGCGAGAAAGCAAGCGATGTGATTGCTTGAACCTGAAATGAGTTTCATAATTGAAATAAATTCGCGCAGAAGGACTTTAAACGAAATCCAGTATTTAATTTTGTACGCCACGACCACGCACGCTCAAAGTGTGGTATGTCGGCCGAGTGCTAGAAGTATTCAATTCAAGTTCGTTAGTTATTTAAAGCTGGTAGCGCGAGCAACGGGTACGCGGCAGGCGGCAGAAGGACGACTCCAGTGAAGGCTCAAGCGTAGGCGAGAAGGACTTGGACCACATACGTGGATGGTACGAGCCCGAGATCGAGAGAAAGGTCTGGAATTTGGACGTGTGGCGGCATTCTGAGATCGAGGGAAAGAAGCGGTGTAACCGCGGGACATCGAACCAGTCAAGTGACGTGGCGAGGACGGCGAGCGACCGAAAACTCCAAGGTTAACTGATGGCGAGCGGGAAGGAGATGTCGAGGTAAAGAACTGGCAACTTCTATGCGGCAATGTGTTGGGAAACCGTGCAGTTTTAAATACCAGGCGAAGCGTCCTAAAATAGATGAAAGTTCCAAATAATTACTGGGAGAAATATTTCGAACGTATGAGCGGCAGTTTAGATTTCATTCGCTGTACGCACCAGTAAATTCGTTTGAATGCCATACCTTGTGCAACTTTTCTAAAGTAAATTATAATTTTTCATGTAATGTAAAGATAATCTTATTTGAAAGTCATGTTTCCATTGTATGATGTCAGGGATAATTAGTTGCTATAATTTGTAAAAGGGTACGATTTAAGTGACGTGTGTGTCACGTTTATTCTTGTGTTAGAGTTTACAGCATTGTAATAAATGCGCAGCTTAAGGCTGGCCTCTGTGAAGTCTATGATAGAATAATTGTAGAGAATCACTTAAAGGGCCGTTCACGAGGAAAACCTAAGATTAACAAAAGTTAAATAAGGTACACGAAATAATTCAGAAAGAGGTAGAAGCAAAAGTATTGTGAATAGTACTTCTTGAAGTATTCAGGCAGTCGAGGTGACGCCTATACATTTTTTTGTGGTTGTGTTCTTTCTTTTTTTGTTTGTTTTCCTTGCAGTGACCATCTACGCAAAGTGCATACTTTATTGTATATTTGTGCCACTGTGTAATTTGTTTTACTGAATATATGCTCATTTTACCAGAATTTTACCTAATTTATTGTGTCAAGGGTTCAGACCTTTCTCATACCCGAAAGATCCTGCTTCCTGAGAATTCAAAGCTCGCTTCACGAGCATTCATAGTTTCACGCTTCATCGCCACCGGCTGGAAGGTAGTAGGGGGGCGTGTTATAATATATATTTGAAAGTTGCAGAGGTTCGAGTGAGGCCTAATGGGCAGGGGTTTATTCAGTTCGAAAATAATTCTTCGTATAGTTTAGGCGCTAGTGTTGTACGCATATAAATATCACCAACGGACGAACGGAGTCAGACAGAGGGAAATTTAAAAAAACACATTTCGGTATCAGGATATCTTTAAACTTTTATTTCCGTTGATATCTAGAAATCAATTTTCCACAGCATTACATAACTTTCTGAACACTACATACTTACTCCGTATATACAAGTACGTAGATATATGAGAAGGTAAAAGGCAATGATTTCAGTATTGTACTAGCCGAGCCCTTGTGATTACATTGCACGGAAGAAAATCGTCGGTACAACGGAACAATACTATTTATGCACTCGATAAAAAATGGAAAATTCCCATAATGTTTCATGGTATTCAGTACTAATTCTCAAATACATATTAAACGATGGAGGTCTACAAATTCTGGAACAATACAATCACCCTTTCCTGACAACGTAGAGCTAAACATGATTGAGATTTTTATATCTACCAAGATGTGTACATGTATGTTGTAGTGGATTATTGTAGGACATCCTATTTACCTTAGCGTCAAAACGTAATCTATTACGCATAGTTATAAGCATTGGTTTGTTTTTGTAAAGTGTCACATGTACCAGACAATTACTGGAAATTTTGTATATATACACTCACTAATCTTTGCATTTAAAATCAGTAATTAAAAAAAATTTAAAACACACAATACGTATTGTTTTAAATATATAAATTCTAGTATTTTTTAACTTTTTCTTCAAAACACGTACAATCGCAATAGCAGGTTTATTCCGCCAAATAGACCGAAGACGGATTCATAAAAAGGAGTATTCCTTTGTGAACTAATGGCATTTTTATGAGCTTCAGAACCATCGAATTGTGTACCACCTAACGATAACTATAACGATAACCATCCTATACGATAGACGTGTAATTAGTTCATAAATATCAAGGAGACTGGGAGATGAATTACCTTTGTCCGTCGTTTAAAGGCGAGCCCAATTCCTCGTTATAAAGTACTGGGATATAAAAAGGCATAGCTCCGATTATGTCTACTGCAAACCATCCGCGGAAATACTTCCGTGCGATCTTCTTCATATCGAGCACTGCTACCATAAACTTCTTGTCCATGTATCCCGTGAAAAATTGTCTGAAAACATTGAGAAGTAGGAATGGCGAGACGATGAGCCTCGTTTTGCGAGAAGTTGCAGAGACTCTTTCATCTGACCAAAATGGCACATGATATTGATCAAAAATGTACATTAACAACATCCATGTGTCACAAAGGCCAGCCAGAATGCTGAAAGGATGCATTATATACCAGTGTCTTAAGTGTACATGCCGTCGTTGTTCAAATAAAATATCATTTTCACATTGGAAGTATTTCCAGTGCTCGGGGTGTCTCTTGGATACGACGACGAGCTTTAGAAGCAATTTCTTCAGGGTGTTCATCTTAATATCCAATGGATTCCGTCGTTTTGGAATACTACAAACATGCGGAGTATCCAAAAATCGAATTTCTATTTCATTCATCTTCGCCGACCAAGTTCACTAGATTTCAAGAACAAATATAATGCACTGATTACACCAAGAATACGCCGAAGTGTACCATGTAAACGTTACCATGGTAATATTTGTTCGCTCTTGTTTAACAGTATATTATTTTTTTTACTTTCTAGTATACGTACATACGGAGTAATATACATAATATAGAAAAAGTTATGTAGTGCTGCGCGAAAAAACGGCGGATTTTCGGCCCAAAAATATTAATTATTGGACCCTGACAACGAAAAAGTCGATAAATCCAGTTGCTAAATTAAGAAAAAACACGTAAATTAACATGTGAACTAGCCAGAATCCCTGTTTTGAGTCCATGATGCTGAAAAATCAATTGAAAGCAAAAGTCAGTCCGTCTGTCTGTCCGTCGGTCGTATGTGAATTCAGAATTTTTCAATATCTCTCACGCCGTTAACATGTAGATTTTCATCGATTTGTGTACATTATTACATTGAGTGAATGTGCTTCAAATGAAGTTTTTCGAAAACTCAATAGATTCCTGTGGAAAGGGGCTTCTAATTTCGCATTTACAGTAATGCTTAATCGCCATTTTGTACTTTCGATGACGATAGATGGCCAGAGAATGGAGCAAGACCATAAAGCCAGTCTACACCAAGGATATTAGAAAAATTTGCGTCCTACTGTAGCTCCTCTAGTTTTTTCTCGTACACGTACGTATGTACGAATTAATACACGGAATTTGGTTTTAGAATCCCCTTATACCAAAAAAGTGTTGTTTTTTTCCTTTCAAAATGTCCGACCGTCCGTCTGTTCTATGATTATAACGAGCGCCTAAACCATACCTAGGCCTTTTTTCAAAATGGATATTTACCGGTCAATCTGACTCGACTCCAAGCGCTACGATTATGAAAATCTTTAAAATTTGGGGGTACTTTACATGAACCCCCAGGGGCATTTTCAAAATTTTCTCAAAAATTATTCAAACTTTTTTCTTGGAATATTTGAAACAATAGAGCAAAATGCACTTATAAAGGTGGAATAGGTTCGATTTTCACTGTTAGATCTGAATGTTTGAAAATTTCAAAAGTTTGAAATTATTCCGACGTCTTCCTACAACTACAAAATTGAAGTTAGGGATTTTCCTTGTATAAAAATTTCTTCTCCATACTCATATCTTTCATTAAGGTCATATCCGTTTTTTGAAAATATAAGTATTTTCCCCGCAATATGCGTGGAATATGTAAAAAAATGTGCTAAAGGTAATCTTAAAGAGGACATAAACGACGCATTGTTCTATTCTTTAGTTTTTTCAAAAATTTCATTTTTTTTTCTTAACTCACACGTCGTTCATTAACGTTTAAATTCCCTAATTATACAATTGGCAGAGCAACAAGTGGTGGTAGGGTATTAGGTGTCGGAAGACCCGGCGTATCCCAATTTCAGAAAACATAAGCTCAAAAATATAGCGTGGCGTACTCAATACGCGGAGCGCCCATTTAAGGGTTAACGACGCCTGGAACATGCAGGTGTTGTTTGGTGCAATCCGCCTCGCGGGTGACAGCGAGTTCGGGTGTAATGCGGAGTAATATACGATTAATGGTACATTTTTTTTATTCAATAAACAGTAATATTTTAAGGAATAAGACGATATTAAATGGTTTATAAAGTACTTCGCATTCTGATGAGCAATTTATAAAAAACAGTTGAGAAATTCATCGCAAACGGAAGTACTGTGTCATGGTCTAGGAGTTATATCACCACTAGTTCGACTAAATAAGACAGCTATATCTTATTACCGCCACAGTCTCGATGTGCGACATTCAGCTTCTCACATGTTGATGAGACATTGTTGCGATAATTTCAGTTAAGCTTTGCAGATTGCTTAAAAAGAAATGTCTGGCAAATATTCGCCGTTTTCTGGATCACGGTTAAATAACTTTTTCTTAAAATGTTCCAAGTTAAGGGATAGAAAGTAAATGCAAAAACAAGATTTTCTAAAAGACGGCTTCAAGTTTTTTCTTCAAACTATTGGTACAGATAGTACTAAATGTACTTTACAAGTTGACATAAATGCCATATTGCTCTCTTTTTTTAAATACAAAAATTTATTTTTTTACTAGCCTCCTAAATCCTTAATTTTTACATTAGCCGCCATTTGTTCACATTATTGTATTTATGAGTACATGTGCTCTAAATAACGTCAAAAAGTTTCTCAAAAACCCAACAGTTTTCTGTGAAAATGAGCTCCAAATTCCACATTTTCAGAACAGCTCAAACATTATTTTCTCAAAAATAGCTCCAATTTTTTTTCTTCAAACTTCTCGTACGGATAGTGCGGAATGTTGTATTAAACAGTACGGATTGTACTGTTTAATACAACATAAAGTTCAGTTTGGGATACTCTTGTTTTTTCAAAAATTACTCAAATTTAACTTTTTGTAATATCTCTCACGCCATTAATATTCACATTTCCCGCAATTTGTAAACACTATTACACATGGGAGTTAATGTGCTTTAAATGCCTTCTAATGAAGTTTCTCAACTCAAAACTCAAAAATATACAGAAACGCTTAAACGGAATTTTTCTTAAAAAAGGATTCAAATTTTTCCCTTACCAAAATTACCACTTAGGACGCGGTTAGCCGTTTTTTATAAATGCCGATTAAGCGTTAGTGAAAATGCAAAATTTGAAGCTCTTTTTCACAGGAATCTATTGAGTTTTCGAAAAACTTCATTTGAAGTAATATCAAGAACATTCACTCACAAATGTAATAATGTATACAAATCGATAGAAATGTGCACATTAACGACGTTAATGACGTTTTGAAAAAAGAAAAGAACACGCCAAAATGAATCTAAAGTTACATTTCAGTTTAATATGACTTTACGGCATATTAAAACAGTGCAATTAGCACAATCTATTGGAAAAAGTTGAAAAAAATTGAAGCCATTTCTTAGAAAATGGCGTTTTAGCATTACTGAAAATGCGGAATTTTGAGCTCATTTTTGCAAAACTGTTTGAGTTTTCGAGAAACATTATTTGACATTATTTAAAGTATATTTGCTCATAAATATAATCTGTATAAATTGCCTCTAATGTAAATGTGACGACACAAGTCAAAAAAATTACATTTTTGTAATTTTTGAAAATCAAAAGAACAGAGCAATATGGCGTTTATGTCATCGTATTTGGTTAATTTGTCACCAACCCTGCCAAAATATTAAAGAAAAAAATTGGTGCCGTTTTTGAGAAAATCTGGTTTTTATAATTTTTAAAATTAAAAATATTGCACGAACTATTGCGCGAAAACTAAGAAAATTTTCGAAAAATATACATAACCTTTATGAAAGAACTATAATGGAAAACAAATTTTCTTTCATGGAAGAATCTATATCGAGAATTGCGTAGTTGTAGGAAGACGCTGAAAAAAATTCAAACTTTTGCAATTGTCGAAACTTCAGAGTGAACCGTGAAAATCGGACCTATGCCACTTTTATAAGTGTATTCTTTCAAGAAATTAAAGAAAAATTTGGAACCGTTTTTGAGGAAATTTTGAAAATGTCCGGGGGACTTCATGTAAGTACCCTCAAATTTTAAAAGAATGTTTTTCAAAATCTCAAAGCGTCAGCTAGAGCCAGATCGACAGGGGATTCGATCTGAAAAAAACGTACTAATGGTTTAGACGCTAGTTGTATTCACAGACGGACGTTTTGCTTTCAATTGGTTTTTCCCCATCAAGGTCCCATAAAACAGATTCTGGCTACACCACGTGTTACAGGATATTTTTCTCTTAATTTAACATCTGGATTAACCATTTTTATTGGTATGAAGGCCCGGTAAGTAATTTTTTTCTGTAAAAAATTCGCCGTTTTTTCGCGCAGCATTACATAACTTTCTCTATACTACAGATATTACCCTATATACGTATGTATATGAGAAAGTAAAAATTATAAAATTTCAAAAAAATGTAATTTGGGCGGGATAGATAGCAGCTGGTAAGAGGAAACACCTAAATGCTGGCCCAGAATAAAGAAATTAGAAAATTAACTAGTAGGAAAAGGTCTGTGACATATTCGTCGCATCACTAGTTCAACTTACTCGTACGTAGTATATATGGATTGATTTTTTCGTGTTTCCGGGCGCGTCAACTGCTTTGGTCATTAGTCCCGTTAGTGTAGTGAATGTTTTTCTCGGGAGATGGCGGTGATCTTCCCCCGCCGGATGGCGAGATCCGGGTGCCGAACTACCGTCGGCTAGCGGGGTTTCCCCCTAACCAGGACTCTCCCACCAGCGGGGCACCGTCCCAGCCGGGACAAGCTCTAAGTTCCCGACCGATCTCCCGGAATATGTGGTAGTGTAGTGCATGTTAGTGTACATGTGTGTTTGTAAGGGGAGAGGATAGGAGAAGGAAGGACAGATCGCGCGCGGTCCGTGGCCCGTTAGGTAGGGTACTGCTCCGGCATTCGCCTGCTGTTGATCGGAGAAACCACGGAAAACTACCGATCAGAGCAGCATACCTCTAGAATTCTCCTCCAGACAGCGACTGAATTCGACCTAGCTGAAAAGCTAGTGTCGAAAATGCTGCCGCCGGCAGGACTCGAACCTAGGACCTCCCGGTCAGAGGCAACAATGAGCTACTTTTTTGGAACGTGTGTTAAAAATGTTTACAAATTACGATTAAAACTTACAATCATATTTTTATTCGAGTAACAATTATAATAACATAGGTACGACGCAAAACCTTTATTTATTTGTAAAAGAAATTATTTTCAAATTGCGACGATTTTCTTCCTTAATAAAATCCGTAGTAAAATTGTTCTTAATTCATAAATGATGCATTTTTTTAGAAAATTATGAAAATAAAAATGACTTTCGCAAGCAAACTACTCATTTAAAGGCAACACTTTGTAATTACTTTTCTGTTTTCCCTACAGGAATTTTGACGCCGCAAGCTTTGAGAGTGCAGAACGGTGCTCCAGAAGCTGTACATCCGCACGAGTTGCAGTCTTCTTTCCACGTTGTGCCAGGGACACACGTGTCTGAAGAAAGAAAAAAATGTTCAAAGCATTACACGCCACTCAAATTTCATATGTACACATGAAATACAGATCTGAGTAAAAATCAGGACGAAATAATTTATATTATCCTATTAATAATTTGTTGTTATTGTTATTATTATTATTATTATTATTATTATTATTGGTCATGATAATGAAAATTCACGAATTCCAAATAAAAAGGTAAATACTTCTTACGTAAATGTTCGTAGCCGAAAATCTGTGTAGACAGTGTTGTCAATCCCACAAACAAATTTTATCAGGACGAGTCGACCTCGATATATAAATAGGGGAAATGTCATGGTCAATAATTAAATAGAATATCGAAGAACAAAGTTAGTGTAATGATGCTAAAACTAATTGCGGAGTAGATCGAGGAAAATGCGCCAGACAAACATACGACTATGTGAAATACACTGACAGAAATTGCACAACAGGTCCAAAAGTGCAATTTAACCACACGTACAACGTGTACGTTCAAAGTACATTTAATCTGAATAAATAGGATAAATTGAGCTCATCAGCTCAAGCACAATCAGAATAAGAAAATCTCGATAAATCAAATATAAAAAAAAATATTATTACCAAGGTGTACTGATATGTTCTCACAAATGAAGGTCAAGCTATGAAGACATTCATTTTGTTTACCTTTCAAGGGTGGAATTATAGGACAGGCTGCTTTAGTACACACATAACCATTCCCGCTGTCGGTGCAAAAACAACTGTTGCACAAGTACGAAGTACGGTGACCAGGAGTGCAGGGCCCTGTAACAAAATAACAAACAATAAAATTCATCATTTGTCACTAGTACTAGTATAACTTTTCATTGAATACTTTGTAATTTGAAAACATGTCGATGAGCATTGCTGAAAATACATAATTTTGAGATCATTTTCATTGAAAACTTTGGAAATGTTTACTATCTTATTTGGAAATTATTTGAAACACTTCTACCATGCGCGCACCTTTTCTTGACCGATGACCTTACTTCCCCCTCCCTGGAGCCATAAACAGCTGAAGGCAAAAGATCGCAGCGAGCACTGATGACAACATTCCCAGCATTAAAACTTCGTTGGCACGAAACAGAAGCTAGTCAAAGCTAGTTGCTTTCATAGTCGAGAACTTCAATTCAGCTTTATTACCATTATCTAAAGAAATATCTGAGGCAGGTCCAGGACCTTCAAGGAAGGCACCTAAAACTCTTATGTACTGTCCCTGCTGTTGCCTACCCAGAGCGATGACCTGCCCGCACACATAGCGGGTTTGAGTTTCATCTACCAATGGTTGGCATTACTGAAAATACTCTAGTGGCTGTCTTTGTAACTAATACCCCCACTCCGCCCGCATTTCATCAATCTATCGGTCAAGAAAAGTTGCGCGAGTGGTACTTGCTTATGAAATAATATGTAAAACAATGTCTTAATATAAATACTAACCACATCAGATATATTATTTAAAAATTGCATAGTGTAATTTTTTAACAAACAAAAGAATACGTCAAAATGACGGTAATGTTATGTTATTCAGCGCACTTGGCATTATCGATACGTGAACGATATGCCCTCATCTATTAAAAATGGAAGAACAGTTCTGTTTGCCGATGACACGAACGTTCTTTGCAAAAAAGAAACAATAAATAGTACAATTTCAGAAGTTTCAAATTGGTTTTGTAATAACAAATTAATATTTAACGAAGGAAAAAAGTCTCAATGTAATTTTGCGCTTCAAATCGGCAGTCGTATGCTCCATTGAAAATGAACAATATGCAATTAGCTGATGTTAAGGTAACAAAATTTCTAGGTCTCTCAATTCAATCAAACCTCAAACGGAATGTACATATAACAGAATTAAACACTAAATTAAGCTCATTATGTTACACATTCAGAATTCTTTCTAATTCTGTCAGCCTTCATGCAGCTCGTTGCGTGTATTTTGCAAATGTACATTCCCGCCTGAGATATGGCATAATATTCTGGGGAAGCTCATCCTTTAGTTCCCAGACATTTAGATTGCAAAAGAAAATTATCCGAATAATGAAAAAATCCCATAAACGTGATCCGTGCAAGCCTCTTTTCATTGAGCTTGGAATCTTACCATTGCCTTGCCTATTTATTTATGAGTCTGTAGTATTTGTCAAAACTGACTTACTTAACGGTGGGAACTTATTTTCATGTAATACTCATATTTATTGTTACAACACTCGGCGTAGAAATCATGTTCATCAAGTGACAGTATCAACAGCTCACTACAAGAAATCCACATACAATACATGTACGTCACTTTACATTGCCAGATGAAATTAAACAATTAAAATTGGTACACAAATTTAAGTTAAAAGTAAAATATTTTCTGCTGCAAAACTGTTTCTATACAATTAGAGACTATACTGATCGTCAAAAAGACAAATAATGTTTAGTTTAACAAAACAAGATATAGTATAATGAATTAGTTTACATTTGCATGGTATAATTTTAAAAAAGACTCAATATGCATGTAACAAGTAATGTACTTCAGCTTCCGGGTCAATGACCCCCATCTTGATCGAGTTTTTGTCCAGTTTCCCTGATCCATTGAGCAAATGCTGAGATGGCCCCTTGATTTGCTTCTGGACGTAAATGTAGCTTCACTATGCGCACGTTTTGTTGAACTTTCCTTTTGCTTGTAGTGGTAGTAGAGCTTAGGGTGAGTTTCTATTTTGTTAACAATACAGAAAAATCAAATCTGTTTGTTCCATTACCGTTAAAAATAAGTTTTCTATAATTTGGCAACGAAAATATCTAGTTTTTGAAATGTTAATCCCTCGCTTTTTTAAATTTGTTATTATTATTATTATTATTATTATTAATCTTTCAACTATAAATAGTTAAATTGTTGGGATGGGACTCCGAAACTCAAGAAAGCGTGCGCAGATGATTTTCTTCCCCATACGTCACATACTGTTTTTTGACTAAATAAATAAATAAATAAAAAATTTGGAGCTGTTTCTGAGAAAATATTGCTTGAGCATCATATGAAAATGCGAAATTTTGAGGTTATTTTCATAGAAAAGTTTTGAATTTTCCAGAAACGTAAGACATCTTTTGAAGCGCATGTACTCACACGTGCAATAATTCACACAAACCGCCAGTGATGTAAATGTTGACGACGCGAGAAAAATTACACACGTGTACTTTTTTAAAAAACAACAAAATATTGCAGTACAATTGCGTTTATTTCATCTTGTGCAGTGAAATTAGTATTATCCTTACAAAATGTTTGAAGAAAAATTTGGTTTCATTATAAGCATGTATTGTTTTAAAATATATTAATAATACATTATAAGAGAAAATATTGTTTTATAATACTTTTTTAATTTTTGACCAAATTTCATAAATATTAGGCGAACATCTTAAGACTTTCAAAACAATGGCCATGACAGTAATAGAAGTAATATATATAGTAATTGAAGATTATAGAAGACTATAGAAGTAATTGTGGATTACAAATTTCATTTGGAGAAAAAAATCTCTACCTTCAATATTGTAATTGTTGGAAAACTTTTGTAAGTGTCAAAAATTCAGAAGAAACAAAATCCGAGACAATGGAATTGGAGCAGGTCAATCGGGGAATATTAATATTTTATATCCGGAAATCTTAATTATTATTTTAATTTTTATCGGAGAATTTATTATTACTAAAAATCAGGGAATTTTAATTATTATTTTATAAACAAAATTGCGAATTGTTTTATTCTGGTGTTGTTCCTGGACAGAAAGACCGACAGTCAGATGGAAAGATAAACTGAAAGACCGATCAATAGTCAGACAGAAAGGCACGCAGCTAGACGCAAAGACACACAGCCAGACGCGAAGGCGTACAGCCATGTGCAACATCAAATAAACCTGCAGCCAGGTAGCCTTCAAGGGTGGGAGCCTAGGGTCTGAAGAAGGGTATGCTTACCAGATAGCGTTACTATGCAGCTCAGCGAGTAGCATTGCGCATGAACTAGTTTTCCCAATATGCGGTAGGAGCGCTACACTCTTAAGCCTTTATCGGAAGCGCGAAGTCTACAGAACTGCAGTCTTCGTGATCGGAAGAGATTATGTATACAAATGCAATGCAATGCAATGCATTGCAATGCAATGCATTTGCAGCCTTCCCCATTTCGAAATCCACGAGCCGCGACTA
The DNA here is from genome assembly GCA_964035755.1 of Teleogryllus oceanicus. Taxonomy (NCBI): domain Eukaryota; kingdom Metazoa; phylum Arthropoda; class Insecta; order Orthoptera; family Gryllidae; genus Teleogryllus; species Teleogryllus oceanicus. The sequence goes on from CAXIVR010000009.1 coordinate 13,035,120, forward strand.
ATGTCATCTATATTATTTTCACATTACGATTTACAGATATTTACAAATTACGATCGTCACATTTAATGTAGATTTGGCGGTTTGTGATAAACTTCGTTATCAAATACACTACGATTAAACGTGGAATCTTCCTAGCATAGATCATTAAGTTAACTACCAGTCTTTGCGAGCTCGCAGCGATACTGCTGCAAATGTATTCGATATCCTAATTTCCCTCAAATTATCGAAAGGAAAACATCATTCATCGGTGAGACACGATGCGATACACAAATTACATCATCAAAATCAAATAAGTGAATGTATCTTCTCATAACTACCTGTTTTCCCTCATTCAATGAATACACATGTTGGGATGAAAACTCCTTGCATTACTATTGATTATGCATGTCTTCGAAAACTACAGAAATACTTCTGAAAATATTCAAACTATTTTTTTTTTTTCGTTTTTCATCAGCCGAAGTGTTAAATAATACACCTAAAGACATCATCGAAGGAAAAATTTTCCTTTTAGAAAGGAAAATGGATCTTCCTTGTAGTAGGGAATGAATCATCCTCGCACTTAAACATAACCTTCAGATTTTTAAGTTCCGCTTTCACTTGAACGGCTAATTTTAGAAAACTGGTCAGTATAACCACAACTTTCATTTCTATCTTCCTCATCCCGGGTATATGACAACACTGCGTGATTGTTAGAAGCAAAATGACATTTTTCCTGAAAGTGATACATATTAGTTACGCCGTTTTGAGACCGGACGGCTAGTCCGAAAAGGGCCGTATACGCTTCTTTTTTGGATATTTTTTAATATTTATTTATTTACGTCAAAAACAGTTAAAAACTGCATGTGACGTGCTACGAGAAGTCAATTTTGTACACGTTTTCATAATTTTATGATGTATACTAGTTGAATTTTGAATATAGAAGAAATGATGATATATAGATTTTGGCTCTTATCCCTCATCATGTCCTTCATGAAGGAATAATACTTTCTGTCGCGACATGAACGATAATTTGAATAACTACATTTCCCACTGACTTGCACAGATAATGAAGTTACATTTATGTCGAGAATACATTATGTCCTCAGGGGACCACCGTTTCACTCACAAACACGTCAAATACCCGAGACGTCAGAAGAAAGTTGTTTCGCAAAATAAAGTTTGATTCTCTTATAAATCCATAATACTGTTATAAAAAAAATAGCGCAAGCAACTCGTTTATAATGTTGATTTATTGCATTCGCACAAATTTGAAAACTCGCTTCTAACGTCGCTCGTTTTCAAAACCTGCACTCGTGCAATACAGCTTAATTGTGAAATAGAAACTTTATTTGCCTTCTTTGCGAAAACAAACTTTTATAATGTCAAACAGCTGGACAGCAGTACACAATAAGAAGGATGAATCACTTTCATATACCATAGAGATTTGTAAGATATCTTCTTCCATTTTCTTGCATGTTTTGAATGCGCAATTTCAACAGACCCTGGAAAGCTTGCAAACCAATAACGATGGTTGAAGAGAAGCTTTTGGGTTAATGTAACTGTTGCCGATGCATTCTGTTTAAAAATAAAAGCTTCGACCAATCCATGTCCAATTTGATTCGACAGTTTTTCAACTCTTGTTTCCAACGTGTATTAAAATAATCGAACATGTGACAATTTTATTTCCGGTAGAGTGAGACTGTCCTAAAAGACGGTTAAGGGCCATTTTGAATGTAAACATTAACGTGGACGTGAGGTCATAAACATGTACTTTTAATATAAACATGGAAATATGACTGCGAGGTTGCACTTGATCTCTTCGAGATCAATACAATACATTCTTGGCATTGATTTATGTTTGTACAAACGGACATTAAAATGGACACGATCACATTTGGATAATTATTTCGTATACCTTGAGCGCCAATAAGTTAATTTTTTGACTTTATGTAAGAACCAAATAGATTTAAGACACTTTTATCATATAATATTTATTATTACTGTTATTATTATGAAATACAGGCAAAATCATTTACCATTATCTCTCAAGGTTTTCAGTTTCTCTCAGAGCTTGAAGTGACTTGATGTGTTTTCGCTTGTATTTTCACGAGATTCTCTCCTTTTCTAGTTTTTCTAGGAGTAGTTCAAAAATACGTACGCAATTTTAGCTTCTTTAAAACCTCCATGAAACAATTAGCAGAACTTATTAACATTTCACTGATTTTTTTCTCCTCCTTTTTTTCTACCGTTCCTCTCATCCCGATTCTTTCCTGATTTCCTATCAAACTCGTCCTCCCTCGCTTTCACTCCAACCATCTATATAAAAATCTGCATCCAAATTGCGTGCGTATTAATTGCCAAAGCTTACATTTAAGTTTCATTGTGAATGGGCCTTTAGGCCTCATTGACAATGCAAACTTCAACGTAAACATAACGTAGCCTCAAAACCTACAAATGAATTTCTAAGCGAGGCCATTCTCAATTCCTTGACGTAACCGTAGACGTAAGTCCGTAAACTTCAGAGTTCACAAGCTCCAAGGTTTTACGTTAAGTTTACGTCGGATTTCTAAGAAAGACCTATCATAGAGCAGCGTCGAAGGTCGATTTCAGACTGTCTTGAGGTAGTTAGTCGTTATATCATTTTGTTATTGTAATGTAGAAAACTAGTTTGCGAACAGTTTTGATGGGTATAGTGAATTCAAATTGAGAATTTGAGCAACTTTTATTGTGACTAATTTGACAAGTGAATAAAGTAATTATGTTCGACGAATTACTCGTGAAATTGGTACGAGAGAATCCTTGTTTATACGATGAAGGAAATACGACCTCTACTACAACAGCTGCTTGCATATACATATATATGAAGACAAATCGATAGAAATGTCGAATAAAAAGCAAGAAACTATGGTGGAAAGATCCTTCCACTGTGTTAGAAACGAATCGATCAAGTTTCAGTGCGTTGAATTTTGATTGGTTCAGGCGAAACTTACGTTCCAGCTTACGTTCGTCATTGTAAACGGCTACGTTACGTTTAAGTTTGCATTGCGAATGAGGCCTTACTCACCTTGCGGATAGCCGTTGTCGGCGCTGGCGGTTGGGGATGCAGAGTCCCCTGGGGGAACCGCAGGCTTCGCCGTCACCATCGCTGCCAGCAGAAGCGCCACCATCACCAATCGGCTTGCTGCAGTTCCTTCCATCCTGTCGGCCGGATTGTCCACGGTCCTCTACCCTCCGCGGCGACCGCTGGGCTTATAAATGCGAACCGCTCGCGGACGTCACACCCTCCAACAGTCCGTTATAATGCCCGAGGGAACGCTTTCCTCTGGGAACGTCGAGCTCACGGCGGCGGAGGCAAGCGCCCTCTACCTTGGGCAGGGGTTGCTTGCTTTCCTGTTTATGAATGAAAGTTTTCCCGTTTACTCATAGGCGCGCTGCAAGTCACCCGTTAGCCGCGATCACTACGTCTCTATAAATAGCATTATAAATAGAACTCTTTATAGAGTCTTAGGTCACCGGGGCCAAGGTCCAAGCCTTAAGGCGCGAGCAGACGCTCCCACGCTAGGTTTGGTCGAGGGCACAGAGGGCTAAATGGCGAATCGAGACGGAACTAGCCGGCGGCGCTAGCAGAATTCGTTTACTACGCTCCGTGAAGCCACGAAGGTTAAGCGAATTCGAGACTCGCGGGTTCCTGGTTGGGTGACCGGCCGGGAACCCCTGGATCTAATTGCGTTGAGCCCCTGGCCGAAAGGATAAAAGGCACTGACTGACTGCGACGTGACGAGACTTGGCAAACATAATAATTATTAGGTATAGTAATTACTCAGTAACGGAGGATTGCTCCAGAAGAGAGCGCTCAACGCACAAGGGTTAAGAGACGCGTTGCATCAACAACGTCGCAACGAATTAAAAAAAACTAGCCATAAATCTATTGATTTATATATGTATGGTATGAAATGGGTTGGGTTGGAAAGTGATTGATATTAAATATACTTTTTTCCATTAATGGTAATTGTTAACAATGAATTTGTGTTTTTTTTTAAAAAGAACAGTTTGATGGAAGGGTACTTCTGTTACCAGTAACTGGATAATCAATAGTAAAATTAAAATGGAATATCTAAAGCATATTTCATTATATCACAATTTGAGACTGGTCTATTTCATTTTTCAAAATAATTAAAAATCAGTCTTCGGATGTGCATTTCGAGTAATCGGAGGAATCTTCATTTTCAGGCTTGCATAAAAGTGGCTTCTTTATTAAGCTTAACACTGCTGCAGAAAACTGTAGTGTTCTCTTTTGTGACCTTGGATAGGTCTGTGAAAGCAGTGGGCCAGAAGTTACGAGGAGAGTATAACGATCTTCTAAGTCATCTCCTCGGGAACATTTTCTAGCATGACTCAATCTGTATCTTCTCACATGTCACATGTCTTGCTTCTTGTCTTTTTGGATTCGCTTTTTCGGATAATTGTTCAATAGGCAATACGACGTGTTCAATGATTTTTGCACCGTGAATCAAAACATTGTAAACTGAAGAATATTTATAACACGGAGAATAATGCGCTGCAAACGGCCTTGCAGTACTTAGGGAGTACTCATCGAATGCTTTCGAGTCTATTGCAAAACTGGAAGATATTGTGGTCAAGAGTGTTGCAAAACGGCTAATAATATCTTCGTCGATGCCTGTAATAAATTCAGATTTCTCCGGGCACTTAAAAAATTGTCGATCAGTGTTTTCGACATTAGTTGAACCCGAACCACCATGTATGTGTTGGTCAACTACAAGGTCAACTTCTTCACAATATCTCTCCTTGATTTGATTTTTTCGTGTTTCCGGGCACGTCAACTGCTTTGGTCATTAGTTCCGTTAGTGTAGTGCATGTTATTTTTCTCGGGAGATGGCGGTGATCTTCCCCCGCTGGATGGTGAGATCCGGCGCCGACCTAGCGTCGACTAGTGGGGTTTCTCCCTAACCAGGACTCTCCCACCAGCGGGGCACCGCCCCAGCCGGGACAAGCTCTAAGCTCCCGACCGGTCTCCCGGAATATGTGGTAGTGTAGTGCAGGACAAGGACCGCGCGCGGTCCGTGGCCCGTTTGGTAGGGTACTGCTCCGGCATTCGCCTGGTGTTGTTTGGTGAAACCACGGAAAACTACCGATCAGAGCAGCCGGTCGCTAGAATTCTCCTCCAGATAGCGACTGAATTCGACCTAGCTGAAAAGCTAGTGTCGAAAATCCTGCCGCCCTGGGGAGTGTAACCTAGGACCTCCCGGTCAGAGGCGCTGCAGTGACATCAGTTGATGCACTGAGCTACCGCTCCCGGTGGACCTGTCTTTAGTTATCCCGGTTAGAAATCGGCGGTTTGGCAATAGCGCTGATAGGCATTACAGGATCCGTAAATTACATGCTCATAGCTGCTAAGGTTACAATTTCTGAGCGAAGAAATCTAATTGGTTTCTTTGGAGTTCTGTGAAGATCATTTGCTGCATGTCGTGAATATTATTAAAAGTAAATGGCATTACAAAGATCTTAAAATCGATGAAAGCAGCGATGAAATACGAGTACGTAAAAAATGGTAGGAAAAGGTTAAAAATGGCGTATTAGTGGATATCACCGAAAAATGCATATAACTGCGTATAAAAATGGATAATTGCCTTTTGCCATAACATAAAATTAATTTCTATACTATACAGCATTTTTCTAAATTTTTAAACATGTTATATCAATGCAAAGTGTATACGTGGAGGGAAAGGCACAAGGAAATGCCAGATAGCAACGCGGCGGCGGGGGCTTAACACGCCTAGTATCTGCATTTCCTTTTCCTCAGTCCTTTTCCTTACCTGAGATGGTTTGGTCCGCAATTTACATACATAATTAGAAATTAAGTTTCACGAAATAAGATGAAGGGATTTGTTTGGTCTGCAATTTACATACGACCGATTATTCGTTGTCCTTCTTTTAATTTTATATTTAAAATATCTTGAAAGATATGTTGTTCCCTCTTAATATTAGGGACACAATCTTCAGCGTACCAAAGACTAGTTGAATGAAATATGGATATATATGAATTGTAATTTCTTCCTTTTCTATCTTTTTCTACATGCCTCTCTCTAAATCCCACATGCAAGTCGAATTTCTCCTTGTCACGATACCCTAATTTTAATACTGAAATTAACGATTGTCTTAGCTTTCTTTTTCACAATCCCCAATAGCACTGCAAAATTGTATATTCAACTGGTATAATAAATAAATTGATCTTGTACTTGGCTGCCTATTGGGAAGCATTTGGCCTGCATTTGTTATGAAAATTGGAGTATAATTAATCTTCCGCATTTGAATTATTTAAGAAGTTAATGAGAGTGTTTACTGTGAAATCATTGCATGATTAGGGAATACTTTAAAGTAATATAGTCGCAATAACTGATAGCAGGCGAGTGCGAAATTATTATCCACCTTTATAGTACATTTACTGTGCCAATTGTATTGATGGTGTAGTACATTCCTGTTTTAATTAATAACTTTTAAAAACCGAAAATCTCTATTATATGTATACTGTGTATCATATTCTGTTTAAATGAGCAAGAAATAAGAAGGCCTATAAAAGGAAAGACTGTATTTTGTAAGAACAGACACAATAATAAAAACTTACATAAATGACTTTTTAAAGAATTACATACTTTTAATTGCTAATAAAAAATTAAACAGCTAAATAAAATGGAAGCATTTGCATTAATATTGATATGACTGGACCGTTCGCAGGTCCGAGCCCACCTCCGTAAAGTTAGAATCGCAAAGTTTTCAAAAATTATTGAAACTAGGCTCAAAATTTGTCGCTTTATTGTCGCTAATTTGTTACGCAAAAAAATTGTCGCTCTTCATTTGACCCTGGTATTAAGATTCGGCTAACTTGATATCAAGTTAGAATCGCAAACTTAAGAAAACCAACTAATTACAGACATAAATAAAAAATAACAACATAGGAATTTGTCGCTTTTTTGTCGCTCAAGAGTTCCCCAAAAATTTGTTTCTTTTCTTTAAATACCGGAATTCAAAATTTAGGAAAAATTAAATTAAAAAGTACGTCTATATGGCACTTATGTCATTATTGCATTTCAATTTCCCCATTAACTAAATACGGTAGCAAGGGCCCACAGTTCGTGAAATCTCATTGTAAAACGTGTAAGGCGAAGTATATTACACATATTGGAACAGAATTTATCCAATTTTTCTTTTGCATGTATCCACTACATCAGTTTTCCTGTAAAAACAATTCCATTATTTTACCGCACCATTACGTAACTTTCTGCACACTACGCTCTCTCTCTCTATGATACAAACATGAGAAAATAATACAGTAGAAGAATTAGATTTCCAATCATAGTACCCCCGTATCACAGTTTCATTATTGTGGATAAAGTAATGTTTCGAATTAACGAAACTTTTTTTTTAAAGCAACAAATTAATTCGGCATCGCAAGCCTGAACTTAATAGAAATCTGGAAATTGTAACGTTTTTGTTAGACTTCTAACGGCAATTTGAAGTTGCAATTATTGAACATTGTAGACCAATAAATAAACATTACTGGCCGTAAATAAATTTAATTATACCAAAATCCATGGCCGAATTGAAAGCAAACGTCAAATTAGAAGTAATTTTTATTCATTTAATTCATTATTACGTAGCATTACTGCAAATTCGAATCTGAAAGGTAAATCTTAACGCCCGACCTTTCGAGACGGATGTCATTTACAAAGCTTTAGTGACACCTGCCCTGGCGAAAATAGACAAGGCTTGCTGGAGATTAACTCACTGGCGGATGGAAGGGTCGGAAAAACCCACAAGAAGAATGTCACAGCCGGAAAGACGGAGGGAGAGGGTGGGCTGACGCCCCCATGTTTTGGAATTTCCTGGATCTTAATATATTTTACATTCTTTAGTTGCCATTTGCTAAGCACAAGCGTCTCCATTATTTGAAAGTTCATTCTTATCTATAGGAACATCCAGCCCTCTTTCGGTACTTAGAATTCAATGCCAGGAACATTTGTCAAGTTGGTACCCGCAATTCTCTGAAATTCAAACTCAAATATTCTATAATATTTTTACTAATTACTGTAAGTACTAATTTCATACCGCAATAAAAAATTGTACTACATTATAAACAATGAAAAAACGTCGTGAAAAATTAGGGGTAGGCAACTTCACGTAAACCTGACACTGCGATTGCTAAAAATTTAAAATTAATAATTCCATAATTATGTACTTCTTTTGTACCGTGATGTAAATTACTACATTATGAAATATTAAAAACAAGTGCAAAAGTAGAAGATATTTCACTTACACCTAGTAACCCCACTTGGAAAGGTTAAAAAAATCACTACAATAGTGCACTAATTACGTATTAATTTCCTACCGAAATATTTTTTTACTTAATTCTAAGCAAATAAGAAAGGAGTAATGCCAGATAAAGGTACAGTAGCATCTCACGTCAAAAAACTCATGTCATGCAACCACAAATACGATACAATGCGAACGAAATTATTCATTAACTTTTTATCAAAATAAAATGCTTTGTAAACTGATGCATACAATTTTTATTTTCTCGCTACTGCATACGCTGTATAGAGGAAGTATATTCTAGGAATGGTTCATGGTTGTTGGTCATTTCATTAAAAAAGTTTCATAGTTCGCCAACGTTTCGGAACTTTATTGTTCCCTCATCAGGGCTTGCTAGGATGAATATTTAAGAAATTATTAAGTGAAAAAGAGATATTATTTGATATCATTATTAGAAAAAGAGAAAATGTAGCCATCTAAAACTAGTAGCGCCTAGAAACCAATCTCACCCAAACTATATTCAAAATTAAAGACTAATTTTAGGTAAATTACTCTTTAAAATGCTCTATTCCTGAATTTAGGCTCAGTGAATTTCCCAAAAATTGCCGATTTCCAAATCTGGAAAATACAAATTCGCAAATTAGGAAGACAACAAAGAGCTTAGTTTTAAACTCTAAGAAAAAATATTCCGTCATCTATATTCCAAAAATTAGGGCTCCACAAATAGAAACAGTTAACATGCGTTCTTATGGAAGGAAAGGATGGTTTGATTAACAGTAAGTAAATATTTATATTAGAAGATTTTGAAATAAGTACTTCTGTTTCATTGAATAAAAGGTAAGTACTGGATTTTAGTTGATTATTTATCCACTTTGATTGTCTAACGTGAAACGAAAGACGAATCATCTATGGTTTTAAGAGTATTTTATTTATGAATTATATTAGTTTTCTGTACTATATTTTATATTTATTTTTATACAATATTTACATATACTAGCAGCCCCACCTTTCTTCACTATTGCTAAAGATATTTATATATAAATAAAATAATAATAATAACTATAATAATATTACATTGGAATTTCATTATCAATTCATTTATTCAATGAACATTTCTAATAGAATTGTGAGTGAGTGAAATTTGTTTTTTGTAATGTCTGGAGCGACAAAAAAACGACAAATTCCTATGGTGTTATTTTTTATTTATTCTGTAATTAGTTGGTTTTCTTGCGTTTGCGATCTAACTGATATCAAGTTGCTTTAAAAAATTTTTTCGCTAATATTTGAAGAGCGACAAACTTTGTTTTTTGTAAAGTCTGGAGCGACAAAAAAGCGACAAATTCCTATGGTGTTATTTTTTATTTATATCTGTAATTAGTTGGTTTTCTTGCGTTTGCGATTCTAACTTGATATCAAGTTAGCCGAATCTTAATACCAGGGTCAAATGAAGAGCGACATTTTTTTGCGTAACAAATTAGCGACAATAAAGCGACAAATTTTGAGCCTAGTTTCAATAATTTTTGAAAACTTTCCGATTGTAACTTTACGGAGGTCCCGAGCTCAGGGCACCCAATGTTCAAGAGCCACCGGTAGTTCTTACAAAACTTTAAATTTAATTTTTTCAAAAAATATAAAAAAGAGTAAAAAGTGATGTCTGATTAAACTATATGCAAAAAATTGGCATAATGGAGTGATGTGTCGTGCATCATTAGATAATATTTATAATATGGAATATTGCTGGTTCATGCGAGAATATCTCTCCGTATGAGAAGTTAATTTTTTTAACAAAACGTCTCTTTGAATTGGCGTGTGTGTGTGTGTGTGTGTGTGTGTGTGTGTGTGTGTGTGTGTGTGTGTGTGTGAGGGGGGGGATCGGAGAAAGTAAGAGAAGGGGATATTAACGTAGGCCCAACGGCCTCCAAACGGCTCTGACTATTAGGAACGATTCGTTTGGTCTCTTAAAAAGTTATATATCAATATAATAATCTAATTATAGTATTTATGTTGTCAATATAAATCATTATTACCAGATTAAATCACGAAGAAATGGATAATACTACAACCTCAAAACCATTATTTGCACAAAAGTCTGACCTCGGATAACTTTTGAGGTTGTAATTTTCATTCGCACTTTATTTTTAACATTATGCTCGCACTTGTTGATAATGATTACACTTATTTAGCTTAATTGTTCTCGAAGTTAATATTATTTTATAGATGAAATTTTGTTTAATTCTAAAGAAAAACGATATATACATTATTGTATTGTGAAGACTCCCATCCGCGCGAGACTTAAACACAACAGAAGCGAGAGAATGGATCAGAATGATAGTTTCATAAGTTGGCAATTCCGAAAGGCATTAATCCTTCAAACTACCACATTGGGAATCTAGTGCGGCCTAATACGCGATTTGGACTATACTTGTAGTTCATATCTGGCCGGTTTTCCGCCGGAAATATCGGAAATTCTTATTCGAGACCCGTTGCCAACAAAACTGTCTTTGGGCCATCAATAGTTATTTACAATTTAACAATTATTCTTAAACAACTGCATGAGATTGTTTTATGTTATGCATCATTACCTTTCATTTCTTTTTCAATATATTTCTCAATATTTTCTTGGAGGGGGGTATTTTATAACCATTGTAATAGTGCCTGCTATGTTATTTCATTTTCTAGACAGTGCAAATTTCCTTCTTTAGCAATTTGTGAAGCAAATCTGTTCTTGTTCTTCAAAGTGTCTTGGAGGTAGCGGGCAGTCTGCCTTTCACCCACTTGCGCTTTGGGCTTTCGCTTGGGGGACTGGGCTTTTGTTTTCAAAATGTTATTACCTGCTGCCAGGTGCAGCAATGTCATCGGCGAACGGTTACCAGCAAAAATTCAACCACACAGGAAATACATCCTATTCTCTCAATACCGACCTCTTCTCTCATTTGTAGATACAGTATTTTGTTGATAGAAACACGTTAAATAAATTAAAGTACTGCTCCAGTCAAAGAATACCGAGCTGATAAATAGCAACGACGTGTAGTTTCTTTTTAAATGTCCATCTGTCCGTCCACATGGTCGTCTGTCCATCTGTTTGTCCGTAAGCTCATGAACAACACTACACTAGCTCCTAAATTCCTCTTAGAGTTTTTGTCCAAATTAATACTCCCCGATCGAAGTGACCCAATTCAAAGCTCTGTGATTTTGCAAAGAATTCTTTAAATGTTCACAAATATTTTTTTTACAAAATGTCCCGGGATAGTTTCTAAATATTATAATTCTATAAAAAATTTGAATCGCCCATTGTGTTTATTTTTCACAACGCTTACCATAATGCGTCGCTGGCTTCTGTACGATTTTCGACAAACACTGTAACAGTTGAACTTATTCCTACTTGTTTTATAAGCAAAGTAAGAAGTGCTTCCGGCTATCGAAATGAATGCAGATATGCACCACAGACACTTTTTTTGAATTTTGGGAATTCGACGTTTTCAAATAAAAGTTGAGATGGTAGAAGCGCAGAAATTGAAAGATTTCAATATTACGTAAGTAACTGTTTCCAATAATGCGAAGAAGTTCGTGCTGTTGTACAGGGTGGTCACGCGTCTAGAAAATTAGGGAAACTCAGGGGTTTTGATTACCTTAAAAAATGGTCAGTAATTTTCAGGGAATTCGGAAAAAAGTTGTCAAAAGTCAGGGAACATCAGGGAACTGACACGGGACCTCCATGTAGGTGTTTTGGGTTTCTTACCGTCATTATATAGAGGTTTGATCGCTAAAAGATGCGTTGACTTTTGGGCTGAATCAGATTTTTTTTTCCCTACAGTAACCCTGAGAAGGCGGGAATTTATTTCACTATGGCAATACCATTTGCGCTGCTGCCTTGCGGCTTAAGCAGCTAAGAGGGAGAGGTAAAAAAAAGCTAATACTAACTAAAGCTAACTTAATTCTAGCTTAAATCTAATTTAATAATTTAGTAGTAGCACTTTGGCATACTTAACTTACACTAAAAATATTATTTTTTTTTTCTTAATTCTAACTAATGTTTTTGTATGGTTTGCTAATTGATTCTTTTTTTTAAATTTAGTTTTCATTCACGCATCATTCATTCATTCATTATATACATAACCATTCATTCCCACAGCACTGCACTAGTTCCTGTGAATCAGAACATCTGTTTATAGCTCTGCTACACTCGAGACATCTTAGATGTTGCGCGATCGATCGGGGAACGTCGGCGAAGAAGAAGGTGCGGGAGCTTCTTTTCACAGTTTCCCCTCCACTTATTGGCACACAATGAAACTGCTGCCTTGCGGCTAAAGCAGCTGAGAGGGAGGGATTTCCTTAATAATAAGCTAATACTAACTAAAGACAACTTAATTTTAGCTTAAATCTAATTTGTTAGTTATTTAGTAGCACTTTGGCATACCTAACTTACACAAAATTATTATTCAATTATTATTCATTCATTATATACATAGCCATTCATTCATTCATTCATGTGTTTAAGTGTCCATGATAAATAGTGGCAGACGGAAAGGTGCCATTAACCACGTAGGCAATTATATCTCCACAAATCCGAGATCACACTGTAGATCCCGGCACTACCAATTTTTTTTCTGTTGTCTAAAAAATCTCTTTTGTTCTATTTTCAATGTCCTTGAAAATCATTGTTGACTCAAATTCAATTCCTTCCATTTCTTATGACTCTTTTACTTCAATTATACTTCTTGCCGAACTGACTTCACTCTCAATTTAAATAATCATTCCTTCACTACCCAAAGATCAGCTTTATCCAATATAATGAAACACTTCCCTACAAAAATTCAGCCTAACACGTAAATTATTCATAATTATTTTCTATCTCTTGTGCAACTTGCAAATTTACTTAATACTCATACTTAATGTACCATTACAAAACCAATAACAATTTCAAGTAGAACACGTGTGTTCATTCCCACCTGTTTCCGACAATATCAAACATCTATCACCAAAATGTCGTTTTCCAAACATTTTATTTATGAATAAGTATGTACGCTCTTGTGTACACAAAACATTCACATCTGGGCTCAATGAAAATCAATATCTAAGTTACTTTTATAAATAGAGTGAAGAAAAACAGAATCATTCTTAAATGTCAACATTTCTGATTAAACAAGAGACGGTAAAAATCAACAGTCTTCACATATTTTACAAATACGCAATTCTAGGCATCGACGAACTCAATCGTAGACCTCAGTCACCACCTCCTAGAGTTATAACTCTAGGAGGTGGTGCCTCAGTCGTCATCCTCTGGTGGCGCGCAGCTAAACAATTGAACATTGTTGCACTCTTGAATCTGTGATGTAAAGCTAGGTGAAAATGTCTGGACAGTTAATTAGTTGTACGAATAATAACCAAATCCCACCCACGTGATTCATGTAAGCCTCTCTTCATTAATCTAGGAATTCTACCATTACCGTGTCTTTTTATTTACGAATCAGTGGTTTTTGTAAAAAATGACTTGCTCAAGGGCAGGAATATATTTTCAGAAAATGCCGAAGTCTATTACTATAACACTCGACGTAGAAATCATATTCATCAGGTGACAGTATCAACAGCTCATTACAAAAAATTCACATACAATACATGTACATTATTTTACAACACTTTGCCAGATGACATTAAACGATTAAATTCAATACAAAAGTTTAAATCCCAAGTGAAATCGTTTCTGCTGCATAACTGTTTCTATACAATTAGAGACTATACTGAGCATCACAAGAAAAGGAACATTAATTTTAACAATGATACATAATGCATTATTTACCATTTGGACTGTATAAATAAGTATAAACAACCTGTAACAACTATTGTACTACAGCTTCCGGGTCAATGACCCCCATCTCGATCAGGTTTTTCGTCCAGTTTCCCTGATCCATTGAGCAAATGCTGAGATGGCCCCTTGTTTTGCTTCTGGACATAAATGTAACTTCATTTTCTGTGCACGTCTTCTAGAATTCAGTGGGAAATACAATTATTCAAATTATCGTTTCCATGTTGTCGCGGCAGGAAGTAATAAGAGCCAAAATTTATTGCTTATTTATCTTTGAAAATAGATTTTTTATTAAGTTTTTGTTTTTTTCTCCCTTTCAAAATTCAAAATTTAAGTAGTATATGACTTAGTGTAGGGATCACAGAATTTTGAAAATGTGCACACAATTCACTTTTCCCCATAGCACGTCATACGCAGTTTTTTAACTGTTTTTTTACGTAAAATAAAAAAAAATTTAAAAAAATGTCTGGACAGTTAATTATTTTGTAACCCACAGTATAATAATTTCTCTCCAGAAACAAATTTCAGATTCCTCGCTTCTTCCGTATGGAGAGCGGATCGAATGATCGTTTGCTAGGAAGAAAGTAAGTACCGGCGACGATTATTTTCGTAAGAACCCAACCGGCAGAGCTAGTGGGATAATTATTTCCCTTTAGATGTGTTTGCGGGAAATTTAAAATCGCAACCCTTTCCTGGCACCCAAAAATGATATAAATTTGGAAACCGGTTGCATAAATAATTTAACAGAAAGTAAGAGCGTTTCAATAATGATATTTAATTTATAAAATTTCAATAAATATTGCAGACGAAATTACGTACTGAAATAGTGTGTGCAGGTGGCTTTGAAACGACAAGAGGTCACAACGATAAAATTTAAATTTACGTTATTTTAACTTTTAGGTAATTTTTTTACGTATTAATTTAGGTAAAATTTAGTTTTAAAGCCCATTTACTTGTAGTACACACAGTTATTAAACACACAATCTCGAAAACTGTAAGTGGGCGGGTCTATATTTACTACATAATTTGTAACAGTTATGATGGGTGTCGGTCCAGGACAGTTTAAGTGTTCCTATTATTTCTGAACAATGTCCCTTGTATTAAATAATATGATTAAATGTGATATTAATTATGTTCACTGTATTAGTGAGCATGGCTTCAGAGAGGAAGCTATTGCAGCCCTGAATTATATGTGTATAGTGTTGCTTTACCATGAATCATTCGCGTAACAGCTGTAGTTCGTGAAGAATGTCCATTTTCTTATTATTGCATACAGTGTTATCCTCTCGTATTACAGACAATCAAACAATTGTTTTATTGTCTGTGATACGAGAGGGTATCACTGTATGTAATAATATTAAATAGAATAATATTTTTAGTCTCCCTTTCAACATGAACCTTTTCTTATTTTGCCTATACTAGAAATATAATGAATTCAAATACAGAGCATAAATTATTACAGTACGAGTCAAAATAAGCAATTCACAGCAACTAAATTCCCGTAACTATGAAGTCAAGAGCTGAATGGCTCTAATAATCACATTTCAACTCGGCACCGAAGAAACACGGCGGTCACAATGCGAGTCTGGCTGCGGAACTTCTGCCATTGTGGTTTCTCGCAATTCATGCCGTTTGATAAATACAATTTAATACTGTAAATTTCTTTCCGTCAAGGAATAGCGTTCTGCGATTCTCAAGATAAAAATGCATTAATGCGGAAGTTCATCAGAAATTCATACACTACAGCTCTTTCAGCTGAAATTCATATACTACAGATATTCGGATTACGAGAAACTTTTAAGTGGTAGTACCATACAACTGCTGCATTGCATACTACAAACGTGAATTCAGTTCATGGAGAAATATAATAATTACTGCATTCGTCCATGTCAGAGCTTTTAGCCGGGCTTCGTTTAGACAACAGCCTGAGCATGGAGGGACGCAAGGACCAGGTCAGGTAGGAAAGTGAAGGGTCAGCGAGAAAGACTGCCTGGGAGAAGATTCCGCAGCCAAAGAACAAAAGCTGTTGGCGGGCGATTGCCAACATGCAGAAGAAAGGAAGGTGAAAGGTGGATTCTGGAGACGAAGCTCTGACGAGTGAAGGAGTTTGTGAGAGGGGAGTGGGGAAGGGGGTGGGAGAAGCAACTTGCCCTGAGCACCTGCGAATTGCTTGTAAGGAATACATTCAACTAAGCCAGCTATAGCATACCACATTATTTCTCGAATTACTTGAAACCCTTATGTAAAATTATGAAGAATATTGCATATTATTTACCAATAATATTCCAGCTGTCGTATACAAAACTAAAACGCCGTACCCAATAGCATTTAAATCCAACCTTATAAGTAAAATTAAAGTTTTTCGTGAATACACGGCCAATAATGTGATTACAAACACTGAATCTATGTACGTTAATAACATCAAATTGCTGTCGTGGCCGTATAACAATGTTCGGCAGTTGATTTTTTCGAGCTGTAATACGTCTCTCATTATATTTTTGTCTTCAACAAGTAGGGCTATCGATGGGGGACCAAAGGAAAGTCCACCTTCCGAAAGATGAGGTAGAATATTTCCTTTTTTAAATTTGTTTACTATGTTATTAGTGAGAAACGTCTAAGCTTCCTTCTAGGAAACTAAGGAAACTTCTAAAAATTCCATCTTGAAATGTCTACGGGAAAGTTTTGACAAGAAAAAAAATCAGTTTTTTTTTTATTTTTAATGGTTGTTCTCAGTGATCTCCTCACTTTTTATTTATAATCCACACGGAATATATCCACTTTAATATATAAAGGCAGAAGTGTGTTGACTTACATCGCAATAATCTCTGAATATACTGAAACAATACCGATGAAACTTTTACGCTTTAAAAGTCTGGAGTACTATGAGCTATGATTTACAACCATAAACCTTAATTTATTTACAAAATTATTACTTTTCTAGACGTTTTCTTCTGACTTACAACACAGATTCAAGAGTGCATTATTGTCAATTGTTTAACTGCGCGCCACCAGAGGATGTCTGAGATCTACTATTGATTTTATCAATGTGCAAGTGGCAAGAAAACATTGTGAGTTTGACAGTGTTTAAACATTGAGGTAGATTGAGAGAGAGAGTAAAAAGTACAATAATATACAGTACAGAATATACAAAAATGTATAATGTACAATATATAAATATCGTATACAGGTATTGTTGACTTTCTAAACAACCTCATTTACAGAAATTTGTGATCATTGAATTGTTTGAAACAATGCCGAAACGAAAGTCACAGTTGTCAAAAGACACTACAAGTGCTAAGAAATGGGAAGTCTGTAAAAATTCTGAATCGGCTACTCAGAGGCAAGAGCGAATTGTTGAATAACACCAATGGAAATAATACTGCAAGGAGGGAAGCTAATTTGAATAATTCTCTAGGTAGTACGGCAGCTTTTCATTATGACTCTCAATTTGATTATTTACACAGCTCTCATGTTCAAATTGGTTAAACGGAAAACGTTTGTATATTTTGGGACAACTCTGTTGAACTTATTTCTTCAATATGTGCGGGAGATGAGTGCAGAGGTATGTAATTAAGCAAACGATCCTTTACGTATTAAGATTAACCAATGCTGTTGTTTTGCATATCAATTGCTCCCAATGAATAAATTCATCCATTTTTCTATCAAAAATAGGCAAAAATTAATTTATCTAAAAATATCTATGTTTAAGCCTATAAAAAATTCTGGGAGTCCTTGTTTCTATCATTTAAGAATTTATATAATATATAAAACTTCACAAAAAGAATATACGTGAGTCTACAAGTATTTTATTTTGTAGTTTACATTTGTTTATTGTTTCTAGTTATAAAGGGAGGAATATTTGGGAGCTTGAACTCCCAATAAGAAAAGTGTAAACTTTTTTAAAGGGAAAGTGAGCGAGGTAGACCGGATGAAGGGCATGACAAGGGACAGAGCAGAGTGGGAATACAATGGGATAGAAGCAGGCCCTGCCACAGAGCATGGATAAGTGGAATTCGTCTTCCTGGCTAATAATTTGAACACAGTCGGCGCCAAGGCGCAAAGTGCTAGTGTAAATAGTGTACATACTATCGTATGAATGTGCGTATTCTAGGCTTGTAAATAAGTGTAAATACATACAAGTATGAATGAGTGAGTGAATGCAAATAAAAAATTATCAAGGCTATACAAATAAGAAATATTAAAAGACAATTAAAAGCATGAACGTTATCTTAGGTTGCCGACCAAAGCGCCGGCTTCATCCATAGGTTAAGTTAGTAAGTAAGCACTGCCCTCTTCTCTGCCGCAAAAGCCAACGACCTGCGGCGCATGTACCACAACCAAGGTAATAAACTACCGCTCCGCCAGGGCTACTGGCGGGGAAGGGAAAAAAAGGGCTAATAATTTACTGTAATAATGCCTGCCCGGTACTTCAGCTAGTGACCATATAAAACCAAACATACTACATCAGATAGAACATCAATAATTTGGGGCAACTTCAGAACAAAAAAGAAAAAAAATAGTGAAATTTACGTAGGTCACATTTTAAGGCCTTAGAACGCTTTGTTTAGAACTTATTAGCTAAATAGTTTTTAACTATGCATTTTCGGGTTGCATTTGACGTTAATATTTACATTTTCTTTTGAATAAATCCTTCATATTGTAAAGTCAGAGTGCAATTCGTCAAGTCTCCGTGAAGTTTCTTCAAATTATTCAATTCTTCAAATTATCGTTTCCATGTTGTCGCGGCAGGAAGTAATAAGAGCCAAAATTTATTGCTTATTTGTCCTTGAAAATAGATTTTATTACATGGGAGTTTTTTTGTTTTTTTCTCCCTTTCAAAATTCAAAATTTAAGTAGTATATGACTTAGTGTAGGGATCACAGAATTTTGAAAATGTGCACACAATTCACTTTTCCCCATAGCACGTCATACGCAGTTTTTAACTGTTTTTGACGTATAATAAATAAATAAATAAGTTCTCTTTCTTTAGAGACCTCGTTTACGAAAATTGGTTGCGTGTGAGAGTCGCAATACTCATCTGTACTGAAATAACATAGGAGGAGAATTTATATAATATAAAAAATAAAACATAAGATGAAGTAGCAGCATAAAGACTATATTATGCTATACCAACTATATTTCCACTTTTGTTGTCTAAGAAAGATTTGATATTGAAACGCTCTCCGTTTCTGTTAAATTATTTCTGCAACCGGTTTCCGAATTTATATCATTTTTGGGTGCCAGGAAAGGGTTGCGATTTTAAATTTCGCGCAAACACATCTGAAGGGAAATAATTATTCTACTTGTTCTGCTGGTTGGGTTCTTACGAAAATAATCGTCGCCGGTACTTACTTTCTTCCTAGCAAACGATCATTCGATCCGCTCTCCATACGGAAGAAGCGAGGAATCTGAAATTTGTTTCTGGAAAGAAATTATTAAACTATGGATTACACAAGATGCTAAAGAAATGATAATCAGCTTTTCCTTTTCAGTATGAGAACGTTATAAGTTTATTTTTCGATTAATTCTTTTAAACATGCAATGTCACCCTGGTCATGACCGACTGTAAAAATTGTCTATAGCGCTATTATTCTTACTATTTATATATCCATGCGCTCTTGGACGATGAGGCCAGCAAGAATCCACCGCTCCGACCAATCTTCTTTCTTGTATCTTGTTCTCGGTCCGCTGCCGGATCAATGTCCTCCTCAACTTATTAATTGTTTCACTTACGACTCCCGGTGCCAGAATTATTCAAAGTTCCAAATAGAATTACGCACACAAAATATAAGTCCTCACTGCTCAATTATTTCCCACAAAATTCCACCAAGTCCCGCATCTATCATTTACAATAATCTCCGCAGCACGATGTGCACGGTAGGCGGTTTAAAGCTCCACTCCTCAAATATTACGAAGTTCAACCCTCCATAACTTTCATACCTTCTTGTCTCTTGTTTTACAAAACAATCTCCAGTTTCCTTCTACGGCAGACCCCATTACTAGTTTACCATCAATCCCACATGCCCTTATATCACAATCTTCTGTCTGTTACTTGCCGCGCTATGTTTATTTTCTTCCGCCTCCCTGGTTGCTAAGGAACGCCCTGCCTGCATGCCTATGCCCTCAACATTTACACTTCTTACGAAGAATTTAATAAATTCTTGTCCCCAATTCCCATCAAAATATTGTGTGACAGTCTGGTATCTGACAATATAAATTCCATCTAACATTAACGAAACCATGCAACCTGATTCCTGCAATGTTTTGAATTTCTCCTTAGCACACTTCAAAATATTCTCATCTGCTTGCTCTTACTGTTCGTAGTTGAGGAGAGACAATATATCCCGATTTCCTCAAAAATGTGTGTGCATGAGGGGTAATAGAAAACAAAATACTGCAGTAAGCATACAAATAAGCACTGTATCGGTAACAGTTGTTCAGTGATTAATAAATTGATTTGTTTAATAACACATTTTTAACTTGCTTGCATATATCATCTAGATCTTTTACTAACCTGCTCAACATAGCATTTACAACACTTACTACATTTACTACGAGAATAGTCCTCCTAGTTTTCTTGCAAATGCTTCAACTTGTCCAAGATAGGCCTGTAAAACTTGTTGAAAATTACTAATTACTCTAGGGAAAGTATTATTTCCCAGCTTTTTCAATGCAATATCATGACTGAGCACGCTGACCTGAAAATTTGATCGTATCACTACTGATAACGAAAATACTAGCACAGATAAAACACAAATCAAACCTAAAAAAACACAGTATTCTCACTTAACTGTACACAATTGTCCATTCTTTGCTGATATTGTTTCTCTCTTCTTTATGACGTAGAATATAAATGATGAAGCAAACAATGCTCGTCAGTCCGCGCAAACCACTTTGTAATATGTACAGAAAGCGTAAATATTAGATGGAGGAATTTAAGCATTCTAAGTGCCACGTCATAAAGTTGGCCAGTAGCACCAAGGTCCAAAATGTAGGTGACATTTGTAGTATCGATAAGCGCCGAACCGACAAAAATTTAATAGAAAGTCCAATAATATCCCATCCTGTAGATTACGGCGTAAGAAATTTTTCTTTGAAACATTTGATCTCAAGGTGAAAGGCCTCAAAGATTGAGCCCTTTGACCTCAACAGGTTAGTTTTTAAGGCTCTACAGCGCTTCGTTTAAGAGTATTTAACTATATAGATTTTGATAATGGAATCCAGCACTGATGAATTCCAATATATTCTTGATGATCCAAAATACAGGGAGATAACTGATCTGACAACCGAATAGTGATCTCACACCTCTTTGAAAAATGTGGAGAATTATAAGTGATAGCAAAGGCTGCAAATAACATCAGTTGTATGTTTCGAAGTGTTGGGTACAAAATATTAAATAGCAACTGGTATTGAACCAAATAAACGGTCGCAAATAAACATCACAGAATCGCTAAATAGTTTCTGATAGAATTGTATAAGTCCGTTAACAAGTGAATCAAATAAAAGAATACCAGCAGGATACTTACATAATGTGAATTGGTCACACCAGATATATTGCTGTTATTGTTTGAGTCTGTGATTTTAAAACTCAAGAACGTTGCAATGACTCATTGAACAAGAATGGTATATCGTAATTACTTGACTTCATATCGGCAGTAAGATCAAAGTCTTATTTTTCCTGTTTGGCAGGGGTTAGTGAATACAAGAATTTTGGGTCAAAGCACCTTATTGAGTTCTTATCTGTTGCTGGATTTTGTTCATCGTGCTTTGAAACTACATTACTTGAAACCATATTTTTAATTCCTTTGACAACACAGATTATAGTGTGAACACATTGGATCGTCTTAATGGTATTTTCCATGCCATGGGAGGAATAATGACAATAAATCTCCAAATCGCAATCGAGGTTCTTCTGCGATTAAATTCTCGATAGTAATTATTATTATAGTATATTTTATAGCATATTATTATATAGTATTATTTCCTGATCACATTCATAATTTCTGTTTTCAGCTGGATTGATCCAGCTGACCAACGTCCACCCAAAAAAGCATTTTTTGAATTTAATTTATTCCATTCATCTTCACCACCTTCGACTTGTTTCGATTATATTTTATTTTCTTTATGCTGATAAGTTCTTATTGTTACTTATATTTATATAGAATACATACATTTGAAAGAACCATATCTAAGAATCAAAGGGACTGAATCTATTGACTACACTGGTGAACTGACGGAACCGTGAATAAATTTCAAGTTCTGAGTGAACTCATGCATTTTCGCCACAAAAAGAACAATTCTATAATATGATTCATTCTTGGGAACTCGTACACATACTATAATCGAAAAGATCCAAAATGTCATTTTAAACAATCAAGTTCACTCACGTAGTTAAAAATATTCTATTTATTAACCATTGTTGTACTTCACAAAAATGAAACAAAAAGAATAGGACGTTAAAGAACTGTTTTCAATATCGACGGGTGTTTCAAAGAAAGTCAATCTGAAACTCTTCCCATTTGCTGTCAGATATTTTCATATCAACAAAGCAGTGAAAGATAGGGTATTAGATTTAAGATAGTAAGTTTGTAAGATAGTAAGGAAAGAGTTGTTAAGATAGTAAGGAAGTTAAGATAGTAAGGAAAAGTTGTTAAGATAGATGGCCCCTTGTTTTGCTTCTGGACATAAATGTA
Organism: Teleogryllus oceanicus; assembly: GCA_964035755.1. Classification (NCBI taxonomy): domain Eukaryota; kingdom Metazoa; phylum Arthropoda; class Insecta; order Orthoptera; family Gryllidae; genus Teleogryllus; species Teleogryllus oceanicus. The sequence continues at coordinate 13,057,923 of CAXIVR010000009.1, forward strand.
ACTTCATTTTCTGTGCACGTCTTCTAGAATTCAGTGGGAAATACAATTATTCAAATTATCGTTTCCATGTTGTCGCGGCAGGAAGTAATAAGAGCCAAAATTTATTTCTTATTTATCCTTGAAATAGATTTCATTACATGGGAGTTTTTTGTTGTTTTTCTCCCTTTCAAAATTCAAAATTTATTGCTTATTTATCCTTGAAAATAGATTTTACTACATGGGAGTTTTTTTTTCTCCCTTTCAAAATTCAAAATTTAAGTAGTATATGACTTAGTGTAGGGATCACAGAATTTTGAAAATGTGCACACAATTCACTTTTCCCCGTAGCACGTCATATGCAGTTTTTAACTGTTTTTTTTTTACGTAAAATAAATAAAAATAGTAAGGAATCGTCTATTGACGAGTAAGTCTATTGACGTCTAAAATCTTGTTTAGATAATTCGTAACTCATCGTAACCTTGATGGAAAACAGTTCACGGCTTATTCGGCGGATAATGCGCCTATAAATTACAGGAAAGACATTTCAATTTAGCAAACAACTCATCAAAATCAAGGGGGGAGGCTCTTTCGCATCGTATCCGACTTCAATCAATGAGCTTCAGACACCAGTTTGCTTCACAATATTAGCGGGAATTTTAAATCTAGCCAGATACCAAAATTATAATCTCATTACAAGACATTGAAACAGATTTATGAAGCATTTCTTTTAAATATTGTATCTTGTATACCTTCATCGTGTTATTTTTGGTTGGTTATCGTTGGAAATTGTCATATTGAGCCACTTTCAAAATGTTTCTCAACATTACTCACTCTCAATGCAACATGGCGACCAACGTCTGGCCTGGCTCTTCAAACGAAGTGTCCGTGATGTCGTCACGTGGTTCGTGACGCAAACTGGTGATGCGCAGAATCATCTAAAATCGGTGCACCGAAAGAACTCACCCATGTACTTACTATGCTCGCACTTTTTCTTGATCCTCGAGCTCCCTAGTCCTCGCTCAGCCCGGCATAGCACGGCCCGGTATAAAATATGAGCTCCACTCGGGACGTCACGGCTCAGCTCAGTTTGCAGTGCTGCCCACCTCCTTCCTTTCCAATGCGGACTTCCTAGTTTTCGGTCTCTCTTTCTATGGACATGTGCGTACCATGTTCCTTCTTGTTACTCAATTATTTCTTCAGAATTTAAAAAAAATCTTCCGTTGTTTCTCATAGCTATCTAGTCCAATTACGCCGAGTTTTCTGTCAATAAAGTTGACAATCCTGTACTCCCGTGACGCAGACAGAACCTGCCTCCCCCCCCCCCGCTGTGGAATATCAAGAAAAAGTGCGCGATTAGTATTTCCATCACGATCAAAATTCGAATAAATATCATAATATATAATCGAATAATCTGCATCCGGCTGACCGGCTGCCTGTTGTCTCACTGTTAGACCACATCCGGCCCATCAATCGAAACAAATGAGACGCGTCTCAATTTCCTGATGGGTAACTGATCATTTTTTCTTGCGTAACTATCCCAAAAGGGTTTTTATTGTTTTTAAGTAATAAAAAAGTTTTTGGCAACTTACGGCACCTAGAGGTGATCAATAGATCATTCGATTCCTCTCGATACAACAAATCGATACACACAATTCTTCATCAGTTTCCAGTAATGTATTCTGAAAAAATCTAGAAAAGCATGTGTTCACGATGATTTTAAGGCATCTACAACTACACTTGTAAAACGCTGTAAAATACTATACTCTCTTCCCCCATTTACCTTTTTTTACATTAATCTTTAGGGATTAAATCATCAGATTGAGGAAATTTTGTAATGCAACAAAAATTTAAACAAGTATTTTATTCCATAATTTTCTTGTAACTTTCTGTGTCCGGAAATGGACGAGCCGGGAGACTGCAATATGTTTACCATGAATTTGAAAAACACAAATTAAACACGAAAATGACCGCCCCCCTCCCCCCGGCGCCACGTCAAACTAGTAAAAAGTAACTGCAAATGTCACGTACCTAATCCTGCAGGAAATGCAAGCAAGGTTCTATCATATGACGTTGAATATTTCGATAAAAACAGTAAATATATTGAAGATATTAGGATTATTTGAAGAATAGTGCACAAACATCCCGGGAATTGAAAATAGTATGATTCAGAGTTTTAGACCTGGAGTATGAGGAATCGAGTAAATTGAAATACCTTAACCACACGGCAGCTATCTCTTTCCCCTGTTGATCAAATAAAACATCAAAGGTCAGTAATTAAAGACTAATATTTCATAAATCAAAGATAAGAAGATATAAATTCAATTATTTGGAGTTTTATTGCTGAACAGCAATATGAACTTAAGATGCAACCCTCACGCTTTCAGAATTATACTTATATTTTGTTTTTTTTCGATTTCACAAACAAATTTGTGAAAGCCAAGACAATAAAGTGCAAAAAGCATGGTATTGTGATATCTTTAAGAGATTAACTAAAATCAAGGTTGAAACAATATGTATTTCTGAAGTAAAGTTGAATCAACTCTGATTAATCAAGATATTATTTTAACAAAAATTTGTACAATTTTTATTATTATTGGACTATTAGCTAAAAAAGTATGATACGATGAAATCCTATTTCAATATTCTAAACTTCACGAAATGTGAACAGATTTGTTTTGACAAAAGTGTTCAAGCTTCAAGAATAGAGAAAGAATTTCACAAAGATAATATATAAGACGAAATACAATTGAAATCAAAAGCTCTGTCCGAACTCAAAATTCAGAATGAAATGACAGATATTACATAGGTTAAAAGGTTTAATGCGACAGTTGTTAACAACTTTCTAATAATGTTAGGGATTTATCTATTCCTGAAACGAAAGCAAAGGTTAAGCTACATTAAAACGCGTTTTCTCAGTTTTTGGGTAATATTTGGTCTCGTCTGAGAAAAAGAATGAGAGTGGAATTAGACAAAGCGGACCTTTTACTATAACTGAATTACGATGTGACATGTGCTGGGCTACATAAAGTTCATTAATAAATAGAAATAAACGTTGATGTTGCAAAATGCAATATCTAATGAAAAGTCCATTGAAAAAAGAATGCGAAGGACTGCCGAAAAATATTTTAATATATTGTTAAAAAAGTAACTTAAATTTTACAAAGAAATATTATACATTTTATTGACACAAACTAATAAATGCACTTTAGTAATATCTAGAATTATTAGTATTTCTTCAAAATTCACTCCCCCCTCTTCATGAATATTAAAAATGTATTCGGGTGAGGAACTTTGGACAGGTGGCAAATTCAGAACAATGTGAACCAGCTGTAGCCCCTTGCGGGGGAGGGGGGAGGAAGGTTTAGGAGAGGGGCATTCTTTCGAAAGAGGCTTAAAAGTAACGGTGTTTGCGCTTCTGCACTTGTCTAGCACTTGCTGCTGCGACCACCGCTCAGTTACTCAAGTGCTGCGTGGTATTCACAGCGTGGACAAAACTATCACGTGAATATTTTCGGCGTTTGATTCCGTTTACACTTCTGGACCTACTTTTACATGGTGTAAAAGTTTGGGTGACTGTCGTCTATGACACGTTAATTTCGATAACAACTGTGCCGGTTTGTGAAGATATCCTGCGAAATCAATTCCCAGAATCCTCAGCGTTGGCGCGAACGAGAGTGATTCGGTGTTGCTGTTTGAACGTCTGCCAGTGGATAAGCAGATATGGATAACCAACTGTTAATAGGTAATAATATTCAACTTTTTAATTTCTAGTGACAAGGTGGAAGCATATGTAAACACCTGAAATTATCTAATAGTTAAATGTAGAGAAAGATAATTTTGCAGGGAATGTCAACTCATTCCAAAGGCCACATTTGCTACAAGTAAACCGAGTGATACTGTATCTTTCTTTGTTTCCAAGTTTGTTTCGAATATTTACTCAATATCTTATGACTAAATGATAATTTTAAAACCTAAAAGTTCATTTGTTTCTATATTATCATATATTACTGTCATTTAAATCCATGCCACTTCAACAATTTAATCAAACAACACAATAGTAAACATGTATGAATTTGCATTCTATTAAATATAAAATAAGTAGTTGACCTTTTTAAATATTAATTTTTAAAGCGCAAATCAAGAATGTACGTCAATAATTAAAGGTTCAATCAACTTCTTTCTTTTTGCTTTTTGCAAAGAATAAAAGTAATATTAGTATCCGCAAAACGAACTTTTCTCTACATTGGGTCTTCGCGTTTCACCCGTTAATTCAACTGATTACCGAAAACATCAGATATGTATGAAAAGACGCTGTTAGCCTATAGTCCTCAATTTGACCCCGCTGAAACCTTCACGAAATTCAAAATCGATTTCACGTAATTGTTTTCTAAATAGGAAAAGATACGATGGAGATATATGTCTTTTCGTCATGAGAATTGACCATTTAAATCGAATCGAATTTAAAACTTCAAAATTTGATTGATCGATTAATCGAATGTATGATTGCTAACTCGATTAATCAAATGACTCCAAAGTTTATAAACTTTTTGCAACTTTATACAACTACATTTTACTTTACTTTGGGGTTCATATATTTATCATTAGTTTAAATGGGGTTCATGATTTGCTCAATATTTCATTTAATTGATGAATTATTTAGGATTTAGATTTAAACATAAAATAAGAAAAACAAAATTTCTCCTTCAGATTGTTTTAGTAAATACATACACCTACAATGATTTTAATATTTATTGGTTTATGGCAACAAAAGACCTTGGAGTATTGTTTAACAAAAAGAAATGTAAGTAAACACATTGATAAGATCATTAACACATTGGCGCAATTGTTAGACACACTTCAGAAGAAATAGAGTTAATTTAAGTCTTGACATTTAGTTTGCTCTTGCTTAAGTCTTATCTCAATACACATCTACTGATTTTTCTCCCTACTTGTAACTTACATGTTTATCATAGAGTAAAAGTTAAACATCAATTCATCAGAATGTTGAAATGGCAAGTTGAATTGCCTGATTCATAGAGCTTGGGCATAACAGAATTTCATTAGCAATTGATAGTCTGTTGTTATTATCTCCATCAGAATATTACGATATAAAAATGTCTACTTTATTTTTAAAAAGTAATGTTCAACATTCATGTTTGAATAAGAAATTGAGATTTAAAGCTTCTACTAGAATAAGAAGGCAATTTGTTCCTTTTCTATTGGAAACTACACAACATTATCAAAATACTGCCAATCATCACATAGTGTCAATGTGCAGGTCAGTCAATGACCAACCTTAATACCAACATATTAGGTCAACAACTAATAATTGTGAGGCCAACATAACATGACTGAAGCACTTCTCAAAATATGAACTCTTGTTATTAAAACTGAAATAGAATGTGAAGTGTTCTGTAAAAACTATTCTTTGGTGGTCATGCATTTTCGTTAAGTTTTGTAATCTATTTTATTTCATGTCATTTTCTTTCTTCTTTATGAATTGCTCTCTCACAAATTACTTGTACACAAATTGGACATTAATTGTTCCTAGTAAATAGATAATACCTTCTTTTTTAAAACATTGTGTACGATAAGCAAATCATTGAATTTGGTGTATGTTTGCAGAAACTCCAACTTTTAGTAGAATTGACTTTTAGTAGAATAGAGAAACTGTAAATACGCAATTCATGCGAATGTATTGTTGTGTGAAAATTAAAAATTACATTATTTTGAGAATGTTTTATGTTTTATGTTTTATGTTTCCAATTGGTCATACACATTGCTGGCTCAGTGTTACTAACAGTACTTTCATTAGAGAGCAAAATTGAGACAAAATATGTCTTGCTGATCATACCAATCATATTGTTAATAAAACAAACCAAATCTTGGAATTAATGAAAATAAACCAAAGAACCACAAAGAGACCTTTGTATTTCCCTTTATTCAATCCAATATTAACATTTGCATTCGTTATTTGAGTAGCCTTTGTCAGTTCTTAACAAGTAAAACCGAACTACTCTAAGTTTTACAGAATCTTGGCACCTCCTTTGGATTTGGACACCCATTTTTTAATATTAATCAAAGTGTCATTCTGAGGAACTCTCAAATAACAATGAACATTACTTCTCTGTTTAAATTAGTATTTTATAAAAATTGGACACTCATTTTTCTTTATTAAGTTTTTTATCTTAGTTTCAACTACGTCATTCAAAAGACCCTTGTTGTGTTTACTTATATCTTACACTTACTGCATGAGAAATAATCTAATAATATAATATGTAAATACATGAAAGACTAAAATATTGGCATGATAACACAAAATATGCCTTCATTAAAAGAGGGAGAAATAGTTTTTTTTCTATGATTGGAGTTTCATTTATGCCCCTTTGTTGATTTACACATTGTTTTGTATTTACTGTGGCTCTATCTACATTCATTAGTTAATTTATACTCAATTTTCTGTTTCTATCATTAATTATTATACAAAGATTAAATAATTCATCCAAAAGCAATTAACAAAAATCTTTTTTTGGGGGGGGGTAAAAATATGGTATTTGATTAAAAAATTGTAGACGTTTTGTTGAAGATGTAAGAGTTTTATCAAAAAAGGTGGTTAATCAATTAAATTTTAAACATTTCAGTAAAAAAAATAACACAAGCAAATTAAAAGAAAATTGTCTATTAATATTTATTCATTTCATGAAAGTGTGGCCATAGAGAGTTTCTGACAGATACAAATTTTCAAAAAATTCCAAACCCAAACACAGAAATGCCAATTTGGTGGCCGAGATCGCTACCATAATGTTAACTCAAGTAATGGTCACTAATGACCTAGATGTTGATGGGATCTTAAATTTTAAAAAAAATTTTAAGAGTATTTTAAAAAACACAGAAATCATACATTTAAAAGTTTTTATTCTTCATTTAACGAATCATTGAGCGACTTTTCAATGGTATGTTTCTCCCCTTCTTTCCCCCCCCCCCTTTTTTTTTTTTAAGAACATAAATAGAAAGTTACGATGTTAATATAACAAAAAATAGCGTTAAAATAACGATTACAGTAAATCAGTAGCACTGGATTCTAAATAACACCTTGTGAAGACTCATCATTTTGAAAATCAAAAGATGAATTAATAAATCTTCACATATTGTTGGCCAAATTCTAAGTATTCTAAACTCATGTTCTACAGAAAATTTTATGTCTTGTAATAAAAAAATATTAAATTAGAATTCAAAGAGCTGTAAGGCACTAATAATTTATATGACATCCTCTACTTTTAACAAGATAATTTAATATTTTAATTAATTCTATCAAACTCGCAAGCTATTGAACAACTCTTGAACACACATTATTAACTCCAGTAGTTGACTTTGTGTCATATTTTGCTTCCCCAAATATGTTCTTCACTACACAGATTCCTCCAATTTTCAGTCTGGTACAATTGAGTAGTAATACAGACCATTCAAGTATTTTTATTTTGTTTCTTTGAAACAAAGGCAGGAATACTTTCTTTGATAAGTGACATGGTACACGATCATTTGGAAACATCATTGAGTTCATCTTCCTTCACAACTAGTGGTATAATGTTATTTCCAGTAATTTATTATATATTGAAATACTAGAAATAACATTGTACCACCATTTTTCATTCCCTGATTCACTTTTGATCATTCATACAACCGTGACAAAGGACATTAGTGATCCTTGACCTTCATGAGTAAAGTAACCTAAGAGTCTTCTTTTAACTGAATATTTAGCAGTGACGAAGCTGGTAATCTGGGAACTTTAGAATATCCAAATTATTTTCAATAAAATTTGTCGTTAAGTATGCCATTTAAAAAAAATATTTTCTATTGAATTATATTGAAGAAAACTAAATGTTTTCGACTCCTTTCTTCGCTTACGCGCGAGGAAATCATCAGGGCCGCAGATTGATTGATTGTAGTTAGTGATCCCGGGCGCGTCAACTACTATGGTAATTAGTTCCATAAGTGTTATTTATGCTTGTTTTTTGCTCGGGAGGTGGCGGTGGTATTCTCTCGCTGGATAGCGAGATCCGGCGCCGACCTACCGTTGGCTAACGGGATTTTCCCAACCAGTTATCTCCCACTAGTGGGGCACCGCCCCAGCCAGGACAAGTTCCAAGTCCCCGACCGGTCTCCTGGCTTGTGTGGTAGTGTAATGCGTGTTAGTGTAAGTGTGTGTGCGCGCGCGCGTGTGTGTGTGTGTGTGTGTGTGTGTGTGTGTGTAAGGGGAAAGGATAGGACAAGGAAGAGGAAAGACAGATCGCGCGCGGTCCGTGGCCCGTTTTGTAGGGTACTGCTCCGGCATTTGCCTGGTGTTGATCGGAGAATCCACGGAAAACTACCGATCAGAGCAGTCGGCCGCTAGAATTCTCCTCCAGACAGACACTGAATTCGACCTTGCAGAAAAGATAGTGTCGAAAATCCTGCCGCTGTCGGGACTGGAACCTAGGACCTCACGGTCAGAGGCGCTGCAGTGTCATCAGCTGATGCACTGAGCCACAGGGCCGCAGAGATACTCTTTGCGGCCGGTAGCTGATCGAGGAGCCTGCCAGTGGATGACACTGGCTGGTGCTGCCGCGCATGCGCACAAGAGGGCGCGCGCTATCTAAATATCACGCGAACTCACTGGGCAGAGAGCCTAGACTCCCGCGATGCACCTCCACGACTCGGCCAGGCAAATTCACCTCATCACCTGACCTTGTGGGAAAGTAGAGTTGTTTGTGTGATTTTTGTTCGTGTTTTCTTTATGAAACAATTAATGAAGTCACCGGGAGCGGTAGCTCAGTGCATCAACTGATGACACTGCAGCGCCTCTGACCGGGAGGACCTAGAGTCCTGAAGGCGGCAGGATTTTCGACACTAGCTTTTCTGCTACATCGAATTCAGTCGCTGTCTGGAGGCAACTTCTAGCGGCCGGCTGCTCTTATCAGTACTTTTCCGTGGTTTCTCCGATCAACACCAGGCGAATGCCGGAGCAGTACCCTACCAAACGGGCCACGGACCGCGCGCGATCTGTCCTTCCTCTTCCTTGTCCTATCCTCTCCCCTTACTTACACCAACATATTCCGGGAGACCGGTCGAGAGCTTAGAGCTGGTCCGGCTAGAGCGGTGCCTCGCTGGTGGAAGAGTCCTGGTTAGGGGGAAACCCCACTAGCCGACGGTAGGTCGGCGCCGGATCTCGCCATCTAGCGGGGGAAAATCACCGCCATCTCCAGAGAAATAACACGCACTACACTGACGTGACTAACGACCAAAGCAGTTGGCGCGCCCGGAAACACGAAAAAATCAAATTAAATCAATTAATGAAGTCGAAGATTTAGTGTTATAGAGAATGTCCCATTGACTACGCGCTAGTTCCATAACTTCTGAACGGCTAACGATATCGAAAACCAGTTTTCGCTCAATAATGTGAAATTATGAGGCAAGTAATACGCTGTGGTGACTGAAATAGTATAGATATGTAGTAATATATCGTCTTAGATTTGAAGAGACTATTGAAATTGCATCAAAACAGACATGACCATGAATAAGCTTTCAGGGTCAGAATTATTTCAAAGGTACAAAATTGTTTCATTATTGACACAGCAGTGACTCAGAGAGAATATAGATTTAAAGATTATGAAAACTTTCATTTTATTGAATTTCTTGACGAAAAGCAGTTTTCCACGTACAAAGCGTCCTTTTGTTTAGAAAAGTTTTATTTCCTAATACAACAATATCCATTCAATGACAATGAGCAATTTCGAAATGAACTGCCAAATGTATACATTGATAATGGAAAATACATAGCTGCAGATTTGTTACTGAAGAATTTGTTAGACAAATTGGTCTAGTAAAAACTATGAAGAGACGGTTCGGTTGATACAACTCAATCTAACATTCCCTTTACCTACAGCATTATGTAAAAGGAATATGATTACAGTAAGGATAGTAAAGACATTCCTGAGAAATTCCATGGGAAATATGAGATTCGGTCATTTCACTCCACAGAGTTAAATGTAACTTCATTTTCTGTGCACGTCTTCTAGAATTCAGTGGGAAATACAATTATTCAAATTATCGTTTCCATGTTGTCGCGGCAGGAAGTAATAAGAGCCAAAATGTATTGCTTATTTATCCTTCAAAATAGATTTTATTACATGGGAGTTTTTTGTTGTTTTTCTCCCTTTCAAAATTCAAAATTTATTGCTTATTTATCCTTGAAAATAGATTTTATTACATGGGAGTTTTTGTTTTTTTTCTCCCTTTCAAAATTCGAAATTTAAGTAGTATATGACTTAGTGTAGGGATCACAGAATTTTGAAAATGTGCACACAATTCACTTTTCCCCATAGCACGTCATACGCAGTTTTTAACTGTTTTTTTGACGTAAAATAAATAAATAAATAAATAAATAAATCGAGAAGTGTCTGCTAAATTAACTGCGCAGAAACGATCGCTTTAAATGACAAATTATCTACTTTTTTGATTAATGAAAAAAAACTATGAATGGAGCTAATTTACAAAAAATGTAAGGTAATATTTTCAGAATACCCAACCACAAGTCTAGCTTCGCCACTAGGCACTTCTAGCAAACGTTTTCTTGAAATAACGTTTGTTCAAATTAATTTGTTCACTAATCTAATTACTCCTGTTTATTTTACAGCTGATATTAAGTTGTATTTTTTTTATTTTCACTGTTTGATTGAAAGTGCAACATTTTCTGTCTGTAGTGAGAAGATATGATTTAGAAACAATTAAATAAATGTATGTCAGTTATAACAATGTTATGGCAAAAGATAAGCATTTTGTGGTAAAAAAATAAATGAAATGTTCATTCAAATAATATAAGAATTGTTTCAATAAGAATTTTTAGGGCGTAATTTAACCAGAGGTCCTACAGATGGCACAGATTTTCTCATAGCATTTTTTTCTAATTTCCTTGGTGTGGTCTGGCTTTAAGGTCTTTCTCCATTCTCTGGCCAGCTGCCATCTATCGTCACCGAAAGTACATTTTCCTGACATTTTCTCAACTTATCGGTTTCTTAATAGTATAAACAAAAAATTACTTCAAGAATATTACAGAAGAATAAAATCTCTTCCTAAATAAAAATTTTCATTGAAAAATCTGAAGTCGTTTTTTTTTAAATGGCGATTAAGCATTACTGTAAATGCGAAGTTTGAAGCCCTTTTTCGCAGGAATCTATTGCGTGTTTGAAAAACTTCATTTATTTATTTATTTATTTATTTATTTATTTTACGTCAAAAAAGCAGTTAAAAACTGCGTATGACGTGAATTTTGAAGTCATTTGAAGAAATTCCACTCACAAATTCAATAATGTATACAAATCCATTAATATATGCATATTAACGGCGTAAGAGATATTTGAAAAAAGTTACACTTGTGTAATTTTTGAAAAAACAAAAAAAAAATACACCAAAAGGAACTTAACGCCGTTTTAAAAATGCAATTAGCACTATATATTGGAAAATTTGGAGGCATTTTTTAGAAAATATCGTTTGTGCGTTTCTGAAAATTCTGAATTTTGAGCTCATTTTTTTTAGAAAACGTGAGTTTTCGAGAAACTTTATTTGACATTATTTTAAGCACATGTACTGGTAAGTGAAATAACGTGAACCAATTGCCTCGAATGTAAATGTTATCGACGAGAGAGACAAGTAAAAAAAAACATTTTTGTAATTTAAAAAACAACAACAAAAGAATAGAGGAAAATGGCGTTAGAGGTATCGGATAGGGTGCATTTGGTACTAACCCTACCAAAAATTTAAAGAAAAAATCTGGACCCTTTTTTGATAAAATCTTGTTTTTGTAACGTTTTAAAATTCCAAATATTTCACGCTCTATTGCACTAAAACTACCAAAATTTTCAAAACGTCTACATGTCCTTAATGAAAGAACTTTTTATGGGCAATAAATTTTATTTAGAGGAAAAATCTATGTCTTCAATTTTATAGTTGTAGGAAGACGCCGAACAAAATTCAAACTTTTGCAATTTTCGAAAATTCAAAGTTAACTGTAAAAATTGGACCTACGCCACTTTTATAAGTGCATTTTACTTTATTCTTACAAGAAATTTAAAGAAAAATTTGGAGCTGTTTTTGAGAAAATTTTTAAAATGTCCGGAGCGCTTCAGGTGAAGTACCCCGGAATTTTAATTTTTTTTTTTTTTTTTTTTCAAAATTTCAAAGCTTTAACTAAAGTTAAGGACAAGGACTAGGTCAAGGGTTTCTTCAATTTTTAAAAGATCCTATTCATGGTTTAGGAGCTAGTAGTGTTCACACACGATGGACGTTTTGGAAAAAAAAAAAAAAAAAAAACACTTTTTCGGTATAAGGAAACCTCAAAACGTGTATTTCCGTTGAAATCTCGAAATCGATTTTCCGCAGCATTATATAACTTTCTCTATACTACTCCGTATATACGTACGTAAATAAGAAAGTAATATGAAAGACCTTTTGCCCTTTATTTCAACTGTTCATTACTAATTTGAGAGACTTCTTTCCAGAATTACCAGATCCTCCATCAATGGTCAAGACTCTCCCCCAATTCCATCCAGTGGTGAAGTTGACAAATATTCCGCAACGACGGGCTGTGTGCTATCGACACAGAGATAAGCTATTTCTAGCAGAGAGCAAACAGATCCGCCACGGCGCACTTCACTGCTTCTCTGCCACACTGGCCTGTCCAGACTTCCCTCTTTCGGGAGGACTGCCTTCCCTTTACGCAACCTGACCTGTGTCTGCGAAATTTGCGGATAGGGCAAGACACTCAAATGCCATCCTATGTAGATTGTTAATTTAATGTGCCTCGCTTTTAGTAGTAGAGGACGGGTAACGTAATACATTCCCTGATAGATTTTCCACAACAGGTGGGTACGTCGGTAAGTTTTCTCCTTTGGGCAAAAAAAAAGTCCATCCAGCATGATCCCCCGCCACAAGGCTACAATTATCATGGTTATCGTGACGAGCGAATAATAATAATAATAATAATAACAATAACAACAATAACAACAATAACAATGATTTGATTTTTTCGTGTTTCCGGGCGCGTCAACTGCTTTGGTCATTTGTCCCGTTAGTGTAGTGCATCTTTTTCGCGGGAGATGGCGGTGATCTTCCCCCACTGGATGGCGAGATCCGGCGCCGACCTACCGTCGGCTAGCGGGGTTTACCCCTAACCAGGACTCTCCCACCAACGGGGCACCACCCCAGTCGGAACAAGCTCTAAGCTCCCGACCGGTCTCCCGGAATATGTGGTAGTGTAGTGCATGTTAGTGTAAGTGTGTGTGTGTAAGGGGAGAGGATAGGACAAGGAAGAGGAAGGACAGATCGCGCGCGAGGCGTGGCCCGTTTGGTAGGGTACTGCTCCGGCATTCGCCTGGTGCTGATCGGAGATACCACGGAAAACTGCCGATCAGAGCAGCCGGCCGCTAGAATTCTCCTCCAGACAGCGACTGAATTCGACCTAGCTGGAAAGCTAGTGTCGAAAATCCTGCCGCCGTCAGGACACGAACCTAGGACCTCCCGGTCAGAGGCGCTGCAGTGGCATCAGTTGATGCTCAGAGCCACATCTCCCTACACCAAGGGCGGTTTACAAGGGTAAGAAAATAATACTTTAAAAACGAGTGGTCTTACAACAGGACGCGACATTAACGGTTACGTAAAACTAAAATCTCGCAATTTATTTTCATGATATCACATCCCAGCTATCACTTGTAATACTCCATTACCGATCGTAATACATTCGAAAATCCAAAACTGTGTTACACACATACACGAACAGTGAAACAACAATGAAAAGTAATTTTGATTATTTCAAAAGGCCGTGTCGGGGCGTTGTCGTTGTGCTTTGATATCGTATCTCCTAAGAAATTTTAGCAAAAGAGTGAGAGAAATTCGAATTTGTAATTTCGAAAATTAAGCAAAACTATTTATATGTTGTTAAAAACTGTACATGTCCTACTTGATCTAGTTTTGAAGAACACATTACATTTAGTAAAAATCTCTATCATGAGCATGAAGATTTACTGTGTTAATTTTTTGCAATTTCCGAAAACACGTAGGGTTTACCGCAAATGGAACCTGCGCGATTTTTATAACTGTTGTTTGCTCTTTCTCAGAATAAATTTTTAAAAAATTGAGAGTCCCCATTGAGAAAATAATTTTTCACAAATTGCCTACATTTTCAAATCTCGCTAAAAAGTTATGTAATGCTGCGAAAAATCGATTTCGAGATTTCAACGGAAATACACGTTTTGGGGTCCCCTGATACCGAAAAAGGGTTTTTTAAACGTCTGTCCGTCCGACTGTTAACATCACTAGCGCCTAAAGCACGTGTAGGATCTTTTTCCAAATTGAAGAAACCCCTGTCCATCTGGCTCGAGTCGAAGCTCTGATGTTCTGAAAAATATTCTTTAAATTTTGGGGGTACTTTACATGAAGCCCCCCGGACATTTTCAATTTTTTTCACGAACTCCCGCCACCAGCAGCGCGGAAGCGCATTCGCACCACTGCTAGAAGAACACAGATCTAAGCAGCGGTGTGTCTGAAGGCTGTACACACTCGCAATTCGGCGAACACCCAGCAACCGCTCGCCGAATCCCCAGTAGTGTGGATGAGTTGCTGTTTGCTGAGTGACGAACATTCGGAGTTCGCCCTACCCACCACGTGTCGGTCTTTTAGACACATCAAAGGCAGCGAACATTCGCCGAACACATCAGCTGCTCGGGATTGGGCGAGCGTTAACACTCACTGCGCGGCGAATGCCGAATGTGTGACCGCGAGCGGTAGCTCAGTGCATCAACTGATGTCACTGCAGCGCCTCTGATCAGATCATAGGTTACACTCCCCACGGCGGCAGGATTTTCGACACTAGCTTTTCAGCTAGGTCGAATTCGGTCGCTGTGTGGAGGAGAATTCTAGCGGCTGGCTGCTCTGATCGGTAGTTTTCCGTGGTTTCCCCTATCAACACCAGGCGAATGCCGGAGCAGTACCCTACCAAACGGGCCACGGACCGCGCGCGATCTCTCCTTCCTCTTCCTTGTCCTATCCTCTCCCCTTACACACACACTTACACTAACATGCACTACACTATCTCATATTCCGGGAGACCGGTCGGAAAGCTCACAGCGGGAAAACTCACAAGCGGGCAAGCTTAGAGCTTGTCCCGGCTGGGGTGGTGCCCCGCTGGTGGGAGAGTCCTGGTTAGGGGGAAACCCCACTAGCCGACGGTAGGTGGGCGCCGGATCTCGCCATCCAGCGGGGGAAGATCACCGCCATCTCCCGAGAAAAAACATGCACTATACAAACGGGACTAATGACCAAAGCAGTTGACGTGCCCGGAAACACAAAAAATCAATCAATCAATCAACCGAATGTGTGGAGCCGTCTTAACTCACCTTCCCCTCTCGCGGTCGGTGGCGGGTAGCGGAGTCTGCGTGGAGAGGGCTCTGCCGCTACCCGCTGGCGCCACCGCGTGGCTCCATGCGAAGCTCCCCCTGACCACTCCGTGCCGGCGCGGGCGGCGCCCTTTTGTCAGATTCTCGTGGCAAATGGTCGCCGAAACCCGACAGCCCCAACTTCTCCACAGTGTTTAATTCTCTCCGATATTCCGAAAGCTTGATTTCGACCAACAGATTTGGGGCCCGAAAATCGAAAAAATTCGGAGAAATGTAGGTGCTTTCTTATCACTCACTGAATAAAATATATCTATTGCATAAAAAACAAAAGTAGACCATCGCGTCAATTGAAAAGCTCTCTAAATTTATTATCATAAAACATTTTGCCTATATTTTGAAAATATTTCCGCAAAAGTGAATTTATTGGATTTGCTCGTTTAATAATTTGCAAGTGGTATACGTTGGTTTATACATTTGGAGAAAAAGTCAAGTCATTGGCAAGCCAGTAAAATATTCTACACATAAATCAATTGAATTAATTGTACCATTAAAGTTATATAATTTCATCCTCGTTGCAGTGTATTTATTTACTAATCAAATATCTCGTATGCAAGTAAAACAGGTTAATGGAAAAAGAGGCCCAGAAATGAAGTTGGACCCCACTTCCTTGAGGCTGCGCACGGCATATCACGGACATAGATTTAAAGATTATGAAAACTTTCATTTTATTGAATTTCTTGTCGAAAAACAGTTTTCCACCTACAAAGCGTCCTTTTGTTTAGAAAAGTTTTATTTCCTAATAAAACAATATCCATTCATCGACAATGAGCAATTTCGAAATGAACTGCCAAATATATACATTGATAATGCAAAATACATAGCTGCAGATTTGTTACTGAAGCATTCGTTAGACAAATTGATCTAGTAAAAACTATGAAGAGACGGTTCGGTTGATACAACTCAATCTAACATTCCCTTTATTTACAGCATTATGTAAAAGGAAATCTACACAGACAACATCACGTCAGATTTTACCCTCGCATTGGTAATGCTTGTGTAGCGTCATGCACAAACGCAATTGTAACGAACGGCCGCGTGGCATAGGCGACGCTAAGGCACCACGCGTCAGCCTTTGTTTACGAGCGGATGTGACGTCGGCGGGAAACCCTTGGAGGCAGCGTGGTGGGGGGAAGGGCGAGCGGCGGAACGCTCTCTTGGTTACGGGACGCGGTGTGGCACGGATCGGAGTCTGGGTGGGCGCGGGCCGCGAGCTGTGCAAGGGCCGGCAATGTGTTACCGTACAGAGGCTGACTCGATATTGAGTCTTAGGTGGGTTGCGGCGCTTCACGCCATCTAATGCTTGAGATTAGTGCGTAGTGGTGTGATAGCCGTAACGGGAAATTACTCCGTGTAGGGACATTAGTAATTACGTTATTTTGTAATAAGGTGGTGGTCTGTTAATAAACCTCTAAATTACTACCGGTAGCGGTAGCTCAGTGCATCAACTGATGTCACTGCAGCGCCTCTAACCGGGAGGTCCTAGGTTCGAGTTCTGGTGGCGGCAGGATTTTCGACACTAGCTGTTCAGATAGGTCGAATTCAGTCGCTGTCTGGAGGAGAATTCTAGCGGTCGGCTGCTCTGATCGGCCGTTTTCCGTGGTATCTCCGATCAGCACCAGGCGAATGCCGGAGCAGTACCCTACCAAGCGGGCCACGCCTCGCGCGCGATCTGTCCTTCCTCTTCCTAGTCCTATCCTCTCCCCTTACACACACACACACACACGCACACTTACACTAACATGCACTACACTACTACATATTCCGGGAGACCGGTCGGGAGCTTAGAACTTGTTCCGACTGGGGTGGTGCCCCGTTGGTGGGAGAGTCCTGGTTAGGGGAAACCCCACTAGCCGACGGTAGGTTGGCGCCGGATCTCGCCATTCAGCGGGGGAAGATCACCGCCATCTCCCGAGAAAATGCATGCACTACACTAAAAACTCGACAAAACAAAAAAAAAAAATTACTAAACCCACCTCGTCTTGTTTTGGGGCAGGAAGTGCACCGGTTGTTTCCCCGGCCCCTGCACTCGGCGTGCCGGGCCGGGGCGCCGGCCTGCACAACCGCGCGTCGTTCGCGTGGACGCCGCCCTGGCACCTGGGCACGGCGGGCGCGCCGAGTGCGCGCGCATGCTGCTGCGCTGGGGCGCCAACGTGGCCGCCGACGACGTGCTGATGCGCCAGCCGCTGCACTGGGCCGCGGCCGGCGGCTACCTCGAGGTGCTGCAGGTTAGTGTGTTACCGACGCCCGTCTTCCGTTTCCTGCCGCCTTACTGATGGGTGGTACATTAGGACAAGGAAGAAGAAGAAGGACAGATCGCGCGCGGTCCGTGGCCCGTTTTGTAGGGTACTGCTCCGGCATTCGCCTGGTGTTGATCGGAGAATCCACGGAAAACTACCGATCAGAGCAGCCGGCCGCTAGAATTCTCCTCCAGACAGCAGCTGAATTCGACCTAGCTGAAAAGCTAGTGTCGAAAATCCTGCTGCCGTCAGGACTCGAACCTAGGACCTCCCGGTGAGAGGCGCTGCAGTGACATCAGTTGATGCACTGAGCTACCGCTACCGGTTGATCGGTGGTTTTCCGTGGTTTCTCCGATCAACACCAGGTGAATGCCGGAGTAGTTCCCTAACAAACGGACCGCGCGCGATATTTTCTTCCACTTGCTTGTCGAATCCTCACCACACACACACACACACACTAACATGAACTATACTACCTCACATGCTGGGAAACCGGTCAGAGACATAGAACTTGTCCCGGCTGAGGCGGTGGGGGAGATAACTGGTTGGGGAAAGTCGTCGGTAGGTGGGCGTCGAATCTTGCCAATCAATGGGGGACAGTCACCACCACCTCCCGGTCAAAAAACATGTACTGCACTTACGGGACTAATGACCTCATTAGTTGACGCGCCCGGAATCACTGACAATCATTCAGCTGCGAGGGGGCTCCGCTGGTGGAAACACCATCCCGGAAGCCTACGTGTAGAGGCGGTACGGGACTTCTGGTTCAGGCGGGGAACACCGCCACCACCCGGGATACGCGAGTAACATGGATGAAGCCTCGATTACATCAGTAATGTATCCAACTGCTTTGAGTTGTTCATCCGAACTGGTCTTGATAACATTTTTTTACGTCATTTTTCTTTGGTTTAGGGCATTTTAAGAGCATTTTTTAAAATCATTTTTGGCGATATTTTAGGTCATCAAAAACCACCCCCTAGTAATAAACTTAAAACTATAAAAAGGGATGAGTTCTTGAAGAACGTTAAAACCTCACAAATATGATCAACTCGAAACTTTCAGACCACTCTCCAGTTGAATATTTGTGCGTGAAATCGTGCCGCAGCTGCTGCTGGAGGCGGGTGCCGACGTGAACGCTCGCGATTATACGGGCTACAGCCCGTTGCACCTAGCGGCCCCCGGCGTCTTGGAGGACGACTGGTACCGGCAGCTGCCTGTGAAGACGGACTCTGACGTGCCTCCCGACTTCCTGGGCTGCATCAAGGCGTTGGCGGAGGGCGGGGCGGACCTGGACGCGCGGGACCGCGAAGGCAAGACCCGCTGGTGGCGGCCCCCCAAGGGGAGCTGCTGCGCGAGCTGGGCTCCGACATGCGCGCGGTCAGCAGCAAGAGCGAGAACATGCTGCACCTGGTGTGCGGCTCGGGCGACCTGGCGACGCTGGAGGCCGTGGCGGACATGCAGGTGGTGTGCGTGAACAGCCGATCGCGCAGCGGTCGCACGCCGCTGCACGCGGCGGCGCTGCGCCGCGCGCCCGTCAACGCGCGCGACGCCGCGCGACCGCCGCTCTTCTACGCCGTCCGCGCCTTCGCCTTCCCGCCCTGCGTGCGCGAGCTGCTGGAGGCCGGCGCCGACCGCCAGGCGCGCGACCACGCGGGCCGCTCGCCCATCGACGTCGCCCACCCCGACATCGCACGCTTCATGGCCACGTGGGCCCTCGCCGGCTGACATCTCATACCTGGATCATTTTGATGAAAGAAAAACACACTTTGTTTCAGGAAGCAAGGGGGACGTGCAAGTTCACATTAACGAAGACTATAGTATACGTTTATCTATAATAATTAGTATATCGACCAAAATGTAAGGCTCACACACTTGTATATTGTTACGTTTTTAAAAATAAAATTTTATAAAAATGTTACTTTGTTGCCTTAATTTATTTTACATATTTTATAACTTTTCACTCATCGCCATCTTTCTCCCTTCTCTGTCCCTCTTCACTGTTAATCCATCTACGTAATGGTAAATTTTCTCATTTTCTTTTTAGCCAAAATTATTTTTATTTTATAACAAAGAAAAATAATTTGGAACGGCACAAAGTGGTATTTTTTGAAAGAAATCAAACATTTAATATATCCTTTTAATGCATTCACTGCTCAACAATGAAAAGCTGTCCTGCTTGAAAACGGATTTTAAAATCTTGATTCGTGGTATAGAAAAAAAATTCACTTTTAATGACTTCCTGAATTTCAGGGATAGTATTCCCTTCAGAAATAAGGATAATTTTATAAAATTTGGATAACACCACTTTAGTATACACCTCTGGACAGCATTGATGTGTCCAGAGTTTGTTTAGTGTTGTTGTTGTTGTTGTTGTTGTTGTTGTTGTTTTTTTTTTTTTTTTTTTTTTTTTAAAATTAGAACGTGAAACTGATTGTCCTTTTACTCTAGAACAATTTCTTTAGGGACCGTCCATAAACGACGTAACGCAAATTTGCAGTATTTTCAATATGCCCCCCCCCCACCTGTAAAACACCCATTACGCACGCTTGCCCCCCTCCCCCCCCCAAAAAAAAATTACATAACGCTTGCAACACCCCCTCTTGTAGATGCAACAAGTGAAAATTAATTATAGCACAGTAAAAACAATTTGTGGTCATTTTATGTATGTTTTATATCAAAATTTATGGTAATTAAAGCCTGAATTAGTTGACGATGCTGGCTGCACCTAACAATAAGACTGGGGGCAAGTTAAGAGAGAAGAAAACCGGGAGCCGGCCAAGTACAAGTTGACGTGAAGGCGGTGGTGGTTCACAGTGGCGACATGCACAGCACGACGCCAAACAGAACACGCCGCTCCACCTGGCGGCCATGTGAGAAAATTTATCACAGGCCGTCATGGGCGTGCTGCGCCAATTTAATTGGATTCTAGAATATACTACATAGCTGTTTTGAATATTTTCTTCGTAATCTTGTAGATTCAATTAAAAAAGTATGAAAAAATATTTCGATTTATTGTAACAATTACATCTAATAACTTTAATATACCTATATATTTTTAAAACAAATTAATTATTTAAGAGTTTATTGTTTTGGTATAAGACTCGATTGATTGATTGATTAGTTTTTTCAGGCGCGTTAGCTGCTAAAGCCATTAGTCCCGTAAGTGCAGTGCATGGTTTCCCCAGGGAGATGGCAGTGATATTTCCCTGCGGGATGGTGATATAATGCTGGATGGTGTCCCCGCGTCGACCTATCGTCGGCTTGCGGAGTTTTCGTCAGCCAGGTATCTCCCTCCAGCAGTGTATCGCCCCATCCGGGACACTATTTAGTTCCCCACCCGTCTCCCGACATGTGTTGCAGGGTAGTGCGTGTAAGCGTAAGTGTGTAAGTAAAGGCTGAGGATAGGGCAAAAAATAGGAAGGAAAGATCGCGTGCAGTCCGTGACCCGTTTGTTAGATACTGCTCCTCCATTCGCCTGGAGTTGAATTTTCTTTTCATAATCAATATGTGTACTATTGTCAACGACTGAGCATTTTCTAAGTGATAACATGAACTGGAAAATGGAACCCTTAAAATAATAATTTTGGCAACAGTAATATTCCCAACAAATATGTGCAACTTTAACCTGACTTTGGTTTCTGTGATGCCTCCAAAAACTATCAAGTTTTACAAAGTCATATCATTCCTCTTTGATACATTATTCATTAATATACCCAATTGTGTAATTAGAATTTTTATGGCACTCATTTGTTGAGCAGCATTTGCTGCTCCAAGACACACACTACATCGGAGATATTTATAAGAATGAGATCATAAGTGGTTGGAAAGTTGTTAATGACATTCATTGCTGGTATTTAGATTTCCTAGTGAGAAAAACCAAGAAAGAAGGCAAGCATGGATTACAGTTGTGAGGAGAGAGAAATGGGTTCAATTCCATATTCATTTTTGTGTGACCTTCACATCAGTGCAGACTGAATAAATTCAACATATACCAGTGGACTTTAAGGATGGAGCAATTCCAAATTTATTTTCTGCTCACCCAGCCCATTTGCAATTGATACTGAAAGAGGTATAATTAATATCAGGAATACAATATTTTCTGAACCTACTTACATTTTATAATGATGAGTATTTTTTTTCTTTAAAGACACTTTCTGAGACTCACCAAGTCATAAGGTTTTTAAAAAAAATAGTAAATGAGCCCATACTGTGCTGTTTAAGGGTAGTTGTTAGATTTTTATATATTATATATTTATTTTAATGAATTCAAAAATTACTGACAAAAGATTTAATTCTTATTGCATGAATGACAATGCAATTCCACCATGGCAATGCAGGCCCACATCATCCACAATTGCATCTGAGTCTTCAATGCACGAGATACTTCTACCAAAGGTATTTATTTGTTTTTACAAGATTACCTCTCTGTAATTTAAGGACTATTTTTTCTCTCCAGCATGTTAAGCCAAACTTCATTTTCCTTTACAGATCTTGGAAGAAAGGATCAGCTGGAATGTAAAGTTGCCCGACTAAAGTCAGTGACTTTGAAATCGAAAATTATACAAACTTTTACATTTACCAAATACTTTTCTTCTTACAAAGTAAAGGCGAGAAAATAAAAAGTAAATTATTTATAAAATTATTTTGCTTTATACCCAATGTAATGTACAAATGTAAAAAAAAAATATTTTCTATTATTTCAATTAAACAAGGTGAATGTGTTCCCTCTTAGAATTGCCTTTTCCTTAGAACTGTAAAAAATGCTATTTACATTGATTATACATATTTATTGTTTTTTCAAATAAAATTTTGAATGTGCATTAGAAAAATAATTGTTTTGAAAATAAGTTCAAATTGATTTGGCCACAGGAGAACTAAATTTGAGCAGATTTATAATTTTATTCTCGCCGATGAATTTCTCTTCAGGTGCATTATTGCAAATTATTCTGTTCAGGGCAATTAATTGAAATTAAAAATTATTATTGAATTTGCTCTGGCAATTCGTAACCATTTCCTAATAGATTTTTTCTATTTTCATGTTCCTTCCAATTAGACAAACTATTAATTACTTTCTTATGTTAAATTTAGAATATGATTAGCAGTTTTCACAATATCAGTCATGGGACATTAGTTTCAGCCTTAACATATTGAATGCTCCTTGCATTCAGAATGACTTCACTGTTTGTGAGTTATTTTCCTTCCGTTTTTAAAGATATTGTAGTTTAGATATAGTAATATAATTTTATTTAATTATTTTATTTTATTTTATTTAATTATTGAATTTTATTTTATTTAATTATTGAATTTTATTTTTAAATCTGTCTTTAGAGAACAGATTTCATTCGGGAAAAAATCTTGGTCTTCAATATTGTAGTTGTAGGAAGACGCCCCAAAAAAATCAACCTTCTGCAATTTTCGAAAAACCAGCCATTTCAACAAAAATGAGACCTGCATCATTCTCTTAATCATTCATTACACTATCCGAGGACAAATTTTAATCAAAGAATTTCGTGCCATTTTTTAGGAAAGTTTGAAAATATTTTTGAGGCTTTATGTTAAATACCCCCAAAAATCAAAATATCTGTTTCAAATACAAAGAACCTTGAGTTCGTTTAAAGTGATAGAGGAATATCAGTTTTGGAGAAAATTGACTGAATGGTTTTGGAGCTACACATACGGACAAGGAGATGTTTTGCTGTCAATCGATTTGATGTTATTAAGAACCCAAAAAACATGGATTCTAACTACACAATGTGTTAGAAGAAGTAATTTACTATACGCAGGAATAAAATTGATCCACTTCTTCATTACCAGGATCCAGCAATAAGAGTTTTTCTGTTGAAAATTCGCCATTTTCCAGCATGCAATAACAATATTTTCCCTTCTTATGAAGTAAGGTCGAGGAAAAAAAAAAATCTTTTGAAGTAGGATTACTACAGTACAGACTACTATGATGGAGGGATTGTGAGAGATTGCTTGTGATTTAAAAATGTATGGTGACAAAGAAACATGTTTAAATAAGTCCTTCAGGAGAGAGTGCAGAGCCAGACATATTTATATCTAAAAGGGCACGAAGAACAATCAAACTAAAGGGTTAAACTTAGTTTGGGCTTCTAACCAGCAGGAGCCCTAAGTACATGCTTAGTCTGTATGTGCTATAATCCACTCCTGTACATATGGCAATGTAGTCCTGAATAGTGTTGAAGTACAGTCAAGATGAAAATTGCTCTAAATATACAATATTAATGTAGGAAAATAACCATAAAGATGTACCAGAACTATGCGTTCTCAAATAAGGAAGTTAGCCATTAACTGGATATTTCAGACAGTAAACTTGTAACAGTCCTCAGAGACTATAATATGAGTAAAATAAACAAACCAAATTAAGCAGGGTTTACTTCCTTACTAATTAAAGCACTATTACAAACAAACAAACAAAAAAGAGGGAACAACCTTCCCTTTCTGTGAACTTTTGTTGCTAAAACTATTTTTACATGAATATCCTTTGAAAGGAACTTTGATTCAATAATACAAGCTCAACACTTACAATCCAAGTAGTCTGTCAATTGTCTAATTAGGCAAACCGCTTGATGTTTAAGCTTTACAGGCTTTAGATTGTGCTGCAGTGATCCCTGCAATTGTCAAGACATTAATATTATGTCTGAGACCAGGGGGGATGATGAAAAAAAGAACAAGGAAGATAAGAAAGTGATGAGAAGAGAAAGTTGTAAGAGGAGAAGAAAAATTAGAAAAAGAATACATAATCATTATCATCTTCCTTTTTCTCCTAAGACCAATCTTAAAAAAATGGTAAACTTATCTGCCAGTCAGGACAATGTATGGACATTGTTCCTTTTTGACACTGGGTATTTTGTAGAGACAGCATCGCTAGTGAAACAAAGTTGTAATCATACTGAAGTTTTAAATTAGTGTTCCAAAATGAATAATTTTCTGTAGTAAAAATATTCTTTCCAAAAAAGACATTGATTTGTAGAAAATTTTAAAAAACATTGGCAGTAATGGGCAATGGAGATTTCAAGAATGATCAAGTTGCAAGTTAAGTGCAAGACAATTGTTTAACTCCCGGCATTAGTCATTCTTTAGAGCAGCACTCATAAAAGTTACGAATGTTGGAATATAGCTGTGCAGCTGAGTGTTGAGATCAGCTGAACCCAGGACATCATTTTGAAACATGTTTCACTTCAAATTATTGTTCTTTTATTTGAAGGTGATACTTTATTACAACAATATGTATTAAATTTCTCATTTCTAGATTTAATTTTCATAACATCAAACACAACCATAATCTTTGTCTTCTAATGACAATTTATCAAACTCAACAAGTGACCTAATTAAGTTGAGTGACTTATAGAGAAGTACTTCATGAAAGACATAACATCAAGTTTTACTTGTTGAATTTTGATTGGTTCAATGTATGAATTACAATCAGTGCAGGAGCTAGAAAATTTTGAACCTGTAGCAATGCTAATATATAGTAGAAATATTGGTAATTTAAAGATTTTTATGACTTAATTTAAAAATACAACAGCAACAACAACAACAAGCTTTATGAGAAACATGTTTCTGATACTCCTGCATCTTGCAGTTAATCACTGCCAAGGTGGTAGACATAAGAGACTGAAAGTAGCATTCAGCAATTTATTAGTTAATATAATGTTTTGTTCTGCAATCTCTACTTTTTAATGAATATGGATATAATGACATTTTCAAATCAAGAATTTTAATTAGGTTTTAATTCTAAAAACACCTTATCCATGACAAGATATATAAGCTGTTCAGAATACCTGATCAGAAGCAATTTTATCATGTTGATAAAGCAAATTAAAATAAAGTATAACTGGATCATTTATTTTCATCACCTGCAACATATATTTTTGTGATATTGTTCTTTAACAGAAGTTTGTCACATTGTGAACACACATTTTTGTGCAGAATGCCATCTTCTGCCTTTTATGAATTACTTTGTAAATTCAATATCATGTTCATTGAGAAACCCAAGCCAAGATGTAAGGAGTGTTTCTGCTGTACATTAATTTTCAGCTTCTGGAAAGAGAGTGCAAAGTAGAAAGGTAAATTGAAGATGAGCAGGTCTCAGTGATGTATTGATACATATGTGCCTCCCTTTAATTTCATTAATGCATAATAGCTTCCTGTGGAGTGAAGGTCCTGTGGCCTTTTGCAGAATACTGACACCACTGTAACATTTACCATCAGTTTACAGACATTGGTGAAACAAATTGTAATAATAATAATAATAATAATAATAATAATAATAATAATAATAATAATAATAATATTTATTGAGTCACAAATACAATTACAATCGTGTATGACGAGTCAAATATGTTGTATATGGAGGGAGTACAATTGCATGCATCTTCTTGGGTGCAGCGAGTAAGTTACATTTATTGTCCAGATGCAAAACAAGGGGCCATCTCAGCATTTGCTCAAAGGACCAGGGAAAACGGACAAAAAACCTGATCAAGATGGGGTCTTTGGCCTAAAGACTATTCAATATTAATTTTATTAACGGAAAGACAATATTGTTACAGATATATTAAGATATTACATAGTAGATAATTATTTTTAACAGCAAAGTAGATAAACATTTAACTTAATTTAATTTAAAATAATTTAACATTTCAAGATTTGTAGTTTCATTGTTCAAAATAACATTTACTTGGAATAATTTTTTACTTATAATAATAACAATAATAATTATATTAATAATAATAATAGATAACATTTCTTATAAATTAATAATAGTAATGGCAATGCTAATAGTAATAATAACAGTACATGGTATCAATTATGGTAACAGCTACATATCATTTAACAGTATTAGCATATTCCTTGATTAAATCTTGAAATGGTGGGGAGGAGGAGGCAGGTTATGGCCAGGTTTTTTCTATTTCTACACCTAGTCCTACTGCAGCACCTGAAATCACATTGGACATATTAGTCATTGAGGTATTCCTGAACGCTATAAAAAAGTTTTTCCACAAGGAAGTGTTTGAGTTTATTCTTGAAGTTGTGTAAGCCTGTTGTGTTTCTCAGATGTATTGGTAATTTGTTGAAGAACTGTATACCTGAAGAGAATGTACCCTTTTGGTATAATGTGCTTGTACACATTGGTTGATGAAGGTTACATGCTTGCCTTGTGTTATAGGAATGTAAACATGAGTTAAATTTGTAAAGTGTGTCATTGTTTAGTAGATTTTTCTTTACAAACATGATAACTTCATAAATGAATATACAAGGCAGTGGTAGTATGTTAAGTTTTTTTAATTCAGGTCTGCAGGACTCTGTTCTTTTTGTATTTGTCATTGTTCGAATGCTTCTCTTTTGTATTTTGAATGTTTGTTTAGCCTCTGTGCTTGGCCCCATATTATTATCCCGTATTTGAGAATAGAGTGCACATTTGCAAAGTACACTGTTCGTGCTGTCTCAATGGTGCTGTTTCTTATTATTATTCTAAGAGCATAATTAAGTTTGCTCAATTTTGATTGGAAAATTAAGTTAATATTTTTCCTTCTTATTTTAACGAAAATCATATCTTCATATCAATCATATTTTAGTATTAGATTCTGTTTTCAAATAGAAAAACTTAGTTTTTTACATTCTATTTTTTAAGAAAAAAAAATTATAAGAACTTTATTAGATGATTTTTTTTTTTAAAAAACAACAAAATTAGGAGATGAAAATAAAAAATCCTTTTTAAAAAATTTAATATTTTCAAGATACAAAAAAAGAAATAAAGAGAATTTAATTACAGCAGTAGCTTCACAAAATGAGTATGGCATGCCTGCAAAACTTTCATTACGGCTCGTTTATAAAAGCATATAGCAAACACAAGTAGTGTTTAAATAATTAAATAATATAATTATCCCCTAAACATAGGCCCTCTTTTACCACATTGCCAGGCTTGTGGGTCAGAATGTTACACCATTGAATTACAGGCAACTTTCAGCGACAATATGAGAATTAAAACCTAAGTGTGACCTATGACTTAACAAAATTTGTATGCAAAACTTTAATGTAATTTCGATGGAATGTTAAAAATCAGAAAAATAAAAAAGTATACAAATGAAAATTTAGTGAAAAATTTACAATGAACTTGTTTATAATTACCTTTATGGTTAGATTACAGCAATTGTTTTGTCTTTCACTTAATACCATATTATTCAAGATAAGGTAAGTGAAGGTCATTGAAGGTTCAATTGCTTTCATTTGCAGAATTTGATTTGTGTTTAAAATGAGAATAGGTGTACTTATTCCATGGATGCATCATCTTTCAGTATATTCTTGAAGAGCTAATGCCTCTTAACTACTGAAAGGTAGAAATGTCTATCCACACAATATGTTACCAAAAATTCTGAATTGCATGTCTTCCATCTATAAGTCGAATGGAAAACAAAGGATTTTAACAGTTTTGTCACAAATCTAGTTGGTATTTCTTCATTAGTAAAAGGAAATGATTTTACAATGAAATTAAATATGACAAACGTGACCCAAATATGCAAATAGACCAGAAATATGATGAAATACTAAAAGTATGCCAAAATTTAGTTTAGTTTAAAAATAGTCAAAATTTTGACCAATAACAATAATTTTGAATTGGCTGAAAGATAATAATTTCTAATTTCCTTAAATGAAGAAAAGAGAAAAAATAGCAAGTCAAAAATCTCTGGGTCTTAACAATAAGTTTCTTTCCTAAAGAGTTGACAAAGTAAACTAAGAGACCGTTTATAAATTACATAAAATAAATTTGGAGAATTTTGAATACCCCCTCCTACCAGTAACACACCTTTAACTTGCACTTGACCCCTCCCACACACACACACCACAAATAATTACGAAACACTTGTGACACTCCCCCCTTGTAAATGCAAGAAGTAAAAATAAAATACAGTTCAGTAAAAACAATTTGTATTCATTTTCCTCGTGTTGTACGTTAAAATCAATGATAATTAGAGTACAAATTAGTTGGCAATGCTTACTGCACCTAACAACAAGTTGAGACCAGTTGTGAGTGGACGAAGGACAAGGGCAAGAAAGGTTTTGATCATAAGCTGTGCACACTCCATCATAGATAATGCATGAACCTACTGTGCCAATTTAAATGGATTCTGGATTACACCACACGTCAGTTCTGAACATTTTCTGCCTGCTCTTACAGATTCAATAAAAAATTGATGAAAAAATATTTCTTTTATTTAAATTACATTTAAAATTTAATATTTTTTTTTAAATCTTTGTAAACCAAACTTTGCAATTGTTAATATTGACACATTGTAATTCCAAAAATTGATCTTTTAAACAAAAATTCAATTTTTAAACATGTTAATTTGCCATTCAAAATGGCGACTGCAAAATATGCAGGCACTTACTGTTTTAATGATTGCAAACATAATTTTGAAAATTTTGTTGAAATTCTTATTTACCCCTGTAGAAATGTAATTTTTCTACAACTTAAGATAAAAATAGCAATGATTTTATATTATTTTGTATTTTTGTTTTTATTTATTTTTTTTTTGACGCATGGAATTTTATACATTTTTCACCTAAAATTAATTCATTATTTTTGAAATATGAAGAGTGACTATGATGAAAATGGATCAATCGGTAGCTATGGGTAACTGTATCAGACCCTGAAAATTTCAGAGAGATCACATTAGAAAAAAAGTTATCCTTAAAACCAATATAAAAATTTACTTTTCCAGATAATTAAGTTTAAAGATCTAGTAACATGTTGCATTACAAATGTTGAATGTTGAATTTTTGAGACCATTAAAATGCACCAGGAGCGTAGGAAACTACTTCTGTTTCTTGTTTCTTAGCCTCTTCTTTCAATTTTAACCTTTCCCTGGATTTTCTTGCCTCTCTTGTTGCCAGGGATACTCTTTTTTCAGCAGACCTAATTCTTGCAGTCTTCATTCTTCACAGCCTTGCTCATGTTTTTGCCTAAAGGAATCTCCAGTCTTTCTAAAACTTTTAATCTCCCTATCATTCCATCATTGTAAGTAATTACTGTATTATGTGTGCCAATTTCCACAATTCTTTTTTCAAAAAATCCTGTCTTGGGGCAAATTTTCCAAATTTTGGAATGAAAAGATTCATTGGCATTTTGGGTGTAACCACCAACACATTTTGACAAAAGCTTAGTATTACACAAATCTTGGAATACAGGTTTAATAACTTCCATAATTGCCAATGGAATATTGTTTTTGTGCTTAAAATTGGCTAACGCACCTGTTCATTTTGCACGTTGATATGAGCACCAAGACTGTTCTCCTTTGGGACATGCATCGTGCATTGGCTTTTCATCACTAGATGCTTTGTGAAACCATATGGACCAAACTGCTTTTGGCATGTCTTTCACAGATGAACTATTATCTCTAATTGCATTCCCATAATATGTACTGAGGGTATTAATTACTGCATCTGTAAGTCTGTTTTTTCCAGACATTTTTTTCCTATCCGTGAATGTCTTTGCTTTATACTCTTCTTTAATTTTCCAGAGCCTTGTGCCCATCCATTTCTGCACATGCCCTACACATTCTAACTTCATAATAGGAAGATTTGGCCCATATGGTTTCAAGTCTGCAACTGCTTTAAAAGTCCTTGCATCACCGTCACCAATAAAATTAATATATTTTGCTGTATGTTTCACCTCTGATCACAAAAATATTTTCTTCATTCCTTCAACTTTCATTTTTCCTGAGTTTTCAGAATGGTTTATAGGGCAAACATCAGCATGACTCTCCATCCATTCTGAATATTCAACTGTGTCTTTCTTGGTTTTCCAAAATTGACACGATATACAATTGACTGATAGTACTTCAGTATCTAACACTTTCCCAGATTTTACACCAATAACAGCAGTGGCACCATGCAGGGATGTGTGACCCCTTGTCAACCATGATCCATCGCATGATACTGATATATTGTCACTATTTGTAAGTGCTTCTTCCTCACTTGCTGCTTTCATCATTGATTCTTCAGCAAGCGAATTGGTTGCACTGTGAATTTTGTCTACTATAATATTGTAAGTAGAATACTTCACTGGTGAAGGAAAGTTCATCATAGCACAAAATTGTTTAATATCTGCTAATCCCTGCCCTATACACCTCATGGCATAAATAATTTGTTTATCAAATAAACCATTTTCTTTGCACCTAACATCACACTATTTCTAATGCACCCAATGTTCAATTTTCACATAATATATCAACTTTACAACCTAATCCTAACACAGACATAATTAAATTAATATTTCCACCACATACACATTGAAGGCAACGTTTCATTTCACAAAACCATAGATCTACATCGAAGATCATATTCCCTAGATTTTTAGTTTCTGGAGGTGTCCATACATGTTCTCTCAGTTTCCTTGATGAAGCACTTGTATTCAAATGTGAATACGTGCCTGTATTTTGTGAACTGATTGTTAGAAAAAGATCTCTTTTTCGTGTAGTACGTTGATTTCCTCTTCGCCATGTTGCAACACAAAATACAAGAATACTAACACGCGGTAAACAATCAAACACACTGAAAAAATAACAAAAAAAATCACGGCCTGCGATGCTCATCTGTTACTCCAGTATGAGAAACTTCTGTATCAAATGTCCTAGTAGGTATGAGAAATATACCGCGCCAATTTCAAAAGAATTCTGCGTAAAATATCGTGTCGTCAGTGCTCACGAGTGGGCGTGGCATGAGCCAGTATTTAAATGTCTGTCAAGCGCACAGCGCCTAGATTAAACCCTCATAACTTCTAAACTAAAGCAAGTATAAATATAATTTTTTCACTGAAATTAAGATCAAAATATACACTTTTCAAAAATACAAAATTCGATTTTTTTAAACCCAAATAACTGTAACTACCCCCTGAACTACTTAATATTTTACTGTTTAAATACAAGACTGAAAGAAAGGAATTATTTCAGCAAACATTGAAAAATGTAAATATTAACACAAAATAATAGCCCCCTACTCTACTATGGAACCAGCATAACCCTGCCTCAAACCCCTCTTTAGCATTAAGTAATTTTTGGATGACCCCAAAGTATGTTTAGTTAAATCAACAGCTCAATTTATGAAATGATTAATCAATAATTAGTGATGTGGGTTACTTCTATGATTAGTAAAGTAAACTTGTATCTCTTTGGGGATATAAAAACCTGTTTTTAAGGTGCTAAGATGCATAGTTTCCAAGTTATCTGCAAGTGTCTTGCAGCATAAAGAATGTTGTAGATTTCATGTGTTCCTGATTTTCCACCTGTGCCAAAATCAGTGAAATTCTATCTGTTTCATCTTAACTCTTTTTAATGCAGAACAGGGGTGTGTATAATTTTCTATTCAGCAGTAGTACACAGGGTTTTTTTCAATTGATGGTTCCTAATAATTTGTAACTAACCATTGCCTTTTCCTAGTATATTATATACAAAGGGCGTCTATTTATTTATTCCAAAAAGTATTCTAAGTATGTTGGCACAACAATAATATTGTTATCAATACAACTGTTGACATATTATGTTTAAATTGTTTATTAGCCTCACAGGCTATGGTTCACTTGAAGTGGCACATAGCAAGGTTGCTAGCCTTTCACCACCGAGGTCCAGGGTCGATTCCCATCAAATCTCATGTCAAATTTGTTTCAACAAAACGAGTTTGGCTGCTTCACAAGGGCTAGTCCAACCCCTGTGAAGTGTCCTAAACCCTACCCCTTTCTCAATTCTTATTTATTATTTATTCAATGCTTATTTATCCTTGAAAATAGATTTTATTACATGGGAGTTTTTTGTTTTTTTTCCTCCCTTTCAAAATTCAAAATTTTATTGCTTATTTATCCTTGAAAATAGATTTTATTACATGGGAGTTTTTTGTTGTTTTTTCTCCCTTTCAAAATTCAAAATTTAAGTAGTATATGACTTAGTGTAGGGATCACAGAATTTTGAAAATGTGCACACAATTCACTTTTCCCCATAGCACGTCATACGCAGTTTTCAACTGTTTTTTTGACGTAAATAAATAAATAAATAAATAAATAAATAAATAAATAAATTCTGGTTGCTGGGGAGCGCGTAGTTGGAGGCGCGTATGCGGAGATTCTACCTGGCAGTCCTCTTGACAACCGACAGACAAGACTTACATACTCCCTGCTTACATACGAGAGATATTAATGGAGGATTACCCTACGCTGAACACTCAACAAGGGGTGAAGAGACGTGTTGCGTCGCTAATGAAAAGTCCTACATCCAAGCATTTTGTCTATAACTGCAGCAGACATAATCAGCAGTAGTGGGGTAATGGTTGGAGACTCATTCTGTGCACTACTGGCTGACTACTCAGCACTTCAAGAGAACCATGATCTACTAGCCCAGAAAACAATGAAATCATTGATGCTGACTGTGAAAGCTTACATTGCTTTATAATAGTGTTGTCATAGTTCCAAAACTGATGCCCCAGAATACATTGAGATATTTTTTCTTCAATATCAATATCTTCTTCTTAGTAAGGCTCAACAACTTTACTTGTAATTATTTTGGCTTTTTAACTACAGGTTTATATTATTTTTTGTTGTAAAACTTTAAGTCTCTTGTCTTCAATGTCTTAAGGTCATTTATTATATTATCTTTCCATCTTGGTTTTGGTCTTCCCTTTGTCCTGGTTGCTATAGGGAACCATCCTTATCTTTCTTTGCCAATCTATTATCTTTCATTCTAAACACATGCCCAATCCACCTAAATTTTAAAACTTATTACAGTTCAGAATATGTGTGTTTAATTAGATTGACCAGCTCTATATTGTGTTTAATTCTCCAAATACCATTTAGGAGTTTAACTGAGCTAAAGATCCTTCTCAAAAATTTCATTTAAAAAATTATTCTTCAAATGTCAACTTCTCCGATGATCCACATTTCTACATGGATGTGTAATTGCAGTCTGTATTAGTGCCAAATATAGACTTAATTTTGAACTTTTAGATATCAATTTGTTCCTATAGGAAATTTGGTTTGCTAAGTAAGCTTTATTACCAGCTGTTATTTTTCACTCTCACCACTTCTTGAGACCAAATGGATGAAAAGGTGTAACAAAACGAGAAACCTCTTTAGATTGTTATGGCATGATTATTAAAAATACAAAAAGGAAGTGAGCAATAACACAGTGGTAATTAACTAAAGTATTATATATTCTCCAGTAAATCAAAGATTTGGAGCATTTATGGTCATTCTAAAACATTTTCAGAGAGAAAATGTTTGAGCCTTGAAGAAGCACCAGCAAGAAGGTTTTGAGAAATCACAAAGTTTATTATTTCTGTGAATTATATTATAATAATTCAGCTTAATTCCATCATTATCATAATAACCCTAGCATTACCAAGTTATTTTTGGTAACGTGCTTTACTAACCATGGTCAAAAAGTGCTCATATGTTTAAATTCTTATTGTGACTATAATATTGTAATTAGATATATTTATCTTGTGAACATGAATGATTATAATGTAATAAGAATGATGTTATTAAGTACACATTGTTACATAACAATTAAGGTAATTAAATAAGTGTTGAATAATCTTGCTTTACACTGTTAATTTTCAATGTTCACCATCACTTCAATAAAATCTTCATTTAAATCACTATCAGTCATCCTATCCTTTTCAACAATACGTACAGGTTAAATACAACCCACAAGTACAAACAGTCACACTCTATTGTTTGACAATGGATGACAACCACTAAATTGTTGCCAAAGTAAATCAGTAGCCTTCATATATTTTTGTCACATGTTTTACCAACCACAGACAAAAATTGCTCATGCATGAAAATATCACTTTTTTTAAAAAAATCTTTAAAGTTATTACACAGATTTAAATGTTATAATGTAGAATCAAGTGTTATTGACAAATGAAGAATGATTAAAAATTTTAAAATAATAAAAAAAATAACAAACATCAAAGAAATTTTAAATATATAAAATGTTTTATTTACAATTTATGTAATTAAAAAAAGACAATTAAAAATTATACATACATGTAAGTTCATTATTATTAACATTTTAATTATTTTCATTGTTATTACTAGAAAAATTGGGTGAAAGGGGACAATCATTTGGATGATTTTTCATTCAAGAGGCGATTACTTACATTTCTTTGTTGCAATATTTGCATTTAGCTCGTGATCACTTTCCATCTTAAATTTCCTAGCAATTATCCCAAATTAGTTATTTTTTCCCTCCATCCAGGGCTTATATAATTTTTTACATTATTAAAATGAATTATTACTCATCAATTCACAAATGAACTCACACATAACCAATTCAGCCAATGTTCCCAGAAAAAAGGGGAGGTTTCAAATACAATACAAGAAATTCAATATACAAATTACAAATACTAAATGGGTTAACAGACACATAAAAATTAAGAGAAATATTTATATACTAATAAATAACGAACTTCACTCAATTATTTACTAACACAGGAAATTACAACTTTTGCAAGCAACCATACATAAATATTATTTCCTTGAAAAATTCCAAGAGTTCCCCGAAATGTCGCTCTGAAGTTTCCAAACAAACTCTGTATTTATATGTATATAAATTAATAATAGGATCTTTGTAATAAGGTGTCTGTCAAAATCTTGTGGCCAAATACATGAAGCTGAATTGAAGTGAATGACAGACAATTTTCTGTATATGACACATAAGCAATTCTTTTAAATGTGTTCAAAGAGCACATCAAATTTTATAAACCGGGAGAGGTGGTTTTCAAATGTCAAAAAACTTTACCTAATTTGAATATTTAAATTTAAATCAGATTTAAATTTTACAAAATCCTATTAAAATTTAAAAAATCTGATCTTTTTATTTAAAAAAGAATCATGAGTTTTAGTAACTCTGTTCTGGATTCTTAATTATTCTGAAAAATGAACTGCTGTCTACCGTGTTCTTTTGCAATCAATTCACCAATCACATCATCAATCACTCAATGACCTGGTGATAGCATGATGTGTGTGTCATGGTTTCATTATCCCATTGCTAACAAATTCCATGGAAAGAGTTATTACCAGGCATCAGATGTTCAGGAAAATGACTATTTTATTTTAATGAATGTATTTAAAGGGATTTTGGTGTATGTGTATGAATTATGAAAAATAAGGCATTTCGAGGAAGTTTTATTTTGTTTTTGAACAGATTTATATTTTTAAATGCCTTTTTCTTAAAATATTATACATTTCCTACTATTCATTGCTAAAAATAAACCTTTTTAGTATTACTCATACAGATCATTGTCTATTGGTTATGAATCTCCATTTTCTTTTGAGGACTGAAACTGTTATTTGGGTACATATGCCACATTCTCTATCTTTGAATAGAGGACTTTTCATCCTTTATAACTGATAGAGCTGTATTAGTGTGAACTTATCCATGATAAAATGGTAAATAAAAACATAAACTCAAAAATTGAAAATTCTTAGCCAAAGTATTGTTGGAAGAATTGTTTTTCTCTTGTTTGAAAACTTTTGATTTCAATAAAAGAATTATTAAAAGTTTTGTTTTTTATTTGATTGGGAAGTATTTCAAGTAGAGCAAAATTGTCATGAATGTCATGAATCTGTGATAAAAATGCTAAATTGCATTTTATGGTTTCCTACATCTTCACTCTCTCACTAAGGATGCAACATTGACAACAACACATCAATATTTGAAAGCATTTCATTTGACATTAGCGGTATTTATTAAATTATAATTAAAATTTTATTCACAAAACAACACAACAACTAAGAATCCTGAACTCTGAAAAGTTTAGCCATCAAATTTGCCATGTTTCGACTGGATTCAGACACATTTTTATCTGTTAATGATTATTTTCATAATCACTTAATTAATATTGTATTTTATCATGTATAAGCACCCCCTTTTTTGCATTTTTAACCCCCAAAAGTAGGGGGTGCTTATACAAGGAAGGTATAAATTATATGCTTGAAAATGGCATGAAATAATGTAATATTTGCTAAAAACAGGGGTTAATTTATAACGCAACTTTAATTAAGCAAATATTTATAAACGAAGCACTAAACAATTGCGTTATGTTATGCAACAATCGCAAAGCGCTATGTTATCACGCTTCGACGAACCCGAGCATTGATGAGTCATCATACTGGCTTCGAGAACATTCTATTCATTACAATAATAAACTGGCGATTAACTGGTTGGTTAGCTGTAACTTTTTTGTAAACTTTTTTGTACGGTTCAGCTTTTTTGCACGTGGCTCTCAAACATTGCAGACACTGGTAGTTTTTTGTTACTGTGTAATTTTGTACCCAAAAATGTCAGAAAGAATTAAAAGAACTGCTTACATTTCCAGCTTTAAGTTAAAAGTCATTGAGTTTGCTAAAGAATTTGGCAATCGTGCAGCTGAAAGAGAGATTGGGTCTCCACCAGATTGTAGGAGAATTATCCAATGGAGGCAGGAGGAAGAAAAAATTCAGAAGATGCCAAAAGCAAAAAAGGCAGGCAGAGGGATATCTGCAAAATGGCCATAGATAGAGAAAGAGGTCAAAACTTGGGTACTTCAGCAAAGAGAGTTTGGTGCAGTTGTTATGACCAAAATGATCCAGCAAGTAGCATTGAAGGTAGTAAGAGAAAACGGAATTGAGGACTTCAGTGGCTCTTCACTAAGGTATTACAAGTTGATGAGAAGAGAAGAGCTTTCAATGAGAACTCGTACTAGACTTGCTCAAAGGATACCCGATGAATATCAAACAAAAACTTTAGTTTCACAAGTTTGTCATTACCTCGAGGCAAAAGTACAATTACAATCTCTCCCAAATCTATAATATGGATGACATCACAATCCTGTCACATTTGACAGTCCAAGCAACAGATAAGTTGACATCAAGGGTGCTAAGACTGTGTCAATAAAAACAAGTGGAAATGAGAAGAGCAGATACAGTGTCGTCTTGGGGTGTATTGCTGATGGGAGCAAGTTGAAGCCAATGTTGATTTTCAAGAGGAAAACTTTCCCAAAGGAAGAAATTCCCAAATTCCCTGCTCCATATGCATCAAAAGGGTTAGATGGACACTGAGAGGATGCTACTCTGGTTTAAGATGTTTGGAAATTGACCACATGCTCTACTGAAAAACCTGCCTTGTTTTTGATTCCTTTAGGGGACACCTCACTGATGAGGTTAAGAAGATTGCTGAGAATATGAAGACCAAGTTGGCTGTAATTTCAGGTGGCCTGACTTGTCAGCTTCAGTCCCTTGATGTCTCTCTTAATAAGGCTTTCAAGGTGGCACTAAGAGAAGAATACATGATGACGACAGCAGGAAACAATCTTACCAAGTCTGGCCGACTGAAGAAACCTACAACAGGAGAAGTTTCTGGATAGATAAAAAAAGCATGGGACAGCATGAAACCAGAAATTATTGCATTTAAAAAAAGTGCAAAGTATTTAAAAAATGTGGAATTTCAAATTCAATGGATGGTTCAGAAGACCATTTGATATTTTAATATAGTGAGGAGGATGACAAGGTGGAAGATGAGATTGAACTATTAGGCAAATTCGGCGCATGTGATACTGAAAGTGATAATGGGGAATTGAATGGAGTTAAAACTATTCCTGATATACCAGACAGTGATAAGAACATGAGTGATTACTATGAGTCATGAATTTTGTTACTACAACCTCATTTCATTAATAAAATATTTTTTCCTATATTTGTCACTAAAAAATAAAGGGGGGCTTAGGCAGAGAAGGTGCTTATACTCGATAAAATACAGTAATGAAAATGCAATTGTTGACTACTTGCCAATTCTGTTGGCAGTATAAAGTAAATTTCCAAGTTTTACCCAAGCAGCTATGATGAATATCTGTTCACATACCAAGAGTGTCCTACACAGTGGCTGAACAATTTTTCAGTCAATATAGTTTAATTGTTACAGACACAACAAACAGGTTAAAGAAAGCCAACATTGAAATACGCTCTCCGTTAATTTTCTGCTGAATGTGTTACACATAGAAAATAGGTATTTATATAAATTGATTTCATTTATATACAAAACACATGACCTTCTAAGAGAATGTTGCGTTGTTTTAATAAGTATTAACAAATTGCAAAAACAATCCTTTTTCACTCCATTGAATAGAGTTATTCAGAGGTCTGTAGTTATATACAAGACACGAATCATTCTAAAATATTCTATTCATGAATCATTTAAAATTTCTTTAAATATTTGTTGACGTTCACAAATGGAAAATATTAAATTATTATTTAATATTTATTTCCTGGTTTTAATGGGAAAATCTAATAAGCATCATTATAATTTTTTTTTATCTCTAAAATCCTCTCTTGATAATTTTTCAAAAAGCTACAAAATGCTAAATCTTAATTTTTATAATACTATGATGTTATAGCCTTGATTTCGAAATGTAGTTTTTTAAAATTTGAAGTGCTTAATTCTACCATTGCTAATGTTTGCTCTCAAGAATAATTTTTTGTATGTTTTAATTTTTTCACCATTATTTTATGTTGGAGCAGATTCCGGAAAGATTAGATGGTATAGGAACTACAAATTCAAGAAACCTTTTTTTAAAAGAAATTTCTTTCAAATAATTATTATAATATTGTGTATTTATCTATCCTTACCCAATAAAGTTACAAACTCATGAATTTTTCCTCTTGTTAAGATACCCATTTACCATTTTTATCTTGATAATTTTGTATAATGCAATAAAATATAATACTACATTAGTGCCTTTTTTCTCCGATTTTGAATTTTGTTTGCCTTTCCTTGTCTTATTATTTTTTGTAGTGCCCTTATTGGCAGCGAAACTGTAAGTTTTTAGCATTTAACATTTGTTGCAGTACCACTACAATATTTTTAATTTATTCCAAATAGTGGTAGGTAAATAAGGTAAAACAGGAATAGCAGAGAAGTGCAGCATCTTTTAAAAGATGCCCAGATCTTTTTAAAAGATATTTATCATTGTCATTATCAGTACTCTAGGGGGTTGCGGCAGTGTAGTGGTTAGGAAACACATTTGCTAACCTGAGAGATCCAGGTTTAAACCTTTCTATCCAGCCATGGCTTATTCAGGGACTAAGGTCCCAAGGTCCACTCAGCAGCCTTCTTTCCAAATGAGTACCAGTGTTTACTCAATTTACCAATGTTATTCACAGTAGGACTGACAATTTGTCCAAAACTGATGTAAGAAATATGGTACTTCAAATTATCCATTGACATCAGTTCCAAGATCGACTTTTCCGCTCAAAAATACTTTCGGAAACATTTCAAGCATAGTTTGAATATTAATTTGTTTTCTAGAAAAACAGAAAAAAAAAAGACTTTTTTTAAAGCTTGTTTTTGTACGAAATTCTACACTCTATGAATCGGTTGTGAGAGAAAAGTGCATAAGTAACATAGAATGGTTAAGAAATGAACAGAAAAAGAAAGGTGCTGTAATATGCGAAACAGAGCCTGGAAAATTTATATTCTAAAACCTGGAAAATTGGGAAAAGACCTGGAATTCAAATAAGCTAGATCACTGTCTACCCTGTTTTGATGTGAAGTTTAATTTATTTTATTTTTTAACGGGATAATTTCATACATATAAAGTTAATACAGAAATATTTTAACCAAAAATCAATTAAATGAGTTTCATAAAAGTGACAAAGTAATAGATTAGTAAAAATTACAGCAAGGAATACACAATTTAAAATAAAAAGAAGTAAACAAGCTCTATTAATTCAAAATTAATTTCAGACACATTTTGAATTTGACAGTGTTGTTATCAAAGAAGTCAATATCATTGCATAAATCATTGGCTTCACATGAAAGTCTGTTAAGTACATCATTACACATAATTTGTTCTATAGTTAGATATATAAAAAGGCAGGTGAAATCTGAGATTACATTGCAGAGCATAAAGTCACTCTCAGAAAGAATATTTCAACAGTTCATATGCCCAGATATAATAGTGTGTAGAAGGTTAAGGTTATTATACAATCTTCTAGATGATAGCATAGGGATGTTCATTCATGCTCAGATATTCTCGTAGTTGTGATCTAGTCTTGATATAGAATTGTC
Source organism: Teleogryllus oceanicus (assembly GCA_964035755.1). NCBI lineage: Eukaryota > Metazoa > Arthropoda > Insecta > Orthoptera > Gryllidae > Teleogryllus > Teleogryllus oceanicus. The sequence continues at coordinate 13,098,741 of CAXIVR010000009.1, forward strand.
ACCAATAAATGCCAAATGTCTCAGAAATCTAATCTGGACCCTTTCAATTATTGTGGATGAAGTCTCAGTATATGGTGATAAGACTACCACTGCATATTCCAAAAGAGACCTCAGAAGTGCAAAAAATAGTAATTTGAAATCTAATCTGGACCCTTTCAATTATTGTGGATGAAGTCTCAGTATATGGTGATAAGACTACCACTGCATATTCCAAAAGAGACCTCAGAAGTGCAAAAAATAGTAATTTGAAACTTTGGATTTTATGAAAATCTTCCATGTTCACATTCATAATTCCAGTTATCAATTTATCGTATCAGGAAACACATTTTCTTGGTTTTATTACATATCAGTTATGAATATTTATAATTGTTTCTTTTCTCTTGCACCCAAAGTTTCTCTTTATTACTTCTTATTTCTTTTATTCTTTTCATCTAATCCAATTGCATTAACAAGGTTATTAAAATTGGTAACTTGTTCATTTATTGAATTTTCTACTACTATGGGGGGGGGTCGCCTAGGTGAGACCATTCTAGGTGTGAGTCTCGATTTCAACGATATTTGTATATTTAATTTGGGTGTGTGTGTGATGGAATGATACCATTAGTTTTGCTCCGGGTGACACCACCTGAAGCTATGCCACTGGCTGTATTGATTTGCTATAATATTTTCTAACAAGTCTTCAGAATTCAATAACATCTAGGAATTAAAATTTGCATGGATGCTGATCATTACGTCCACTATATTTTTTCAGAGTGGAGAATCAGAGGCAAATAAGGGATTATGTGGTTTTGACCATAACATTTTCTTAATCATTAACAATTAGGCTATAACCTTTTTGTGTAGTAATTAATATCTAGTTTTTCATTTAGAAAATATATTCATGTAACTAATATCTATTAACAGTTGTCTTCACTTTTTAATAAATTTTTATCTTACTCAAGAGAGAAGAATGATTATACTTGTATGTCACTGTCTTAGCAAAAATATTTATTACATAAAATACGCAATTAGATAATTAAGGTAGTTTTAATACTTCATATATATTTACTTTTGCTAGATTTTGGTATCCTATTTTCTTGCAACTTCAATTTTGGTCTTACCAAGTCCAATTTCAAAATAATCCAATTTTATAATCTATATAAATAAAAATGAATAGTCGAAATGTATGTAAGCATAAATTTCAACTGTAAAGTAACAAAAGTGCAAAATTAGTACTTTTCACGAATGTCAATTAATTGATTCACACGTCAGTAAGATTAGTTTTCATTATCATATTCTACAGTTTATAGCTGGGATTTAACGCATTTTAAAATTGTAACACACTTGCTATCATGTGCGTGTGACCTTTGATACAACCGCCAAATGACGATAACAAGAACAATCCGTCATATTGATTTTCTGTTGTGACATTGGTAGTCATTGGCCATTGGTGCCATACCATACACTCACCTGTAACCTGCCTGTAACCACACCCTATTAACTTATCAATTCTCGTCTCGCCGACTCTTATTTTCAACACTAGGAGCGCTGGTATCGCCCGTCAGAGTTCCCGAACAGAACATGCGACGTATCAGCTGTTTTCAGTGAGCGAAGTTATTATAACCATGCGTGCAGACGAAGCTGACGTGTTGTGAAAGTACGAGGAAAAGAAGGCACGGAACTACAATACTAAACAGTAATCGGTCAGACCTGCTCTTTGCTGCTTGTGATGTTTCATGTTGTTTGAAGAGTCCATTGGGCAGCCGGTAAAAGATTTCTAATGTGAGTATTTTCTTGCATTTTAGACATTTTCTTCTCTGAACTGTCACTGCATGTTTACGTTTTCATTGTTTGTGATGGTAATTCGCATGAAACAATAACAAACGCGCGAAATCTGAAAGTGGAACAGTTGTCAGAGTAGTTTGGTGTTTTTAATTAAATAACAAATTAATGGCATTTTGAGAAATGATTTTACTGTATAGAGATATAAATGTACGTACACTGACTATTTCTGCGATATGTTGTTTTGTAGATTCTCTTTTAACGATAGAATGTTGTGAAAACTAACCTTCATGGAAGACCCGCCCAAACTGCAACAGGTCCTTTTACCCGTAGACGCAGAAGCTGTGTTTTGGGTCTGTGTCATCCAATCCCTGTAATATCCCATTCAAATTTTAAAGTGTTTTTGTTAAATAAATGTAAATTGACATTTACCCTGTCTTGTGGTGTATAATGAACCCTGATTTAAAGTGAGTATTAATATTGCGCAACTTATTAGTAATGCAAGTAGCCTATTGGATTATACCAAGCTTTTACATTTTTGTGCAAGTGATCACCGCTGTAGGATGATTGCATATCCTGAATTGTCTCATTGTCAATGTTTGAGAATAAAGAACATTAATATGAAGATTTCAGTTGTACACAAAATGATTGAAATATTAAAAATAACATTGCGCAACATGTCAGCATTGCGAACTAATATGATGACGCAGAGAAATGACAAACAATTGGACATCCTGGTGTACCCAGCTTTCGAATGTATTTAGCTCACCACAACAGATACTCAAATTCTCTCTCCCCTTACTGCTTCCAGTCCGAAACACTACCGATAAAATTTCTCGTCCTTTCAATATGCCGATCTTTGGAAATGCATATTTAATAATAATAATAATAATAATAATAATAATAATCATCCATTCGTGACAAACGGCGGTGTTCGCTAAGAAATTAAACAACCATAGATGAGAAACTGATGTCGAGAGATTATTTTAATCTGAGAAGCACCCATTTAGAGATTAAATAATTAATATTAAACTTTATTGGGCGTTAATTGATACGAAATTTACTTATTAGGTAGCAATTCCGCAACAATTGACGGATTGGACTACTGCCGATTCTCGTAGAACCGGCAATTGGCCATGACCAGACAATTGACAGATTACGAAAATTCTAAATATTGATTTTGTGATATCGTTTTATGTTAGAAAAACTTTTGTAAATTGTTTGCTTTACCGGCAAATTCCTGTTTTTCTCCCCCAGCGAAATCCTGTTATACTTTCAACAGGAATTTGAATATAATGCCTGAACTCGAAATCTGTGATTGCGTAAGATTGAAACGAAATGGATCGGTTTTCAAATAATGTTTGGATATACCTTCTTGGAAGAGTTATGTGAACTTTTGTTTTTCTAAAAATGTCTGATAGAAATGTTGACCAGAAAGTCGTTAATAAAAATTAAACAAAAAAGAAAATCCAACTGTCTTTTGAAATACTTGTGGGGAGGTAGTCCGTGCTCCTGAATGAATGTGATATTGATCGACTTCACCCAAGGCCATCGAACCCTAAGCCCACCGTTTATTATTAGCCCCTTTTGGGCCAGTTAAGAACATTATTAACATCATTGTATTAACCGAATTTGTTTTAGTACATTGATGTGGTGATTATTCTGGAACTCTGTGGTGTTTTGATACAAAAATAGACAATTATGCTTATATATTTTTATGGTGATGCGGTCTATGTAATCATGAAATGGTTGGGTATCATTAACGTTAATCACAAATCTTCTTTGATATCATTTCGATGTTTTTTAATTACACTATATTTCTTGAAGTTCAAATCGTGATACACACCACCATTCATTACTGTGGCCAACAACTTTTAGTTCTTGTATGTTCAAAGAAAAAAAAATGGGTGATTTTTTACCGAATGAATTGTTTGTTCAAATCTCTTTACAGAACTTTTCCAACACCCTTATTTTTTTATGTAATCTCATGATAAACGTTTCTGGAAATTATGCATTATATCTTAGCTGGAATGATTTTTACTTACTAAAAATGTATGTGAATTATATTTTCGCTTGAGGAAAGTTTCTTCTGAGTGTGTACATTATTGTAAAAATAGTCTGCCAACATACTTGACGATCATTTTCCTTTCCATTTCAACGATGTCTCAGTGGAAACTCTTGCTGTGTTCCTCGCTGATAGCGCGGAGATTTTTAGGGAAAAAGTATAAAAATGGAAGCACATTATGTGCGTTTTTAAATTTGCATAGCATTTTTAGACCCTGTAGTTCTCAATCTTTCCTACATGACTCCATCAAGAAACATTATTACAAAAATCTATATTTTTAGAAAAGTGTTCAAATCATTAGTGGCGCATGCTATAGGTTGCATAGTTGCACACCCCAATGATAAGAGTAAACCATAATTATTGTCGTTTCGATTTTTTTTATTACAACACGTGAATTAAGATACACTTACTCGTGCGGTTGTTTTTAAAAGGGTATTGCATGGCTTGAATTTCTGATTCATACTAGTTTTTAAACATAATCCTTAATCGTTGGGTGCAAAAATATGTGAATGTTGTAGAAAGTATTCATTAAATAACTAAACACAAAAACGAATATTTATATTTTACTCAGATGTCATTATTAGCTGCAGTATTATTTAGACGACAGAAAACTGCTTCCCCCTCCCGAGTCCCTGGCGACCTGTAATGTCTCCAGCGCCCAATGTTGATAGCCTGTTGGGCTTTCTGTGAATCGTTGTAGTTACGGTTTCTAAAATTCATGATTAAAAAAATACAATTTAAGGCTAAATGTACCGCTACTAGTTGAAATTATCACCACCATGTGGCAGCACTGAAATAAATAAAATTTACTTTGCTAATAACGTCTGAACAGATGGTCCGATTTTCGATCTGTAAACGGCATTTCAGTCGTGTTTAATATAGAATTTACGCTATGACGTCCATCCCCCCCCCAAAAAAAAAATTGCCAAAACTCATTTTTCAAATTGCTTTTCATAGTTTCCGGCGGAAATTCAGCTGGCGGCGGCGGTGCGGGATGAGGTTGGGGGACATTATATTTTGCCAAATTTCACGTTGGTTGGTTGGTTAGTGATTCCGGGCGCGTCAACAGCTTTGCTCATTAGTCCCGTAAGTGCTGTGCATGTTTTTTCTCGCGAGATGGCGGTGTTCTTCCCCCGCTGGATGGCGAGATCCGGCGCCGACCTACCGTCGGCTAGAGGGGTTTCCCCCTAACCAGGACTCTCTCACCAGCGGGGCACCACCCCAGCCGGGAAAAGCTCTAAGCTCCCGACCGGTCTCCCAGAATATGTGATAGTCTAGTGCATGTTAGTGTAAGTGTGTATGTGAAAGGGGAGAGGATAGGACAAGGAAGAGGAAGGAAAGATCGCGCGAGGTCCGTGGACCGTTTGATAGGGTACTACTCCGGCATTTTCCTGGTGTTGATCGGAGAAACCACGGAAAACTACCGATCAAAGCAGCCGGCCGCTAGAATTCTCCTCCAGAGAGCGACTGAATTAACCCTAGCTGAAAAGCTAATGTCGAAAATCCTGCCGTCATGACTCGAACCTAGGATCTCCCGGTCAGAGGCTCTGCCAAATTTCAGTTTACGACGCACCTGCTTATCCTATTGAAACCTTTGATGCGCAGTTAGATTCAGGAAGCACGTCGCCATCGCGCTGTAAGCCCACATATTTTCATTTCCGCCAGAGAACTATGAAAAGCAATATGAAAAATAGGTTTTGGTAATATTTGGAGAGAAAAGGGCTTCACAGCATACATTCTATATTGAATACGTGTCAAATGCCGTTTACAGATCAAAAATCGGACCATGTGTTCAGACGTTATTAGTAATGTAAATTCCCCTTTAATAGTGTTGCAATCTGCTGAATTATCCTACAAGTATTTTTCGATACATTTAGACTTAACTCATTGATGCTGATGAATGTGTAAATCTCTGTATTCTCAGTGAAAATCTCTGGACTACGTCTTGACTTTATTAGACTTTGTTTCGGGTGTAAATCTGTTGTGCTATTGCGTGAAAACTGCGTTTCACATACCTGAAGTTTCGAATATTAGTGTTTTAAAACTGTATTGAAGATGGACAACATACACTTCGAATGTACAACATACTTGTGCGAGATGTGCACAAAAAGATTTTTGGCTTGTAGCTCAGCTCAGTTAAAATAACCGTGGGCATTGTTTAACCACAGCCCCCTTCAGTAGATATATTAGTATGCAAACTAATAATAGCACATGGTTTAACCAACACCACCTAGACATATGTCTATGCTCTCCCCTACACTAACATGCACTACACTACCACATATTCCGGAAGACCGGTCGGGAGCTTAGAGCTTGTCCTGGCTGGGGCGGTGCCCCGCTGGTGGGAGAGTCCTGGTTAGGAGGAAATCTCGCTAGCCGACGGTACGTCGGCGCCGAATCTCGCCATCCAGCGGGGGGAAGATTACCTCCATCTCTCTCTCTCTCGAGAAAAACTTGAACTACACTTATGGGACTAATGACCAAAGCAATTTACGCGCTCGGAAACTCGAAAAAATCAGTCTGCCCCGTCTTCCTCCTCCTCGCTTCCGAGTTTCCTACCACGCTCGGTCCCTCGGTGCAACGGTTGGTGTAACGGTTAGCGTATCGGGCTCTTATACCCAAGTTTGTGTGTTCAAACCCGATCGAAGCCGTGGATATTTAAGGGCGAAATAATCCTTCGTACGCCTTCCTTCGGAGGGGAAGTAAAGCCGGCTGTCCCCTGTTAGTAGATCTACTGCACGTAAAATATCCTCAAGCCTAAACGATGTCTCTGAGCTAAATTCAAATTGCCCGTTTCGTCGCCCAAGTAATATTTTCTTTCTCTCCTAGTAAGTGAAAGGCGCGTAACGGAATTTGCGTCGTCAGACGGAAGAGCAGCCCCATGGCCTGAGTCTCGCCGCATAAAATAAGGCATTAATTTAACTTTCTCCACCTCTTCGTCCCCACTCCACCCCACCACTTGTCGCTTCATTCCTCCGCGCCCCGTTCCAAATTGCCCCATCCCTTTCGCCTGACTCCTCTCCGTAGCGTTCCTCTCCGTTCCACTTTTTAATTCCATTTTCATTTACATAAAAAATAACACATTTGTTTTCAATTAACTAAGCTGAAGGCTGTATTTTATTGTTTTCATTTTGTATTAATTTTTGTTCGTTACCTATCAGTTTAGTTTTATTAATACTGACATATGTCTGTGGCGTTGGTTTAACTCATGTAGCGTATCCCCCTACCACTTCTCTCGGGGAGGAGAACGATTCACTTCGAAGAACTCATTTGGGTACTGAAAAGGTTGCCAAAATTTCCGTTTTATTCAAAATTTCAGCCTAAGAATAATTTGTAACAGTTTATCAATGCTGTGTTGATCTTCAAATAGTTTCTTACTTTCTCTCATATTCCATACGAACAGAGAAAGTAATGTCGAAAAGAATTCCAGAGAAAAATTCATGTTGTAGATTAGATACCGAAAACAATGGATAATTATTTTTCCTGTATGTAGTAAATTACTGTAAAAGGTTGTCTAAATCCATGTTTTGTAGGTCTATGATACCGAAAAATGTGTCTTGCTAAAATATTGGCAAAACGTCTGCCCGTCCTTCTGTCCGTGAACGAACTTAGCGACAAAACTATAAGCAGGAGTTTTAGCAATATTGATATTCCCCGGTAGATATGGCTGATGTAGCGGTCCGTTGAATTTGAAACGGATATTTTAATATTTGGCGCAATTTTACACGAATCCTCCAAATTTTTGGAATATGTTTTATCGGATAAATCGAAGTTTTCATATGAAAATAGCCCAAGTCCGATTTTCGTTGTATGTTCTGAATTTTCGAAAATTGCAAAAGTCGAAAATTCTTTCGGCGTTTTCCTACAACTACAATATTGAAGATATAAATTTTCCTTTGCGTGAAATTTGTTCTTCACAGTTAGATGTTTAATTATGGTCATGAACATTTTTTTGAAGAAGCGCAATTTTGTGTGAAATATTAGCAATGTAAAAAACAACAACAATATTTTCTCAAAAGAGGCTTCACATTTTTTCTCTATTTTTTTTCTACAGAGAGTGCCAAATGTACTGAATAACGTGCCACCAACGCTATTTTAATGCATTCCTTTGATTTTTCAAAAATGATGCATATGTAATTTTTTGAATCATTTCCCTCGTTAATTATTTCAATCTAGCCTAGACTAAAGAGGATGTGAGTGCCTGGTATTCTGTAGCGCCACTGGTTTGAAAGTATAGTCGTTCTAAATATTTTGTAGTTACATATCTATTATTTACACCAGTATACGATTCATTATTCTTAGTGTTTTGACATAAACTTAACGCAATGGATATTTGTTTAACAGTTTGTTAAAAATGATTTAAATCAGTGATTTAAAAAATTAATTTAAATCGGGGATTTAAAAAGTATTCAAAATAAATGACCATTTAAAGATTTACATCAAAAGATTGAAATCATCGAAACCCTAAGTACTTGTAGTGTATTAGTGATACATCTTTTTAAATTAAAGTCATTCAAAATTCGAGAGATTGCAGCAATATCAAAATATGAAATTATTTTGAAATCTTGGGCGCGCGACCAGTACTCGCATTGGTGTCTCGTTGCAAGCTAGACAGTGCACATATGTGACGTCACTTTCTTAGTGGCGTTTAACATTGCGAAGCACGAGTCATCCTTGTTGAGACAACATAGCGAGCTCTTGGTCATTCCCCACCCCTATTTTATTACCTCAATGATACATAGAAAGCGCCACATCCTTAAATCGCAGAGCAAGGCGAATCTTCTCGCCGACCCTGGACTCGGAGGCGAATGTCGGTTTTCGACAGAATTTCATTGGATATATACACATTTTCATTTTAGTAATTCGCGCGTTATTAAAGGAACCCAAGTTGTAAATTTTTGACTGCTTTGAATGTAATATTTAGGATGTTTGGAAAATTTATTTTTGTTTGATATTAAGTTTATATGTACAAAATGTTCATTTAAGGCATCTCCTTTCTTTTGTGGAGAAATTGACCTCGGAAGAACCTTTCTGTTGATCAATGCTATATTGCCTGCAGTACCGTGCGTGTGATTGCATTGGCTGCGTATTTGCACATTCATTTGGCGACGTTACGTGTACGATTGTGTGTCTGAGAATTCGAACTATAATTACGTTTTATGACTAGTTTTTATTACTGTCATTGCTCCTGCTGCTGCAGTTCGTGAAATGTCACCGACAAATCTTCCTTCTCAACAAGTAATGATCTCTTCCGATTTTCGGAATTGCGGATTTTCTCATTGGGTTAATTAAGATTAGTAGTGATGAATATTTAACACCCCGGTGTTAGATAATTTATTCAGCGGTAAATTTAATAAAACTAGAGTCTGCTTGTGGATAACAAATTGCCGGAATCGGATCCCGTTGTGATAAAATATTGGCAATTCGTGGCAATTCATATTCATTAATAAAAATTCATTTTGGTTCACATCCGTTTGAAGAGAAATTGGAAAGTGACCTGGAAAGTCTACTGCAAGACTTCAAATTTTTGTCGCAAATATAAAATCAGATAAATGGGCATTCATGAATGATTTTCATAACCAGCTAATAAGCAATTCCAAGTGTCCCAACTAATAAAGAATTCCACGTGATCCAACTAATAAAGAATTCCACGTGGTCCAACTAATAAAGAATTCCACGTGATCCAACTAATAAAGCTTCCACGTGATCCAACTAATAAAGTTTCCACGTGATCCAACTAATAAAGTCTTCCACGTGACCAGCTAATAGTCTTCCACGTGATCCAGCTAATAAAGTCTTCCACGTGATCCAGCTAATAAAGTTCTTCACGTGATCCAACTAATAAACAATTACGAGTGACCCAACTGAGAAATAATTGTAGCGACTTCTTATCTAATAGATACTCCAGGGACCGCAGGACGTGTGTCGGGCTGCGACGCGCATCTCCTGCGTCCGTCGGGCGTGCGCGGGTGGGGCGCGCGGGAGAGGGGCGATGGCGAAGCGCAAGTGGGCGCGCGCGCTGCGCCGGGCGGCGGCGCGCGGCGACGCCGAGGCGCGGCGGCGCACGGCCGCGAGGCCACGCTGCGCGCGCTGCTGGCCGCCGGCGCCCGCCACGCCGACTCCAGGGGATCCTTCGAAGGTGAGCAGATACACCGCGCATACCGCCGGTAGAGCTGGTATTCCTCTTTAAAAATGTTACTGAGATTGACTTGAAGTTACTGAAATGTTAATAGTCCGGCTCTACTCCGTCCATATTGATGCACGACTCCTGGGAGTCTTCCCGAATGAAGAGTCTAGCTTCGCGAGAACTTGACGAACACCAACCCAAGGTTGGAATGGCGTCGAATACATGTAACCCAACAGTTTGAAGGCAGGGTTGTCGCTTCGCTAGGCGTGTCCAAGTTGATCTCCAGGCTTCGGCCTTCGCGATTAACACAAAACATCCTCGAGTCTCTCCAATACACAATTTCCAACGGATTTTATTTATATCAAAATGCTTTGTTGTTGGATAGTTTGTTTGGATTAATCGGAAATACGGAAATCGATTTTAGAAAAAATTTATTTATGAAAAAACGTGCAATCGAGAATCCTTCAATTTAGAAATTCGTTTCAAAATAGCTCGAAAATAATTTGTTCCATTGGGCAATTTCGTATTGTGTTCGCGCCAGAGAAACAACCCGCACATTCGAAATAGGAAACGTCCTGCTTCCGTCGCGCATCAATGTGAATGGAGTGTAGTGGGCCTCCCTGAGCAAGTGGGCCTACTTGTTGCGCGTGCCCGCAGGCGAGATGCCGCTGCACGCGGCGAGCGAGGCGGGCCACGCGGCGTGCGCGGAGGCGCTGCTGCAGTTCGGCGCCGACCCGCGCGCGCGCTCGTCGTTCGAGTGGGCGACGCCGCCGCCCTGGACGCGGTGGAGCGCAGCGCGCTGCACTGGGCCGCGTCCTGCGGCTACCTGGACGTGCTGCAGGTGCTCCTGGACGCCGGCGCCGACGTGCACGCCGCGACTACATCGGCTGGGACGCGCCCACCGACCACCTGGGCTGCATTCGCGCGTTGGTGCGGCACGGCGCGAACGTGGACGCGCGGGACGACGAAGGCCGGACGCCGCTGATGGTGGCCGCGGAAAACGCCTTCACCCGAGGCATCCAACTGCTGCGGGAGTTGGGCGCGGACCTGTCGCTGTGCACGCCTGCCGGCGAGAACGTGCTGCACTTCGCGTGCCATTCGGCCGATCTGGAGACGATGGCGTGCGTGTTGGAGACGGGCGCGTTCGACGTGCAGTGCCGGTCGGGCGACGGCAGCACGCCGCTGCACGTGTCTGCGTCGCACTGGCGCACGGCGGAGTGCGTGCGCGCGCTGGCGGCGCGCGGCGCCGACGTGCACGCGCGCGACGCCAAAGGGCGCACGCCGCTGCACCTGGCGGCGTCGCGCGGCCGCCCCGAGGGCATCGACGCGCTGCTGCAGCTGGGCGCGCGCGTGGCGGCGCGCGACCTGGCCGGCAAGACGCCGCTGCACCGCGCCGCCGTCACCTTCGAGGAGTGCGTGCGCGCGCTGGTGCGGCGCGGCGCGCCCGTGGACGCGGCCGACGACGAGGGCCGCACGCCGCTGCACGACGTGGCCGCCCTGGAGGAGTACCCGCCCGTGGCCAACGCGCGCGCGCTGCTCGAGGCCGGCGCCAGCCGCCACGCGCGCGACCGCGCCGGCCGCACGCCGCTGCAGGTCGCCGCCACCCCGGAGATGCGACTGCTGCTCGCCAAGTGGGGCATGGCGGGGTAGCCTCCCTTGTCGCCTTTCGAGCATCTGTCGTGCACGGGAGAGTGGAATGTGCAAAACAGCGTGAAAAGGAACCCGAGCGATTGGGCTGGCGACGTTAAGTTCGCCATGAGATGGAGGGCCGTATTTATAAACCCCTGCCAGGCCTAGCAGGCTGCCAGTGTTCGGTTTTGCGATTTATGAACGGCCCCCAGACAATTCCAGACGCCCCTTGACCTGCCAGCAAGCCCCCAGATGGCAGGCCCCTAAGAGCTCTGCTGGCAGAGCTACATAAATACGACCCGTAGATGATTAACGTCACTGATTACCTTTAGTTATGGTTTTCTCAGATTTTCGTCTTCATCTTGCTCTGCAATTTTCCTCGTATGACTTGGCGTCGATGCCACGTTGTAACACTCTGCAAAGCTGTGATCACCTTACACATTGGAGTTGAGTGCGCCATGAGATGTAGATGATGTAGACGTCACTGATCCCTCTGCCCTTCGTTCTGGTTATCTCAGATTTCCGTCACCCTAATCTTTCTCTGCGATTTTCCTCGCATGATCTAGTGTCCATGCAACGTTCGAACACTCTGCAAAGCTGTGAACACCTTACACATTGCAGTTGAGTACACTGAACCACCCTAGAAATAAGGATGTTGTGGTTATGGCATTATTAAAATAGATGTAATTCTGTAGCTAGGAAATTTTCATTCCGACCTTCAATAGAATGGTCTTCTGTTGCAGGCATGCGATTGGCGATTTTGAATACATGTTTGTAATATACGATTCTATGGATAACTCTTGCGATATTTTTAAAACTCTTGCTAACAGAAGATTGTCAAATGACGCTCTCGTCCCTGGGGAAACTAAGAGACATATTTATAAACCTCGGCCAGAAGGCTGCCAGTGTTCGGTTTTGCGATTTATGAACGTCCCCCAGCCAATTCCAGTCGCCCCTTGTTCTCCTAGCAAGCCCCCAGATGGCAGGCCCCTACGAGCTCTGCTGGCAGAGCTTCACAAATACGACCCATAGACCCTCTCCCACACTCTCCTACACAACTGAACCTCACAAATGGCTCTTGAACAGCGTCAGTTCTCAGTCGCAGTTGCAATTCCGATAGTTGAAAACGGGCGCCGCTAACAGCGTGCTCGCCTCAGTCTGTGATACTGCGATTCATTTCCTAGGTTCCCTAACTTGGCAATGTTATCCTGACGTTTGTTTCTGTTTGTGCCGCGACGCAAACACAAATATTCCTACTGCTTTTCTTGTAATCTATGAGTTTCATAAACGCGCTGCCGAAGAAATAGGATGTTACGAATCCGTCCAAACGTATTTAAGCCTCTTCTCCTTTGAGGTTGTCCAAAATTAGAAATGATGCCCCCAAACAAAATAGCCTAGTCATAAGAATATTGCTTATCCATCCTTCGCGTTCATGCAATGTTAGTGCATAGTTTCGAAATGCAATTTGCTGATTTTTTTTTCGTTTTATCAAAAACAGGGCACTTTGTATAATATCAATCTTATTGTTAATTCTTATACTTATTTGTAGTTTTGAAAATAATGATCATAATAAAGAATATTTTCAATGCTTTTGGAAAATTGATACTGAGATACTTGTTTAATGACTTAAAGTTAGATAAAAAATACGAAGTTAGGTTTCTGATTTTGAATCTACTTTTATATGGTATTGTTTTAGTTCCAACGCTATTGTGTTATAAGACCAAAGGAAAACATGTGTGTTCCCAACTGAAAATATGGAGAAAATAATAAAAGAAGGTATTTATTTTAATGTTATTCATTTCATTACTTAAATAACATAATTTGTGCATTAATACTTTATACAATAATTATTGTGTAATTTTTGTATTTATAAATATTGTTTATTGCATATAAATAAAAAATGTATTAGAAAAAGTCTGCCTCTTTCTATTTTTCCTCAATCCCTGCGTGGTCTTAAAGAGTAATGATTCCCAGCTTTTTCTTCAATGCTGTATCAACGAATGATAAAATAATTTCTTGTTTTCCGTCCCACGATTACAAATCTTTCTCTTGGTACGAAGTACTTCGTAAGGCGAGAAAGTAAAAAGTAGGACGTATGTGAATTGAAAATGGAGAATAAGATTTTTTTTAATAAAATACGTAGTCTGGAGGTGAAAGCAAAGATGAGGAAGCAATTTCGATTTCTCATTTTCTCCTGACGCCCCTCTCCGTCAGTCATCCCTGAAATTAACGGAATCAATTTGACGAACACCTAAGCCCTGGGCAAAATAGACTAGTTAAACGCCCATGTATAATTTAAAGAATCAAGGCATTGCCAAAATTTGATGGATTGTCGCAGCGTCAAAAAGTGTTTCATTTTAAGAGCCAAACTATCTCGTGTATAGAAATTGCACAATATATCAGTCGGAATAGATAATCTTATTTGTAAGTTAAAAGCTTGTCAAAATCTATGGGTCTTGCCACTTTCAAAAGTGTTAACAGAATTAATTTCGGAAAAGTATTCAAAACTCAAAATAAAAAGAAAATACAATAATTATTGTATTTTGTATTTTCTTTTTATATTGTCTTCTGGATACTCATTTAGGCAGCCTTTCTCAAAGTTCATCCGTTAAGCGACTAACGACAAAAAACAAAATGTTAAAATTTACATTTTCTAATGTGATTAGGAACAAAACTGTCTGTAAATGAATTTAATGTAAATTATTATCATATATTCAAATACTATGTAATTCATGGACATTGTTGTATCAATAAAGTGAATGCATTATAATTTGTAATTTTTATTTTACAGCAATCATTATTTTTACATGAATTATACATAATATTATGACGCGCCCTGCATACAATGTAATGTAAGGTTTGTACCCTTGTCAGACCTTTACATCACAGAGCAGGTGTTAAAGTAGAATGCCTTAATTACATTTAATGGGCGGGGATAGAATCGGGTTTTCATGCACAAATCGCACTTATACACGAATTGGTAAAGCATAAGGACATTAGACACTCTACATTAATTGCCTTTGCCTTTGAGCGCGGCCTGCTTACGCAGTTTTGCATTGACGCGTGAAACATTGACTAGACCCTTTCGCACGGTCGTATTACTTTGCTAATTGCTTCTTTAAAGGGTTATTCACTCAACATCTTGCGGTAGCGTGTAGACTCTGTCCTCGGGGAAGAGACCGTATAGAACATGACACGGTCTTACATTCGTTGTCCCCTTTTTGCAATATGCATGTTTTGCCCATTGATACTGGCAGCAGCGACGATTAACAAAACGCCCAACTGTGTCTCGTGTGGCACACTTTTATCAGTGTGACAGTCGGGATCAGCGCATAATCAGCATTCCTAGATTCGCCCGGACTGGAGCGCGGAATATTTTAACTGCGGCCCGGACGGCTGTTTCCATATTACATAGAGCATTGTTTCATGGATAATGCTAGTTGTTTGTTAACATCGGTCTGCAGATGGCCGGTGTTGCCAATCGCCCGAGACGAAAAGTGCCGACGGCCAGTTTGTTTCGCTGCGGTGAAATCTAATTCCGCCCACGCATTGCGGACGTGAGAACAATTCGCCTGAGAATCCCTGGAGGTGACCGCTCTGTCGAAGTTGTTGATGTTAAGAGTATTTTACGCTACTGTTTATCATGAGAGATAGACTTCCCACTCTTTTTGAATTTCCGTTCCGTCATTTGTCTACTACGAAAGCTAGAATCGAAAATCCTGCCGGCATGGAGAGTGGGAACCTAGGACCTCACGGTCAGAGGCGCTGCAGTGTCATCAGCTGGTGCACTGAGCCATAGGGCTGCAGAGATACGCTTTGGGGCCGGTAGCTGAGCGAGGAGCCCGCCAGTGGATATAGAATGATTTTCCTAAGCCAAAGCGACAGCTAGTGCTGGCAACATAACTGAAGGTCCTGTGGTCGTCGTGCCCTCGAGTTCATTAGACTCTCTTCCTGCATTCGTTCGTTTGCAGTTGGCTAACGTGTAAATGGCTTCGACGCTTCCTTTTGTGATTTCATCGTCCGACAAAAATATAGTGCGCCGCGAGAAATAATTGAAGTTAGGAAGTGCAGTGTTATGTGCTCTTCTGTAAAAATTCTTTTTTCTATAAACGTTACATTAAATGTACTTTTTGTGGGATCAATATTATGTTTATTTTAAAACCGAGACTTGAATGCGAGGTGCGTACCGGTGCACGTGTTTCCGGCGTAAAATCATTTTTCTTTCAATTTACATTCGTGGCAGTTTTCTTTTACTGATTGTGAAAGCATGTTAATTTTCTACATACGTAATTAAATTTTAATATTTCCCGGACTCGCGTACGTGCATATACCTCAGCGAAACTCCTAAGACTTCTGCAAAGGGGTGTTTTCACATGAGCCATTAGCACTTTATGAAGGGTATGGCTGAACAGCTGTCGCGACGGAGGGATACTTCTCTTAATTACACGAGATGTTCACTTACTATGTGAACTGTCACTTTGGCTCATCCTTAGGAAAATCCTTGTGTCCAGTCAATGTTCGAACACTTTCATCCGAATATACAACGTGAAAGATTTTCCCGGCGCCGTTCTTTGGATGCAATGTGTCGAAATAATTTTCACCCTCACCGGCTGGACGCGTGCGACAATGCAACGCGGAAAATTCCGAGGCGTAGTCTAACTACACTGGGCATTTCCCAAAGCCGTCGCTTTCCATTTTGGCAGAGGGAGGGGAGCTGCGTAACCCACCCTGGACGCGTTTTCATTTTCCTCTCGAGTTGGGGAAGGGACTTTCTTATAGCGCTCTGATTGGTCAGTGTTGGCACCGCGCGAAACGTGTGTCCGGTGGTGACTCGGCAAAAGAGGTCGAATTCAGTTCGGCCGTAGAACAACATTCATCCATAGTACGGCGCTTTTGAGAACATGCATTTGTGATGTTTATCGAGGTTTGTTGATGTATATAAATGAGTTTGTAGCTGAGTTTTTCTCTACGAGGTGTGAAGTAAATGAGAGATGAGTTACAATCCGTTTTGTAAACATGAAAGTCAAAAGTGCACTAAGAGGGAGATCAGATGAATTTTCTAATTTAATGTGTAAATTCAGTTACCAAACTTTGGCAGAATTTCTTTCTCAAAATTATTATTGAATGAATCATTGTTGTGGCGTAATATAGTTTAGAGAACATTATCATCAATATTCACTTACGACAACTAAAATAACACTTCCTAACCTTATAATTAACATTGGTCCAATAAAAATAAGAAATTATAGGATTGACTGTGAATGATTGTCAAAGTGTTGTAGCTATGGAAAATAAAACCTATCTCAAACAAGGATATGTAAATGCTATCCAATCAGATTCAAGGTTAAGAACAGTGAATTGTAAGTTGAAATGATAACCGATTTGATTGTAGCTTAACAGACAGTAAGCTAGCATAATCATGACTTGTGAAAGTCAATAGACAATACAATTTGGGGGATAGCGTAAGGATAGCGTAAGCTTTGACCAACAAGTTGAATTACAAGTTTACCAACACGTTGAGTCACACATGAATGTATAATAAAAATCATACGCATTTAGCTGATGAACAGGAGAATAAATGTTGTTTTTTTTTCTTTTTAAATTTATTTCCTCCAGTGTAACAGGTTTGCCTTTAAGTATTTTTCAGAAGTACTATTAATTGACATTCAAAATTGATCACCATCACTTAATTGTTCTTGAAGGTAGGGACAAAACAATAATAAAAGAGAAGACAAACTTTGGAGTCAATTAAAAATCAAAAAGTGTATTTGTTATTTAACGATTAAAGGAATCTATTTTAATTTGATATTAATATTTTAATTCAACATTTTGATTCCTTTATGGGCCTAAATCAATATTTTGGAAATCTCGATTTAATTCTGCAAGAAAAATTGTATGAGCGGCCTAAGTTAAATGATTTTTGAGGAAAATCATTTACAGTTTTTTAATTTGCATTTTTATTACATCTTCAATATAAGCTTCCAGCCCCAGGGCAGGGCAATATAAGCTTTCAGCTTGTCCCGGCTGGGGCGATACCACCCTTGGGAAACACTGATACCTGGAGGGGAAGTCACCCGCAAGGCGAAGGCACCGGACCCCACCACCCAGGCAGGAATACAACCAGCTCCGGAGATACAAAGGGACCGATGACCACTGCATTTCATGGGCCCGAACACATTGATCAAACATATGCAGGCGCGGCTCGTCATTAAAGGCTGCAAGGCCGAGCCTCCCCTGCATAAATCGCCGCCCAAAAGAAATTTAAAATTATATTTATAAATGTATTTATTAATTAATAATGAATTTCTGAGTTACATTATATAACAGTCATATCAAAACTTTGGTTTGTGAGTTTGAAAATGGTCGTCCGTAACGCATTTGAAGCTGTTGACAGAGAAGGCAAAAGCGTTTGGCTCCCACTTCATTCCGCCATAAGGCCTGTGTAAAACGACGAGGCATGACGTCATGCATTCACTGCACAGGCTTACCGGTGGACGAAGGCAGCGGCCAAACAGCCTTCAAGGGTGGGGCGTAGGGTCTGAAGAAAGGCGTGCTCACCAGATAGCGTTACTATGCAGCTCAGCGAGTAGCACTGCGCATCAACTATTGCTCTACCACTCTCAAAAAAACCTTCCACTGCGCATGCCCGAACGTGGCCTCTCCCTCCAAAGCTCCTAATATTTCCCCGCCTGCCTGCGCTCTTTGTCACAACATAGCTCTCCCTCTGTCTTTCTCTCGTGGGTCGCGCGGTAATTCAACACTGCGAGTTTGGTGATAACAAACTGATGAGTGAGAAGGATCAGACGGAAGGCAGCTTACGTGTTTCTACAGTAGGGGTTGTCCAAACGATCAACAGAAAATAAGCCGTGTATTGAAGAAGAGTTCCGTTCTATAGTCCCTGTTTGACCGTGGCTAGTGAGCAGTGACAGTGTGCTTTACACAGTAACTGCTGTTATTCACAAAAACCCAATTATTACAAATAATTGAAAGTATATCCACTGAAAAACGATAGGTCGTTGATCAAACAATCATTGAACAAGGTCACATTCCTCTCCGTCTTCCACCGTACCATCCAGATCTAAATCCAATAGCACTTGTTTGGGGACTTATAAAAGGGCGCGAGGCAGCAGAAACTATTGGTGCGTCCTTAAAAGGAAAGGAAATGTTTTGCAGAGAAGCGGTTGCACAATACAGTGCTGAACAATGGAAGAAATCCTGCGAGCATGTGTAGGAATAGAGGCGACATAATAATTCCGATAATGTAATTCAGACATCTATGAATCCGTCATTTCTTTGGACACTCCTGGAAGTGCGAGTTCTTCTTCTGAGGACAGGGGCAGTGATGACGAGTGACGGTCAGCGCGATCGCTGCGTCTCGCAGTCGCCTCTCCTTGTCGCCTACGCGCTTCCCTTATCGCCGAGAGGGGAAATCTCAGATGCCGCAGGGTGGGGGCAGCCTCCGAGACTTTACCAAAGGTACGTCCGCCATGATGGTTTTTTTGCGAGCGGTTCAGCTATAGTATTCCTATTTTGCGATAGGAGCGCTACTCCCTTATGCCTGGATCGGAAGCGATTAAGTATAGAAATATAATGCATACAATGCAATGCAATATAATGCAGCGCATTTGCAGCCTTCCCTTTTTAGAAAAACACGAGCCGCCACTGATCTTATGTTAGGGGACTCTCAACATTGTGTCTTCCAGGTTGCCTGTCCCTCCCCGAGCCGTGGCTGTGCCTCACGGCCTGCTCCGAGAGGGGCTCTTCCGTTTTGTTGTTTCAGTAGTTTGTTTTGAGAGTTCTTTCGCGGGCGCCCTGTGATTGTCTCATTTTGGGCGCGCGCGTGGTTTTAATTAGGTCACAGTTCTGGTTCACTTTTACAAATAAAAGTATCCAAAGTTTTTTATGACAATCATTTATTCAGTAATTTCACAACGTTTCGTTACTCGTTTTGTTACATCTTCAGGTGCTAAACTTAATGAGGGAACGCTAAGGGAACGATAATAAGTTATGTGGTATCAACTGTGCGAGAGTGAGTTTTTCGCTATGGTTCCTTGAATGTTCTGCTGATGTGGTAATTCAATGGGATAGCATTCCCTCATTAAGTTTAGCACCTGAAGATGTAACAAAACGAGTAACGAAACGTTGTGAAATTACTGAATAAATGATTGTCATAAAAAACTTTGGATACTTTTATTTGTAAACATATATTGACAATCAAGAAGAAATATTGGTTCACTTTTGTTTTGGTTTTAGCTTTTAGCTGCTCCCTTTGGTTGTAAGTTCTTTGTCATTCCCCGTTTCGCACACGCTAAGGGTCTTCTTTTTTTATTATTTTCTTTTGTATTTATTTCCTTTAAGTTTCTACATCTCGCGTGTTGCAGATGGCGGGCGTGCTGCGGCGGGCAGTGAGGGCGGCGGAGGCGGGGCACGTGCGGCAGCTGGAGCGGCTGCTGAAGGAGGCGCTGCCGCAGGCGCCGAGCGAGGTTTGGCAACTAGACATGGACTTAACAGATGGTCTTCAATAACTGTTATCCCAATAACAGTTGACTAGTAATAGCTGCTATTCATAACAGTTGAAAAATAACAGGTCCATGACCAGCAACCTGACATGACCGACTGCTAAGAGTTAATCTGGTGTGGCGACTGCTAAGAGTTAAAATGCTAAACGAATAACGTTCAAATCTATAATTTGAACACTGGCAAATCATGATTGATTATCTGCAGTGAAGCTGTTATCGTACGAAATGGTTGCCACAAAAGCTTGTAGTAGTTCGGATTAGCTGCGGACTAAAATTAGCTAGCTGATTAGTAGCGGATTAAAATTTGCACAGATCTGCGCACGAAAATTATGAATGTTGTTATATGATATTAATGAGAATGTGATTATTTTGAATAATAATAATAATAATAATAATAATAATAATAATAATAATAATCGGTAATTATAAGGGCGATTACATGTAATGTTGAAATTAAGGTCAAATTTGACGTGGCTATGAGGAAGAGATATTTGTTAAAATAAATTGCATGACGCTTTGTTGCGCTGCAGATATTACTGTGGATAATGCTTGTTATTTTCAGTAACCTTTTAGAGTGTTTTTCCATCGATCTTCAATTCCTGAAAATAAATTTTCTATCAGCTGAGACTTAGCGATGGATTTTCAAGCTTTCTTTAATAATATTAACAATAAAGCTCTAAAATATTTGTTTACGATAATGTATTTATTAGTATTCTTATTAGATCGAAAATATAGTACCTGAGTTAGCCGTAATATTGATGTTAATATATAAAAAATTGAGATAGAAAGAAGGAATATAATTGGTTAGGGCTTAGAAATTTAGGATTCATTATTTATTTTTTAACTTTAATTTGTGAAAATGATTCATTTACGCGATGTAAAGAAAACTACATCACACATCCGCCGCCACAAAAACCGAAGATCATAATTTTTGTCATTGATCGTAAGTGCATAACTTCATATATCGAAGTTACATGTGTGACATGTGTCGATAGTTGGTAGGCCACATAGCAAGCCCTGGTGTTCGGGAGGTAGGCCAAATCTCTTCGTGTCACAACGTGACTTGCCTAACACCAGTGCATAATGAGGTGCGAACGCCCTTTTGGCCCTCCCCTTGAATCCCTCTCCGTGAGAACTACCAGATGGCCATGCGGTCGTTGACCCCGAATGCTTATGCTCTTCTGAGAGACGGCTCTTGGGCCATGGCTACAGCGCCAACATTTGTCAAATTCTGCTCCGTTCGCAGCGCGAGACCCGATGTGCTGAGGATCAGGAGCCTGAGGGCCGACAGCCGGAGGGCTGTCAACCGACAAATCCTGTGCCGGCTGAGAACCAACACACCGACAGCCGACAACCAGAGAGCCAGCAACCAGAAAATCGCCAGCCCGAGACTCCCCAACCCGAGAACAGGCAACTCGCGGGTCGGCAAAGCGGAAGCCAGCAACCAGAAAATCGCCAGCCCGAGGCTCCCCAACCCGAGAACAGGCAACTCGAGGGCGGCCAAAGCGAGGGCCGGTCTGACAGCCGTCACTCTCGTAATCGCCAGACCGAGGGTCGCCATCGCCACGTCCGGCAGGCTGATGGTCGCCGTGGATGGCAGTCTGACGGTCGTCGTCATCAGGACCGGCAATCTGACAGCCACCATCCCCAAGGTCGGAAGGCCCCCCCCAAGGCTGGCTGTCCGATGGTCGCCATCACCAGGGCCGGCAGTTTGACAGTCACCATCACCAGGGCCGGCAGGCTGACGGTCATCCCCAGGGCCGCAGTCTGACGGTCGCCATCAGACGGCGGTATGACGGGCGCCATCCCCAGGGCCGGCAGTTTGACAGTCACCATCCCCAGGGCCGGGAGTCCAATTGTCATCACCAGGGACGGCGGTCTGACGGCCGCCATCCCCAGGGCCGGCAGTCCGATGGTCATCACCAGGGCTGGCAATCTGGCGGTCGCCATCACGACGGCCGGCAGTTTGACGGCCGCCATCCTCAGGGCCGCAGTCCGAGGTCATCCCAGGGCCGTCAGTCTGACGGTCGCCATCCCCAGGGCCGTCAGTTTGACGGTCGCCATCCCCAGGGCCGTCAGTCTGACGGTCGCCATCCCCAGGGCCGTCAGTTTGACGGTCGCCATCCCCAGGGCCGTCAGTTTGACGGTCGCCATCCCCAGGGCCGTCAGTCTGACGGTCGCCATCCACAGAGCCGTCAATCTGACGGTCGCCAACTCCAGGGCCGTCAATCTGACGGTCGCCATCACCACGGCCGGCAGTCCGATGGTCAACCCCAGAGCCGTCAGTCTGACGGCCGCCAGCCCCAAGGCCGGCAGCCCGAAGTGGGCGACGCGGCGGCGGCGGCCGCGCTGTCGGCGGCGCTGTCGGCGGCGTCGGCCAACGGGCACGTGGCGTGCGTGTCGCTGCTGCTGGCGCGCGGGGCCGCCGCTGCATGCCCTGCCTGCTGGACGCCGGCGCGTCCATCGACGCCCGCGACGCGCGCGGCCAGACGCCCCTGCACCACGCCGCCGACGGCCCGCCGCTCCGCCCGCCCGACGAGGTATGCGCCATTGCCTTCACTCACATTGCAGAACTTAGCCCTTGCAGACATGACAGTATTTTTCTTCCTCATTCGAAACAAATGTTATGTTTATATTATTTCTATGTCTAAAGATGTGTGAAAAAAATATTTTAAAAAATGTTGCGTTTCTAGATTCGGCGTGGGCGTACCCGCACGATCGTGGCGATTCTGTAGTAATGACTTCAGAATTTCTGAAATGAAACTAATGAATCCATTGATTGAAAGAAAATTATAATAGAAGAAAAGCCTATTTTAACATAAAAAATAACTCATTTTTACCTGAAAGAATATTAACAACTTGAAAACAATTTTCAAAATAATTTTTGTTTCGTGAACAACGTAAATAAAGTGCACTTCCCATTTTTTATTAAAACAAAGGTAGCAGAAAAAAAGCATTTTTAACAAAAAGTAACTTATTGTTACATGAACATCTTTAAAAAATTACTTTTTGTAAAATAATTTTTTTTTTTAAAAATACATGAAAATCTTCAAAACAATTTTTGTTTTGTGAACAACATAAATAAACATTCCACTTCCATTGCGCATTTTCGAACGGCTCGTGCAAATATTTATCGATATGTTTGAAAAACTATTCAAACAGACGTTATTACTTCACAGAATTCCAGTTGCACCTGACGCCCATCCTTCACTATCGTGATAGTTGACAAAGTTTTAGTAATATCCCGTATTATTAAAAAAATAATTCTAAAAACCAAAATTTTCACGTAAACACTTCTTAAATATAAAACTTAATCTAAGTAATCGTCTATAATTTGCACAATATAATATACAAGAATAAGCAGACAAAAAAAGCCTGACACAGCCACGCGTAAGTTGAATTCGAAAACAAACGGAACCTGAGATCTATGAGTGCAATGACAATGCAATCTAGCGATGTAATATGCATCTACTACCAGTCCCAAAACCCTCACAATCGTTGTGTCGGTCTTGGCTATCACAGACACACCAGGCTCAATAAAACTTCGAAAGGCGGAAACCTCACGGTCGTGAGAGTCGGAGCTTATAGTTACCTTAATTGTACTTCTGGGGTTGTTTTAGTAGATTGTAATTTTGCCTATTTTAGCTTCTGAGGCCTATTTTCGGCTTTTTGCCTTTTTGTGAATTTTACTTTCTTATTTGTGGCCTTTTCCTCCTTCTCTGTCATTATTTTCAGGTTGTGTTAAAAATCTCTAAGAGAAAGGAAGATGATACCAGCGAAGATTTTTGATATTTTCATTGATGCTTTTGGATTTCTTCGCTCAAAAGAAATGGAATCCTATGTTTGTGTATGGCCTTGGATTCCGTTTGAGGACAGAGCTGTCTGTACATGATTATACCCTTCTTGTTCTCACTTCCCTTCTGGAGATATTCAAGTGCGAAGAACGAAATCTACAATTCGTTTTTTTCAGGGAGTTCATAATAGCATTTCGTAGAGTCAGGGACGCGAGTAAAATGAATTCGTGGTCCTCAACCGCATTGTTAAGTGCTGTCAAGGTTACAAAGAAAAGGTAGTTTCTTTCAAGAATGTAAATTAAAGTTAGAATAGAAATGTGAATCATTTAATTATTAACTTTACACTAATTACTTTTAAATGGTGATTTTTTAAATGTGTCCTCTGTTTTGCCCCGGAATAAATGCCTTTCTTGCATGGCTATTTTAGTAAAAATAAATACCTGTTTGCCTATTTTTGGTCAAATAAATGCTTGAAGTTCCGGGCGCTAGTAATGTAAATGAACTGTGAATAAACTTTGGCAAATAAGCTTTAAATTTAATGGGATATTTTAATGAGCGCGGCGTTGGCAGTGTGTCGTGTGTTGCGGGTTGCGTGCAGACGAGCGAGCTGGAGCGCGCGCCGGGCGACTACGTGGCGGCGATCGAGGAGCTGGGGCGGCGCGGGGCGCTGCTGGACGCCCTGGACGAGGCGCGGCGCGCGCCGCTGCACCTGGCGGCGCGCAAGGGGGCGGGCGCCACGCTCAACGCGCGCGGCCACTCCGCGCTGCACGAGGCCGCCTGCTCCTGGTCCGTCGAGTGCGTCGACGAGGTGAGCCACCACCGCCCACCTTCACCAACATGCTCCTTTCCTTGCCACGCTCAACGCGCGCGGCCACTCCGCGCTGCACGAGGCCGCGTGCTCCTGGTCCGTCGAGTGCGTCGACGAGGTGAGCCACCACCGCCCACCTTCACCAACATGCTCCTTTCCTTGCCACGCTCAACGCGCGCGGCCACTCCGCGCTGCACGGGCCGCCTGCTCCTGGTCCGTCGAGTGCGTCGACGAGGTGAGCCACCACCGCCCACCTTCACCAACATGCTCCTTTCCTTGCCACGCTCAACGCGCGCGGCCACTCCGCGCTGCACGAGGCCGCCTGCTCCTGGTCCGTCGAGTGCGTCGACGAGGTGAGCCACCACCGCCCACCTTTCCGCGCTGCACGAGGCCGCCTGCTCCTGGTCCGTCGAGTGCGTCGACGAGGTGAGCCACCACCGCCCACCTTCACCAACATGCTCCTTTCCTTGCCACGCTCAACGCGCGCGGCCACTCCGCGCTGCACGAGGCCGCCTGCTCCTGGTCCGTCGAGTGCGTCGACGAGGTGAGCCACCACCGCCCACCTTCACCAACATGCTCCTTTCCTTGCCACGCTCAACGCGCGCGGCCACTCCGCGCTGCACGAGGCCGCCTGCTCCTGGTCCGTCGAGTGCGCGACGAGGTGAGCCACCACCGCCCACCTTCACCAACATGCTCCTTTCCTTGCCACGCTCAACGCGCGCGGCCACTCCGCGCCCTGCCACGCTCAACGCGCGCGGCCACTCCGCGCTGCACGAGGCCGCCTGCTCCTGGTCCGTCGAGTGCGTCGACGAGGTGAGCCACCACCGCCCACCTTCACCAACATGCTCCTTTCCTTGCCACGCTCAACGCGCGCGGCCACTCCGCGCTGCACGAGGCCGCCTGCTCCTGGTCCGTCGGTGCGTCGACGAGGTGAGCCACCACCGCCCACCTTCACCAACATGCTCCTTTCCTTGCCACGCTCAACGCGCGCGCCCCTCCGCGCTGCAAGAGGCCGCCTGCTCCTGGTCCGTCAGGTGCGTCGACGAGGTGAGCCACCACCGCCCACCTTCACCAACATGCTCCTTTCCTTGCCACGCTCAACGCGCGCGGCCACTCCGCGCTGCACGAGGCCGCCTGCTCCTGGTCCGTCGAGTGCGTCGACGAGGTGAGCCACCACCGCCCACCTTCACCAACATGCTCCTTTCCTTGCCACGCTCAACGCGCGCGGCCACTCCGCGCTGCACGAGGCCGCCTGCTCCTGGTCCGTCGAGTGCGTCGACGAGGTGAGCCACCACCGCCCACCTTCACCAACATGCTCCTTTCCTTGCCACGCTCAACGCGCGCGGCCACTCCGCGCTGCACGAGGCCGCCTGCTCCTGGTCCGTCGAGTGCGTCGACGAGGTGAGCCACCACCGCCCACCTTCACCAACATGCTCCTTTCCTTGCCACGCTCAACGCGCGCGGCCACTCCGCGCTGCACGAGGCCGCTGCTCCTGGTCCGAGCCACCACCGCCCACCTTCACCAACATGCTCCTTTCCTTGCCACGCTCAACGCGCGCGGCCACTCCGCGCTGCACGAGGCCGCCTGCTCCTGGTCCGTCGAGTGCGTCGACGAGGTGAGCCACCACCGCCCACCTTCACCAACATGCTCCTTTCCTTGCCACGCTCAACGCGCGCGGCCACTCCGCGCTGCACGAGGCCGCCTGCTCCTGGTCCGTCGAGTGCGTCGACGAGGTGAGCCACCACCGCCCACCTTCACCAACATGCTCCTTTCCTTGCCACGCTCAACGCGCGCGGCCACTCCGCGCTGCACGAGGCCGCCTGCTCCTGGTCCGTCGAGTGCGTCGACGAGGTGGGTCTGCACCTGTTGTGTACAAGGAATCTGGGGCGGAAATTGATTGATTGATTTTTTCGTGTTTCTGGGCACGTCAACTGCTTCGGTCATTAATCCCGTTAGTGTGTTGCGTGTTTTTATCTCGGGAGATGGCGGTGATCTTCCCCCGCTGGATGGCGAGATCTGGCGCCGACCTACCGTCGGATACTGGGGTTTCCCCCTAACCAGGACTCTCCCACCAGTGGGGCACCGCCCCAGCCGGGACAAGCTCTAAGCTCCGGACCAGTCTCCCGGAATATACGGTAGTGTAGTGCATGTTAGTGTAAGTGTGTGTGTGTGTAAGGGGAGAGGATTGGACAAGGAAGAGGAAGGACAGATCGCGCGCGCTCCGTGGCCCGTTTGGTAGGGTACTGCTCCGGCATTCGCCTGGTGTTGATCGGAGAAACCACGGAAAACTACCGATCAGAGCAGCCGGCAGTTAGAATTCTCCTCCAGACAGCGGCTGAATTCGACCTAGCTGGAAAGCTAGTGTCGAAAATCCTGCCGCCGTCAGGACTCGAACCTAGGACCTCCCGGTGAGAGGCGCTGCTGTGACATCTGGGGCGGAAACAATAAGTTCTTTACAACCAGTTTATTGTGAAATAAATCCACAATCAAAAGTCCGGTTCAAAATACAAAGCCATGTCAATCAAGTTCCAGGAGATGTACCGTTTAGAAGCCAAAAATACCGTTCCATCAGAAAATCACCAGAATACACACGTCGTCACCAGGACTTATACTCGCTAACTAGACTCACTAACACTTCACTAAGAGAGGCACTGTCCTGTCTTCCGGCCCGGGGCCCTTAAATATGCCTCGAGGCGGGTCTCTTCACTTGCCGCCTCCGAAGGGAGGGGAGGTTCCTCCTCTGGTGGCCGCTCTCCCGTCGCGGTCCGGTGCCCCGGGCAGGCGCCGTCGTTCGCCCTGTCCGTGGTGGCGCCTTCCGGCACTGTCCATTTTCCCAGGAGCTCGCGCTCCTGGCGCGACCCCACTGCGGCCACAGTGGGCTACACTGCCGGTACAGTGTGCCCATCTGGTCTGCCTATGTGCGCACAATGCTGTAGTATACAGCACCCACCATCAAAACGCTCCTTTCCGTGCCGCAACATTCTTGTCAAATTCTTCTTATTGATTGATTGATTGTTAGTGATTCCGGGCGTGTCAACTACCATGGTCATAAGTTCCGAAAATGTAGAGCGTGTGTTTGTTCGGGAGGTGGCTGTATTTAAAAGCCGGGGAAGAAAACAGCTACCTCCCGTGATAAAAACATACACCACACTTACTAGACTAATGACCATAGCAGTTAACGTGCCCAAAAAACACAAACCGGTAGCGGTAGCTCAGTCCATCAACTGATGGTTCGAGTACTGCCGGCAGCAGGATTTTCGACACTAGCTCTTCAGCTAGGTCGAATTCAGTCGCTGTCTGGAGGAGAATTCTAGCGGCCGGCTGCTCTGATCGGTAGTTTTCCGTCGTTTCTCCGATCGACACCAGGCGAATGCCGGAGCAGTACTCTACAAAACGGGCGATGGAAACCGCGCAATCTTTTCTTCCTCTTCCTTGTCCTATCCTCTCCCCGTCACACACACACACACTTACACTAACATGCACTACAATATCACGTATTCGGAGAGACCGGTCTGGAGCTCAAAGCTCGTCCCGGCTGGGGCGGTGCATCGCTGGTGGGAGAGTCCTGGTTAGGGGGAAACCCCACTAGCCGACGGTAGGTCGGCGCAGGATCTCGCCGCCCAGCGGGGTAAAATCACCGCCATCTCCCTAGTGACAAAAAAACATGCACTGCACGAACGGGACTAATAACCGACGCAGTTGACGCGCCCGGAAACACGAAAAAATTAACCAATCAACGAAAAAAAACACAAAATGATCAGTCAAAACATCCATGAATCCTTCCACCGAAGTTTCTGAAAGTCCCCCGCCCCCAAAAGAGGTGTGTGTGTGGTGTGTTGCAGCTGCTGCGTCAGGGGCTGGACGTGAACGCGCGCTCCTTCACCAGCCGGCGGCCGCTGCACTTCGCCGTGCAGCAGGCGCCGCTGCCCATGGTGGCGCTGCTGCTGGCGCGCGGCGCCGACCCCAGCGCGCGCGACGGCGACGGACACGAGCCACGCACCGCGCCGCCGCCCCGGGCACCGCAACGCTCCGCCACGCCCACGCGCTCGCCCACCGCTCGCCCCCACGCCCTCGCCCATGCGCTCATTCTCACCTCGTCCACGCAACACCACGCTCTCTCTCGCCCAAGCGCTGTCTCATGCCACGCCACGAGCTCGCCAACGCGCGCGTCCTCTCATTCACCCACGGGCTCGATCACGTCCTCCCCCACGCGCTCGCCCACGCGGTCACGCGTTATCCCGAGCGATCGCTACTCGTCGATTACCGAATGTGTGGAGGCGCCCTAAGGCTCCCACAGACCGATGCGAAAGATCCGCAACCTACGCGGATTGACCGCAACGGACGTTTCGCGTCTGCCTTATGAGCATGTACCTACTGCGCGGCTGGCGAGCGTCGCGGCAGCGGATTGGCAGCGTTTAATCGGCGGCGAAATTTGTAACGCAGTCAGAGGCGTTTCTTCCGCTGCAGCTAAATTTCGTGGAAGCCCATCCGAGTTCGAGAGTCTTCGCTCCCCTCTGGTTCGAGCGATGTTACCAACCATCAAACGCTGACTCATAATTGACGCTCCGGTGTGGACGGTCGGCGGCCGCCTCTAGCTCGGAACTTTCCGCGCCGCACCCGCTGCGGATCTACCGCGCCGATCTGTAGCAGCCTTTAACGTGTGCGTGCGCGTGTGCAGGTGCGCTGCCAGACGTACGTGGGGCTGACGGCGACGCACTTCGCGGCGGCGTCGCGCAGCGTGGCGTGCCTGATCGCGCTGCTGCGGCGCGGCGCGTCGGCCACGGCGGCCGACCAGGCGCGCAACACGCCGCTGCACATCGCGGCGGAGGCGGGCGACGTGGAGATGGTGCGCGCGCTGCTGGCGCCGCGTGCTGCAACGCTGGGCGCTGGCCGGCTGACTCACGCGCCGCCGCTCGCCACGCGACGGCCCAGGCCGCCCGGCGCGCCCGCTGCCGCAGCTGCGGCCTTGCGTACTGGTCGCCGCTCGCCGCCTTTGGCACACTCTGGAGCAGTCTTCCCACGCCCTGGCGGTGTTGTTTTCCTGACCGCCCTATCCGCGTGGGGATACCGCTGCAGCGTCCATACATACTGGTCGCCTCTAACCGTGCCCAAGGCACTTTGGCTTACTCTGGAGCAGTCTTCCCACGCCCTGGAGGTTGTTTTCGTGACCGCCCTATCCGCGTGCGGATACCGCTGCAGCGGCCATACATACTGGTCGCCGCTGGCCGCGCTCAAGGCAATTTGGCATACTCTCGGCCAGTCTTCCCACGCCCTGCGGGTTGTTTTCGTGACCGCCCTATCGGCGTGGGGATACCGCTGCAGCGGCCATACAAACTGGTGGCCGCTAGCCGCGCTCAAGGGACTTTGGCATACTCTGGATCAGTCTTCCCACGCCCTGGGGGTTGTTTTCGTGACCGCCCTTTCCGCGTGGGGATACCGCTGCAGCCTCCAGACATACTGGTCGCCGCTGGCCGCGGTCAAGGCACTTTGGCATACTCTGGGCCAGTCTTCCCACGCCCTGCGGGTTGTTTTCGTGACCGCCCTATCGGCGTGGGGATACCGCCGCAGCGGCCATACATTCTGATCGCCGCTGGCCGCGCTCAAGGCACTTTGGCATACTCTGGGCCAGTCTTCCCACGCCCTGGGAGTGGTTCATGTGATCGCCCTGTCCGCCTGGGAATACCGCTGCAGCTGCTGCGGCCTTACATACTGGTCGCCGCTGGCCGTTCTCAAGGCACGTTGTGTCATGAAATACGAGCCTCCCGATACCCCGATTTGAGGTTTGTGGGTATTTTTTGTGAGTGTTTCAGAGCAAGTCGTTTTGACTTACCTAAAGTTTACGATCTCCAGCTCATTCGCGTGTTTACTCTATTCAACGAAAGATTGTCACCTTACCAGCAAGTTTCGTTAAAGTAATTTGGCAATATTTTCAATTAAATTTGAAGCTACTTCAAAAACGACTTGTGTAAGGCAATGAACTTAGAAAATGAGAAAGTAGTACTTTAGGCTGAGAAAGTAGGGACTTTAATAGTGTCGGTAATGATATTATAAAAATGAAGGACATTTTTATAATCAAAGTTAATGATTATCTTACAGCCAATGGAATAAAAGTTTGTGCCAATTTTTGCGAGGAAACCCTATTTTATTTTGTTGTTTTGAGCAACATTAACAATGATTTTATACTCCGATAAATCAAAAAGGATAATTCACTGTTGCTAATTTTATTGCATAGCTAATACAGTTTACATCGAATTGAATTAATTTTTATACGTCACCTTAACAGCAGACGCAGTAGTACCAAGATAGAAATATTGTATTGGAGAATATTTGCAGTATTTGGATGTTTCATTTACTTTTTCGCTTGACCTAATTGTAATAGATAAATTATAAATGGCACTAGAGGTTAAACAGGTTTCATTGATTCGTATCTCCACTTAATGTATGCCAGAAATAGTTTAGCTTTAACTCAAGAATAAAAACTAATGTAACTCTTGTACCATGAAATACTGACACCCTTTGATTATTTTGAATGGAATGGCGTTAATTTTTATGATATATTTGTTTTGGGTGGTGCTCAATTTGAAGATTGGAAGTTGCATATAAGAGTATATTTTATATAAATGAACTTTTAAATAACATAATCTTATAAAGAAGAATATCTCACCAAAAATTATCTGAATAGATTAAAACTGCAGTGCGTCTAGTGAACAACTGTGCGTCGTTCGGACCGTTGACTCCCGGGCTTTCGAGGGATCCTGTAGCTCAAGAAAACGTGCGCATGTTATACTTCTCCCTCATACGTCACATAGTTCTTTTTACGAAAATAAAAATCGAAATCCTACCAATCGACCAGGGAGATCCCGCATGTCACCCTGAACCAGGCCGTTCTGGCGGGAGCAAGCGGATTTTCTTTCTGGCAGAGACGTCCCAATATTTTTGAATGCGAATTACCTGCACCTTCTCTTCCCCCATCGACGTTTAAAAGGTACTAAAACGAACATGTTCAGTTTGGAAATTCAGTATACTGGCAATCAGTTCCATTGAAACCGAGAGATATCAAAGTGTTAGAAAGGGTCATAAAATAATACAGAAATTATTTGCGATATCTGACTGGTGAGATAACATGTGTCCTGTGTAATTTGTTTGGATGGTTATTGAAGGACAGAGTACACGAAACAATTGACTCTCAATAATGGACCTTCCAAAACACTATTGAGAAAGAATTGTTGCGTAGACAGGAAGATTTTAATAAGTGAGAGTCAGAACATCTGTCAAAGACAGTAAAAGTAAGCGGAGATCATTTTCAACCGTTTCTGAGAGGTAAATAGCGTTGAAGCGTGCGGACAGACTTTGGGTTGTCGCACACTCAGATTTCACAAAATCAGGGTCCCATCGCCCGGAAGCCGAATGGTCATGAACTTTAATGGAATTGAAGATTTATTTTCATAAAAACAAATAAAAACTCCGTAGGTCAAAAACCTGTATTTCTAATACGTAGGTTTTGCTTTAGTACATTATAAATGATACCTCTGACTTCTGTGCGTTTCATTATTTTGTTTTTAATTAGGAAAGTTAATCGATTTCTACGTGACGTTTCGTCTTTTTCGAAACAGCTCAATTTTTTAGAGTCATGCAATGAAAGTGTTGCCAACTTCCTTTAAATAAACTTGCGGATAAGTGAGCCAACTTTCGATAAGACAGGGTGTATCCGAGAATCTGAAGGAAACGATCTCGGCTGTCTTTAAAAAACAGCAGGTTCATTATGTCAGAAATGTTGAAATGGAAAATAAAAAAAGGGAATGGTTTCCCTTGTGCTCAAGAAATTGTCTTGTACTTCCTCTGAAACCATCAGCGAAGACAGGCAGGAGAATACAGGGAAAGAGATATAAGGCAGTAGATCAATGGGGCCTACTTATTTCAAACAAAGCGCCCTCTCTTATATGATTTTTCATGTTTTAATAATTATATGGAATTATTGTATTTATTTGTATCCCCTAGGATAATCCTAAGTGCACGGGACTGGGGACGGAAGTAATGCCATCCCCATGACTGTCATTGTCTGCATGTCTATGCCACGCCCAAAATGCTTCTTCCCGCTTCCCGCACAAAATGTCCGCCCTGCCTCTGCCCCAGCCGCCCTCTGCGTAGTTTGTGCGACAACCTCTTATTGATGTGCAAGTGTCTATTAGCCCTCTGGGTTGGTTGTGGAAGTGCACGCTGGTGGGAGTGCCCCTCATTTCCCCTCAAGAGAGCGCGCTCACATGTGTCACGAACACAGGATGTAAACATGTTCGTGTACGAGCGAAAACCGCACCCAGGCGCAACCTATGGAAGTTTGCGAACATCATACTTTACACACACGGATTTAACCATTAGGTTCAGTGGACAAGTACTATTACCAAAGGATAATGAAGGGGAATGAAAGATCTCTGTATTATTTTCATATACAGACATTAAACAGTGAAATTCTGAA
Source organism: Teleogryllus oceanicus (assembly GCA_964035755.1). Classification (NCBI taxonomy): domain Eukaryota; kingdom Metazoa; phylum Arthropoda; class Insecta; order Orthoptera; family Gryllidae; genus Teleogryllus; species Teleogryllus oceanicus. Next base: position 13,131,918 of record CAXIVR010000009.1, read on the forward strand.
ATCGCTAACAAAATTCCATGTGTCATGATCCTAAAGTGCAATGAGCACTAGGGTGCGGAATGGAATGAGCCCTCTCTTGAGAGCAGTGAAGTATGCGGCAAATGCTCCCGGGAAGGGGAAAATAGTAGATGTTTTCGCGATTGGCAAAATTCTAACAAGGAAATGATCTGATGAGTCGGTGAACCTGCCATGAAATCTGTTCGAAGCACGACTGAGACATGGCAAATGACTCGTGCCGGATTGGAGCCCGCGAATTCTGATTAGGGAGCAGGGTCGGAATAACCAGTAGCTGCGTTAGGCACAGTGCTTAGGGTCTACGAACATGAGGGGCCTATAATAGGACCTGCTGATAATTTTTTAAAAAAATTTTGTACCAGAACTAAAAAGAATCACATGTATTCAAAATTATCAATTCTTGTAATAGTGTCATATTCAATGTTCGTTTAAATTTCTCTTTTTTATATACATTACTGGGAGCGGTGTCAGCCGACTTTGGATCATTGTGGATCGAAAATAGTTTTTTATCAATTTTAATTTAGAAAATGAACGCTAAAAGGCAAATAATTACAGGTTAATACGGTCCTAGATTTTTTTACGAAAAAATGCATAGTATCCACGTCAAGCTTAATCCGGCCCTGTTGGGAAGTCAGTGTGTTCGTAGTATTGAGACTAGCCTGGAAACAGAAGCATTTCGTGCACGAACCGTTCATCACATATTCTAGCGAACAAATGAGGTAAGGTTTCCGCATAACACCTTCGTCAATTCCTAGCTGTACCCATCGCGACTGCTGCACGTGAAAACGGAAAGGAAACCCAATGATCTATATGCGATAACTGTTGTATTAATGTGCTCAAATTAATGTGTGTATGTAAGTGTAACCAACGTGTCAGTATTTTGAAACTGCAAAAGACATTATTCGTCATGTGGACAATTAACGGCAAATTATTTTAAATATTCTTCTGGTATTTTGATCATTATACGCGAACATCTATAACCCAACTAAACAATTCAATAAGCGAGGTTTTCCTCTATCACGTACCAATTTTCATCATTCAGGGTAACATTAATTTTGAATTCTCACTCTCGGCTCACAGGTTAGATTTATTTAACTTAATAGTATTACTCTATTTGTATGTAGTATTATTCATTCTCTCCTTCGACCATACATTTTAACATTTGCACATCATTTTAATTCTGTTGTGAAATGAGCTTTCTTTTTGTTAGAAGCAGTTGGCTGTGACCACTTTAGTGACCAAATAAGTCTTCTTAAGAAGAAATGTACATTTAATTTCTCCTAAAAAATCATTGCACCTAAATAATGATACTGGGAGTATAATATGAGTACATACAAAATCTATCGAAGGGATGTGTACAAAAATCAGAAGCATTCTAACCACATCAGTAGAGATTTTAGATTACTTCAAAAAGCTGGACTGCAGAGATTGTACATATGTAAAGCACATATACAAAGAAAATGAGAAGTATGAAGTTTCAGACCGAAGGGAGAAATGTGTAAGAAAAAATTGACGACACCCTGAGAAACAAAAATATTGTTTATTAGATGGTCTGCGACAAGTAAAATATTATTAAAAGTATTAAACCAAACAGGTAGGAAACCAAATAAAACAAGCCACAGACATGCCTCCCATCTACCTGACAAAGAGCAAAATATCAGAAAAGAATTATAAGTTGATATAAAATCATAGATATATTAAAGTACACCTTTTTAAGTATATTAAGACGAAAATATGGCATTATACTACAAAGTTAAATATGATCAATTGTCTGATAATCGCATCAAGTAAAGCGAAGTAATCTAAAGTTGGCAAATAGAGTATCGAGTGAAAAATAATTTTACAGTTACAAAAACAATTTAGGATTATATCGAATATAACATACAGAAAATTTTCTGTCGTTCACTTCAAAACAGGTTCAATTCAATGAATGTGGCCACAAGATTTTGACAGAAAGCTGTATACATCCAATGCTTAATTTAGATACATATATACAATGAACAGAAAGAGTTTGTTTGAAAATTTCGGAGTGACGTTTGGGGGAACTCATTTTCCCCATCCCCATGCGAGAATGACTACGGAGAAAAATTATGACATAATTAATGAGATGTTACTTATAAAACAATATTGCAAAGAAAAACATAGCACTCGATATAGTATATCATAGAGACTAACCCATTTAAAACAAAACATCAAAATGAAACTAAAAGAATACAAATAAATATTTGCAACAGGTCGTGCAAACGCACGTCTAGCACGAAAAATTTTCAAAATTTCTTCGCCATTTTTAGTGTTACGTAACTTATGGAAAATGGAGATTATTTTCATCTCGATAACATTCTTCGCCTTCTATTTCATGATTTCAAGATACATAGCAGGTACCTCGAATATCAAAGAGCGTGACTGCATTTTCTCCGTCATTTCACTTCCTTATTTTTCAACAGAACTCTACAGATATATTTTAGAATATTCTTCAGATGTCTCTTGAAAGTGATCAATGGTTTTTAAATAAAATATGTTTTGTCTTAAATTGAAATCTATATCTACGCTGAGTAAATAGAATTAACAGTTACCGGGACAATTTTTACTTCAATACCGAATTGTAGATGCCAAATACTGTAATCTTGTCAACATTGCGTCGTTACTGACTTAAATTTGCTTCTAACAAATTTTACGCAACATAAAATTGTTAAACCTTTAATTTTTTAAAAATATATATCATTTTTTAATGCTTTTGATAAAAAAAATTGGTACGTGTTAGGGCGCAAGGTTTGCAATTTGTAATATGATCTCGGATTTACCGGAAATTTACGAATCACGTTTTTCAGAAAGCTCCAGAAATATGTTTTATGTATTGAGGTATAGTATTTTTATAATCATTTATGGCATGGAAGCCTCTAAGTAAGTGTAAAAATCGTCCAGATTTCTTGCATTCATGTGCCATCGTGCCAATTTTCGTATAATCTTAGTCACTCCTTCTGTTTCGGATGAAATTTGCTTTATGTTTTCTCCTGGACTTCTTGGTTACGTTATCCTAAAATTCCATTCCCTTCTGCTTCATAGATGTTACGTAGGTTTAATTGTTATGAGTCAAAATGTTACGTAATTCGAGGGTTGGGACATAAGTCATGACTTTTTTTAATACGAGCCCGGATGGAAAATGTGAAATTAAACATTAAAGGACAAAGTATGAACTAAGCGCATGGACATTTAACGACCCTTCAAAATTGTGTTTCGCATGTTTGTTAAAGTTATTTGAAATGACTACTGGTTTCATGTACCAAAACATTTTAACATATACGAGTTCACAACATTCCAAAAACATTACATACCCGTTCTTAAGGCACGATTACACATGTTCGATTATCGCAAGTGCCAGATGGGTCTGCACTCGCAGGTCGTCACGTGCATTGCTCAAACGTGGTCGCTACGAGTCCTTGCCGAAACTCTCCTGCCCTTCTCGCAACTGCCCCGCACGGAAGGGCATTATTCCCAAGAGTTTCCACCAATTTCTTGTGACATTCTCATTCGTTTCTCCCATGGAAAACGGCCATTTTTGTGTATCATCGCTGCTCAAAACGGGTTACACTCATCTCGTACGGCGGCAGTCAGACAACTCATTTCACATTGCTCTCTGTGCTATAGAGACACAGAGCCAAATGCTGTTCTGAACACACATTGGTAAAGCATTTCTTTCATGCGATAAATAAATTTGTGTGTTCCGATAACATTTTTGTTAGAAAAAAATAGTTGCCGTGACTTCTGCCCCAATCTTTGTATGTTATAAATATTGTGGTATGTGTTGTATATGTTATGGAAGTGTTATATGTGTTATGTATGTTCCCAGTGTTATTTATGGATTGACAATGTTTCAGATAATTTGTGTTAAGCGAGAAATAAAATAATTGCACCAAACTGTCTTACGCTTCATTTCTAATTTTTTAAAATTAATTTTCGCGAATATATTACAACTTAAAGTCGTTTATCACTTCCCAGTAAAGCTTAATGGCCATTTTCTCAGAAACGGCTACGAATTTTTCAATGAAAACTTCTATTTAGGACGAGTTTTTACTCCTCTTTAATGTTCTTGAAGTAATAATTCTGTTGTACTACTAGAAAAGCAAAAAGTTGAGAAATTGTCAAAAAAATGTACTTTGGGCGACGATAGCTGGTCAGAGAATTTTGCAAGACCTTCACGCCAGGCTCCACCAAGGAAATTAGAAAAATTAGGTACGAGAAAGTCTCTGACATTCTGTAGTACCTCTAGTTTAAAACTGCAAATATAGCACGTACTATTGCACGAAAACTACTAAAAGTTTCAGAGAAATGTACATGACCTTTATGAAAGAAATATTTATGGACAAGAAATTTCATTTTAAAGAAACATCTTTGTCTTCAATTTTATAGACAAGAAGACGCCAAAAAATTGACACTTTTGCAATTTTCGAAAATTGAGAGTTAACCGCGAAAATCGAACCTATGCCTCCTTTATATGTGTTTTTTACCCTATTCTTACAATAAATTTAAAGAAAACAATTGTAGCCGTTTTTGAGAAAATTTTGAAAATGTCCGGGAGGCTTCATGTAAAGTACGCCCGAATTTTAAAGAATGTTGAAAATACCAAGCTTCAACTAGAGCCTGAAGGAGAGGGGTTTCTTCACTTTGGAAAAAATCCTACGCATGGTTTCGGAGCTAGCAGTTTTCACAGACGGACGGACAGACAGACGGACGTTTTCTTTCAATTGGTTTTTCGGTATCAAGAACCCTCAAAACTGGGATTCTGACTGCACCACGTGTTGGAGGATATTTTTCTCTTAATTTAGCACAGCCCGACAATGATTTTTTTTCTGTCGAATATTCGCCTTTTTTCGCGCAGCATTAAATAACTTTCTCAATACTACGTATATTATTCCGAATATACGTACGTATACGAGGAAGTAAAAAGTTCAAGAACAGGAGGACACGAAAAGTATGGCAAATGTCACGGAAGCCATCTGATAAAAACGTTTAGAAACGTCTTACTCATAAATTAACAGCAGCAATAAGGAAACATAAACAGGATTCTATCATCAATAACTTAGAACAACTTACTGCTGATAAAATATCGGACTATTCCTTATGTAAAGCCACGAGAAAAATGAAAGGACCTATTGTACCATCCGACCTCACAGGGGGAGAAGAAATGAGGAAAAAGCAAAAATGTTTGCTGATTTCCTAGAAAATACATTTCAACATTTTTCTCGTCAAACAGCAGACAAGGATATCACTCCAGTTGAAGTGATGTACGGTGTGATATAAAATATGTTACTCCAAGAGAAGTCCAAAAGGAAATAAACCCTAATATCGATGCCACAAAAGCACCTGGTTATGATCTGATCAATGAAAATATATTAAAAGAACTTCTGAGAAAAGGAGTAATAAATATATATTACTTACGCATTTAATGCTCCATTTCGACAGAAATATGAGCCGAAGCAATTTAAACTAACCGAGATTATCATGATCCCTAAACCCGGAAAACCAGCAGAAGAAGTAACCTCTTACTGGCCTATCTCTTTGCTTCCAGTGCTTTCTAAGCTTTTCCAAAAACTATTTTTAAAGTGACTCAAAATAATTATAGAAGAAAGCTACTCAAAATAATTATAGATAAAATTATACCCTCTCATTAATTCGGGTTTCGAGAAAAGCTTTCAACTATCGATCAAGTATACCGTAATACAGATATCACTGAAAAAAGTTTAGAAGAAAAGAAGACATGTTCAGCTATATTTTTACTTTCTCGTGTACGTAGGTGTATACGGAGTAATATACGTAGTGTAGAGAAAGTTATGTAAAAACGGCCAATTTTCGTTAAGTTATGTAAAAACGCGGGAAAAGGCGTATTTTCAGCACAAAAAATTATTTCCGGGTCCTGACAGCGAAAGAGTGAATAAATCAAGTTGCTAAATTAAGAAGAAAAAAATCCCCTAACTCGTGGAGTAGCCAGAATCCCTGTTTTATAGGTCCTCGATGCCGAAAAACCAATTGAAAGCAAAACGTCTGTACGTCCGTCCGTCCGTCTGTCGTATGTGAACAAACCTAGCGCCTGAACGATCTTTTCCAAATTGAAGAAACCCCTGTACATCTGTCTCTAGTTTGTTCCTTGGATTATGATTTCTAGAGGATTTTTGGAACGGCGGAGAGTAAAGATTTTGCAGATGCTATGTGGATTAATTCTAACTATTCAATTCTGAGTCCATTCTACATAGTTATTTACGGTTTTTTGTAAGATGAACATTACATTGATTCCTTCGTGGCATGGATGTGAAGTTTTTCTTAAAAAAATAGTTCTTTCTGTAAACATATCTAACAAAAGGCACCACATTTAATTCAATAGGTGAGAACTCAGTTTTTGAGAGCAATTTAATTGTCGGTGATACCACATTACAATATGTTGCGAGACATTGAAGTTACTGCTGGAAGAGGAGAAAACTTCCATAATATCCTGCAATGTGCTGCTACTGGAAATTTGATTTGAAGGAAAGATCTCTATCTTTAATTTGGTACTTGTAGTTGTAGAAAGACTCAGAAATAATTCAAAGTTTTTCAATTTTCGCAAATTCAGAGTTAATCGTGAAAATCGGACCCATGGCACCTTTAACGACTGTAATTTTACAAGAAATTTAAAGAAAAAATTTGGAGTATTTTTGACAAAATTTTGAAAATGTTCCAGGAGATCCAATTCTGGGTAACCCGAAAAAAAATTTTTTTCAAAATTTCAAAGCTTCAACCCGAGCCACGTAGGGATTACTTCAATTTTGAAAAAAATCTACGTATGGTTTATGCGCTAGTAGCACAGATGGATAGATAGACTGACTGTCAAAAAATAGTTTTGTTCTCTTTCCTACAATATTGATATCGAGGAAAGAGTCTTTTATCAAAAAACACATTTTTCACATTTTCCCCTCTTTTTGATACCCTGATGGAAATATAACTCCCAACTTTTATCGTAGAGAAGCAAAACCTTTTAAATATTCTGACCCACTAGTGTAAGAGTGGCACATATGAAACTATCTCATATCCGTTAAGTAAAGAATAATGTTTAAAAATACTATTTTTACTTGTAAACATTTCTTATAGTTCACGGGATAGCTGATTTGGATAGCTAATCTTCGTCTTCGTCTTTGGGTCGCAAAATAAGCGGATCCACCGAAGATAAAACCGTTCTCTGCAAAATGGCAATTTTTGACATGTGTCACTTTTGTGGAACGTTGACGATCTGTGTTATACTGCTTTCATGGCATAAATATTAAATTTTCAATTGAATTCATTTTGAAAGGAATGGATTCGACCTGATTTCATTTTAATTGCGATCAAACGGTACGAAGACCGTTTTTATTTCAAAATTATCTTAGTTTTCTAAGCCAATCATAATGTTATAATATCTAATCTATTTTCCGGTGGCCTTGAAACGATAAACATCTATTGATCTTTACACACGTGTGGCATGACGTATCGGAAGTTCATGAATCATTTCGATTCCATATCTTCATCTTCAGGACAGATAAACATGTATATGCTCTATGACCACAATTATAGAGATTATAATGCCAACACTACTGTGCAAAAAAAAAAAAAAAAAAAAAAAAAAAAAAAAACACCACCACAAATCCCTATGTCAGATACTAAACACACAAAACAACGCAAACAAGAAGCTACAACGCTGCACGAACAACAATCTCACCCCGCCAAGTAAACAATTCGTCGAATCAGGCACGTGGTGGCATCTAGCGACAAAATACTTAAACACATGAAAAGGGACACTTTGCAGATGCGCAAAGCCACGCGTTTAGGGATTCGCTCCATCAGGAACGGAAGAAATAGCATAAAGTTCCCTCTTTGCACATAAGCAAAGTTGTGCACTTAAGGGTTCAAGAAATCGTCACTCACTAAACTAGTACATTGCATTTTTGTATGTTTAGAAGCCATATGGAAAAAAATTGAAGAACGAGTGTAATGGGGAAATAATGGGGAAGAAGTAACCATACGCAGTCTAAAACATGGAGGGTGCCAATATCTGAGCCCTCTTTTCCATCAAACTCTTTATTTACATGTGACATACTTTACTACTAAATAAAAAAACATACAAGAAGAATGAAAGTATACATTTAATGATACCTTCATAAATACGTTTGATTTTATGCTGAAACAATTAGCGTGTTGCCAGATGGCTTGGTACAAATATCCAATTGTCTGATTGAAAGGGGAAATCAGGATTGGACATATTTCCGGATATGAAAAACCTACTAAACTACTTAAGGCTAAATGGACCTCTTCAAAATATTCCGGAGTAAACAATGCCCCTGTGGACAAGTGCAACAGGTTCTAAAAATCAAAAAGCAGTGGAGTAAAAGCGACTAGATATTTAACCAGGCTCTTGAACTCAAACTTGTCATATTCTTGGCTCAATATTTCAAGTGCAGTGGGATCTCGTGGTTCCAATGGGACACTCCTGCTCCGGGCTCTTCTTGTTGCTTCTCCTTCAGTCGATATTAAAGCGACGCATCCACCTGCGATGGCGGTCAATGGCGCCAAGGTCACTGGCGGCCGGCACCCCACCCGCAGCCCCGCCCGCACTCCCATGCTGCCTCTGACGTCAGAAAGCTTGTGACTCAGGCGCCAGCCGGCCGGCCGCCGTGACGTCACTAGAAACGTCATCGGCACCTTGCCAGATCGCACAGTGGGACTGGAAATCTCGTGTCAGATGTTTTCTGCGATTTCGATGCAAGAATTTTGACCAAGACACAGATTGTATGTACTGCGTAGGGAGATGATTTTTTGTCCTAAAATATTTTGAAATATGTTTTGAAAAATATGCATTTATGACCTAAACATTCATGAATATGCACTTAATATATTCAATTTATTTACTTTTTTCCATAAACTTTTCTTTAAAAAATTTCTGGAATTAAATGATATGATTTTCTGCAAACATGATATGATATACATTACATTTCAGAAGAAATTATTGAAGTAAATATTCACCTTAATGAAGCGCATTGTAGTGCGAAATGTTGCATTTCTTCTGCCTAATTTAAAAAAATTCATCATGGAATATCCATTTGCACAAATATTTCATCATCTTTTGAAGAGAAAAAACGCAATAGCATAACGTCAATATATTTTCATTGTACAATTTCAAGCACCAAAAACTTCAAAAATTTTCAAACAAATCTACGTCACCTTTATGAAAGAACAATTTATGGACAACAAATTTCATTTGAAGGGAAATTTCTGTCTTCAATTTTGTAGTTGTAGGAAATCGCCTAAAAAAAACCATACTTTTGCAATTTCCGAAAATTCAGAGTTAACTGTTAAAATCGGATGTATGCCACCTTTGTACGAGTATTTACTATATTCTAACAAGAAATTTAAAGAAAAAATTTGGAGCCGTTTTTGAGAAAATTTTGAAAATGTCCATGGGGCTTCATGTAAAGTATCCCAAAATTTTAAAGAATGTTTTTCAAAATTTCAAAGGTTCAACTAGAGCCAGATCGACACATCCTCAGTCTGGAAAACACGACACACGATTCCTCAGTTTGGAAAAATTCGTACGAATGATTTATCCGCTAGTAGTGTTCATAGGCGGACGGACAGACAGACGGACAGACAGAAAGAGGAGCAGACGAACAGACGAGCAGACCAACAGACGGACAGGCGGACGTTTTGCTTTCAATTGGTTTTTCGGTAGCAGGGGACCCCAAAACCAGTATTTCCGTTGACATTTCGAAATCGATTTTCCGCAGCAGTACATAACTTTGTGTATACTACGTATATTACTCTCGTATATTCGAGAATAAGACATTATATACGAGTAATAATGTGAAGAAATCGCTTCTATTGTAAATATTACAGACGTGAGAGATAAGTAAAAAAAAAACATTTTATGTAATTTTTGGAAAAAAAAACAAAAGTATAGAGCAACAAAGCGTTAATGTCATCGGACATTTGGCATTACCCCTACCAAAAATTTATAGAAAAAATTTTGGAGCAGTTTTTGAGAAAATCTTATTTTTTTATTTTTTAAATTGCAAATATTGCACGCCATATTGCATGAAAACTAGTAAAATGTTCAAAAACTCTACATGGTCTTAACGAAGGAACTATTTATGGACAACAAATTTCATTTGAAGGAAAAATCTCTGTCTTCAATTTTATAGTTGTACGAAGACCCTGAAAAAATTCAAACATTGGAAATTTTCGAAAATTCAGGGTTAACCGTGAATATCGGATCTATGCCACCTTTATAAGTGTATTTTACTCTATTCTGACAAGAAATTTAAAGAAAAATTTGGATCCTAATTCAAAAAAAATTGAAAATGTCCGGGGGGCTTCTTGTAAAGTACCCACAAATGTTTAAGAATGTTTTTCAAATTTTCAAAACTTCAACTAGAGCCTAGGGGTTGCTTTGAAAAAGATCGTACGCATAGTTCTGGCCCAAGTAGTGGTCAGTGACGGAGGCACAGACGTACGGACGGACGTTTTAAAAAAAGGCTTTTTGGTATCGGGGACCAGAGAGTACCAGAGTGTGTATATCAGGGGGTACCAGAGTGTCCGTGTACTGGACTGCACTGTACTGGACTGCACTGCCGTGTAATTGTACTGGACTGCACTGACGCGATCGTCAGTGCAGTTTAGGGCGCCCCGAGTGCGCCCCGGTTCAGTGTGATCGTGCGAATGAACCATGCGTTTCTTAGCACTGGTGCACCCTAGCGGTCCCATGGAACACGAAAGCTGCCCTGAGTGCGCACTTGTGCGGCGAATGGAAAACGCTATGAGTGTTTGAAATTAGTCGCTTGAAGCAGTCGCATCTCGCTGACGCAAGATGTAGCTCACGCAGGACACGGCCTAAGCCAAACCATTTTCGTTATACTTAGGTCTTTCGCCCATGGTCAAATTTACATAGCTTTCTTACGAGATTTTTTAATGGCATACTCGTGAACAATGCCCTCATGTGAAAGTGTTTCTGTTGTATTTACCTCAACACAAAGTAAAGAAAGTGAGTTTAACCGTAATTCAAAAATACTAGTTCGTAGATAATTCTTAATTCTGCTAAGGCAGGAAAAACTACGCTCTCCTCCGCCATTTGTAGCAGGTATGCACAAACGTATCCAGCAATGTCCAAATTAGGGTAAACACCTTGCAAGAAATTATAGATAGATAGAAATTTATTCTACAATTGGACAGATGATGCCCGGTGGCAGAATGCAAAATTACAATTACAAATACAATAATAATATGTAAAAAATAAATATAAACAAACAAATTGACTTTGTCATTTCCTATATATGCAGATGGCATTTACATTCCTATACTAAACATTAAAATGCGTATACAATAACATATAAATGAATAAACTTGCATAATACACAAATATACATACATACAAGCATATACGCGGGTATACATAAAGCGTGTACATACCCGTGTATACATATACCTCGGAAATTTCGTAATTCCTTCAAACGATTTATCAGATGGGTGATCAATCCCCACATCACTGTGCTGTTGAAAGGGGGTGCACTCTTCAGTGAAATCCGAATCCAGATCATTTGCGTAGACGTGGTAAAGATTGGCAGCCTGTTTCCTCAATTCCTCTTCCATATCTGTCTTATCATACAACTGAGTTAAGAAGTAGAATCGGTCTTAGAACTCTTCAGAGGGCATTTTTCTTTTCTTGAATTCACAAACAAAAGAGTCTATAATTAGAAATTAGAAAAATTTGCTACGAGAAAGTCTGTGCCATTCTGTAGCACCTCTAGTTTTAATTGTCTTCTTTTTTCTGATGAGATGTTTACAAAACGCTTGTTAGGCATTCCCATCGCTTTGTAGAGCTCGTAAAAAAATACATATATTTCTTGGAGCAACGTGTTAAATGTGCACGCCACTTCACAAGATTCCGCAGCAGACAATATATTTAGAGAGTGTGCCTCACAAGGAATGAATAAAGGTAAAGGAGGTTTTTACAGACTATTGTAAACGCCGGCCGTATTTGAAGCATTATTGTAAGATTGGCCTCTGCTGCCATCAATATGTATTTGCAGATTTTCTAGCTCATTCATAACACCCTTAAACTTTCCTTCTGAACTGTGACCAGCTTATGGAATGAAGGTAAGAAATCTTTCACAGGGCACATCGTCACTTGAAACATATCTAACAGCATGGTCTAATTGGTCTACATGTGACATGACTGGGGTCGAGTCTATGATGACTGATGAGCGAAAAGTATTTAGATTGTTTCAACTCTTCACAAATTACTTGCCATACGTTTTAGCCATTAACTCAATTACCTCATCGGAAGAGTTGGAAGAGAGATAATTTGTATTGCCACTACCACTATTACCGTATTTTTCAATGTGTCGCCGAGAATGGATCAACTCGGATATGAGGTCTGTGGCGTCATGGAGAAAAACACACAGACATTCACAAGTACAAGTCGTATGTACAAGTTTATTTACACGTATGTATAATAAATAACTTCTGCTCCGAAACTTGTGAGTATTTCCCTGTGGATATCCCACATAGCTAGGGAGGCCCCGCCTCCTCTGACGCTACTCCCGCGCCACTACCGTGACCTCGTCACCCGTGCACTAGGCACGACACGCTCCAGGCTGGGCGTAAAGTTTTGCGCATCGCACGAGGTTTCCAGAATAAAAACCCCGTCTGAGCTCGTTGGCTCGATTTTATACCAGAGTGTAGCCGTCACGTGACCGTCCTAGGTGTAGGAGGGAGGCTCGCGTCTACCACGTGACCTTCCCAGTCAAGCTGGCGTCCCCTTTGTCTAAATGTATTCCAACGCCGGGGCGCCAAGCTATTCATGCCCGCAGGTATGCGATACTTCCGCTCCTCCTTCCACGGCCGCCAACGTGACGCTACAAGCTCTAAAGCCACAATAAAATATCCAATCCTAATACAACCAAAGATCTCTTTGTCGCAACTTAAAGCGACACCTCTTGATGCCAGGGTCTTGGCAGCCGTTACAACTGAAGTTAAAACATTTCTCCAAAAGTGTATTTCTTTGTCCCGCTACTATTTTTGTTACAACATTTCTCCAATAGTGTGTAGGGCGAACGTGCTGAGCGCTTGCCCTTACCTTCCTGGAAGAACATCTGATACGGTGATATATCTGGAATGAGTAAAAGTGAAAACGATTTAAACATTAATTTTTAATCAAGACTAGAAGAAAATAGAGATAAATTTGAAGAAAAAAGGCTTCGAAAGTTAAATATGCCTGAAAAAAATTTACCTGAAAATAGGCAAAATTCTTCTTCTTCTTCTTCTTCTTCTTCTTCTTCTTCTTCTTCTTCAGAATTGTTACTTTTTCATTCTTTTTGCACGTATGCCAAAAGCCTAAGGGTATCTACAGAAACTACAAGTACCGCTAGATTGCTTAGGCTTTGGTCAACGTACAAATCTGGAAAATCGCAAAAACCATTTGCGTCATTCAATAAGACATGTCGCCTCGAGTTTGCGCGATAAACGGAGGCAAGGGATCCGTTAACGCCTCCAGATTCTTTCGACACGGTCGGCGCATCCCGATAACAGACCAAGTTTCCGTTTCCTTCGTTCTCGATAATGGCGGTGCCGGAACTAGCGTTGTCAGACGAATCGCAACGCTTGCGACTTCGGCCATGCATTTGTCAAACCAAATTAGATAACACTACAAGCAAGTTATATCACTACTTCTTAACGCACCCTGGTTCATTCCTAACAGTCAAATTCATCGCGAACTTCAAATGCCTTACATCTATGACTATTTAATAAGCTTATCCTCTAAATTTTATTCACTTCTTCCATCTTGCCCAAGCACTTCCTTTTTTCACCTTGGCCAACAAGCCAATACTCCGAACAGAAACAAATCTCGTTTTCCAAAAGATATTTTCAGACCCCCTGATTCAAATCTCCTCAATGTCCTCTCATAATATCTCTCTTTAATACCACCTCCAAACCTTAACAATATCAAACTCAAACAATCTTCCTTTCACACCTCACCAAAAAACATAAATTGTTGTCTTTCTTTGTGGTTTAACGCCTCAATAAGACAATCAATTGAGAAAATTTTCCAAGAATTATGTATATGTATTCGCAACTCTGGAAGACCATCTGGTCAAACAGATAGATTGATTTTTTCGTGTTTCCGGGCGCGTCAGCTGCTTTGGTCATTAGTCCCGTCAATGTAGTGCATGTTTTTTTCTCTCGGGAGATGGCGGTGATCTTCCCCCGCTGGATGGCGAGATCCGGCGCCCACCTACCGTCAGCTAGTGGGGTTTCCCCCTAACTAGGACTCTCCCACCAGCGGGGCACCGTCTCAGCCGGGAGAACTTCTAAGCTCCCGACCGGTCTCCCGGAATATGCGGTAGTGCAGTGCATGTTAGTGTAAGTGAGTGCGTAAGGGGAGAGGATAGGACAAGGAAGAGGAAGGACAGATCACGCGCGATCTGTGGCCCGTTTGTTAGGGTACTGCTCCGGCATTCGCCTGGTGTTGATCGGAGAAACCACGGAAAACTACCGATCAGAGCAGCAGGCCGCTGGAATTCTCCCCCAGACAGCGACTGAATTGGACCTGGCTGAAAAGCTATTGTCTTAAAATCCTGCCGCCGTGGGGAGTGGGAACCTAGGACCTCCCGGTCAGAGGCGCTGCAGTGACATCAGTTGATGCACTGAGCCACCGCTCCCGATCTGATTGTTAGAAATATATACACAAATTGAGGATTAAGGAATTTTATGTAAAACACCCTCTTCTACGGGCCATGGTGCGGCGTTTCAGCCGGCGACCCTCGTTGGTTTTGAGACGCCTGTGGGTGGATCACTACGGCCAAGGACTGTTTTTGTTGCTTCTCCCTCCCCCAGCGTCGAACCTTCAGGCGCAATGGCGGTCAATGGCGCCAAGGCCGACGGCGGCGCCTCGGGAAGCTCCCCCCACTCTGAGCGGCCTCTGACGTCATAAGGCTCGTGACTCGGGCGCCAGCCAGCCGGACGCCCTGACGTCACCATAACGTGCCAGCCCGTTCCAAGATTCTTGCCACTCGGGACCACGCTCCGACATTCCCTAGCCAACCAGGACGGGGATATCTTTCGCGTCACCGGGCACCACTTCTCTCTCTCTCTCTCTCTCTCTCTCTCTCTCTTCTCTCTCTCTCTCTCTCTCTCTCTCTCCCTCTCTCTCTTTTTTTTCGGGAGTTGGCGGTGATCTTCCCCCACTCGATGGCGCGATCCGGCGCCGACCTACCGTCGCCTAGTGGGATTTCCCCCTAACCAGGATTCTCCCACCAGCGGAGCACCGCCCGAGAGAGAGAGAGAGAGAGAGAGAGAGAGAGAGAGAGAGAGAGAGAGAGAGATTTTCAAAATATAATTAAAATGTCTACGAAGTACCATTATGAGGATAAATCAACCCCAGGAAATCTAGACAAGAGTGAAACATTTGAGAACACGGAAAATGTAAATAATATTCACGTTCAAATATATTTTAAATATTAGGAAAATATTTTATTCAAAGAAAATATTTACGTAAGAGTTTGTTAGGCAGACAAGTGAACTCGGGTGTACAGTACAGAAGCCAATAAAACACAATCGAAATGATGGGTAAAAGAATTAAAAACAAGAAAAGCGGACCGGGAGCGGTAGCTCAGTGCATCGGATCATGTCACTGCAGCACCTCTGACCGGAAGGTCCTGGGTTCGAGTCCTGATGGCGGGATTTTCGACACTAGCTTCGAAATCAGTTGCTGTCTGGAGGAGAATTCTTGCGGCCGGCTGCTCTGATCGGTAGTTTTCCGTAGTTTCTCCAATCAACACCAGGCGAATGCCGGAGCAGTACCCTAACAAACGGGCCACAGACCGCGCGCGATCGGTCCTTCCTCTTCCTTGTCCTCTCCTCTCTCCTTACACACACACACACACACACACACACACACACTCACACTCACACTTACACTAACATGCACTACACTACCACATATCCCGTGAGACTGGTTAGGAGCTAGAGCTTGTCCCGGCTGGGGTGGTGCCCTGTTGGTGGGAGAGTCCTGGTTAGGAGGAAACCCCAGTAGCCGACCGTAGGTCGGCGCCGGATCTCGCCATCCAGCGGGGAAAGATCACCGCGCATCTCCCGAAAAAAACATGCACTACACTAACGGGACTAATGACCAATGCCGTTGACGTGCCCGGAAACACGAAAAAAATCAAATCAAATCAAGAAAAGCGAAGGGCTAAACGCGTTCCCAGAACGAATGTTAAAACGAGAACGTGACGTGCTTTGACGAGGAGGGTAGGCTGCCAAACCGCGGGCAGCAAAAAACTGTTGAACGTTAGCTTATAAGTCAGAATTGTTTTGAGTAGATGCGTAAAGCAGGTCGCATGATGATTGAATTTATGTTGAGAAGTAATGAAGTAAAGTAAACCGCGGACAGTTTAGATATTTTCATAGTAAGAGAGGTGTCGATAACTGCAAGAAATAGTTAATAGACGTCCCCAAAACATTGTTTTGGATTGATTGAATGATTTTTCGTGTTTCCGGGCACGTCAACTGCTTTGGTCATTAGTCCAGTTAGTGCAGTGCATGTTTTTTCTCTCGGTAGATGGCGGTGATCTTCCCCCGCTGGATGGCGAGATCCGGCGCCGACCTACCGTCGGCTACTGGGGTTTCCTCCTAACCAGGACTCTCCCACCAACAGGGCACCGCCCCAGCCGGGACAAGCTCTAAGCTCCTAACCAGTCTCACGGGATATGTGGTAGTGTAGTGCATGTTAGTGTGTGTGTGTGTGTGTGTGTGTGTGTGTGTAAGGGGAGAGAATAGAACAAGGAACAGGAAGGACAGATCGCGTGCGGTCCGTGGCCGGTTTGGTAGGGTACTGCTCCGGCATTCGCCTGGTGTTGATAGGAGAAACCACGGAAAACTATCGATCAGAGCAGCCGGCCGCTAGAATTCCCCTCCAGACGAGGATAACAACTGAATTCGACCTATCTGAAAAGCTAGTCGAAAATCCTGCCGCCGTGGGGAGTGGGAATCTAGGACACATCAGAGGTGCTGCAATGACATCAGTTGATGTACTGAGCTACCGCTCCCGGTTTTGTTTTGGAAATAAAAGTGTTTGACAATGAATGGAAATCACGACTCTTGGCCAGGAGGATAGTTTATTAAAAAGTCAGTTCTTTTAAAAAATAAGAATAAAGTAACGATGGCCATGATAGGTAGGAGAAATTAATAAGAAAAAAGAGTAAATTTTATATCAAGTAAGTTAAAAGTAAAATATTTTCTGCTGCATAACTGTTCTATACAATTAGAGACTATACTGATCATTTAAAAAAATGTTTATTTTAACAATACAATGATGTAGTATAATGAATTAGTTTACATATGTTTTGAATAATATTTTTAAAAAAGAGTTTATATGCCTGTAACAAGTAATGTAATTCAGCTTCCAGGTCAATGAACCCCATTATTATTTCTTTTAAACTTTTTTCCTCTTTCAACTATTAATAGTTAAACTGTCGGGAAGGAACTCTGAAACTCAGGACGTGCACAGATGATGTTTTCTCCCATATCTCACATACAGTTTTTACTGTTTTTTGAATAAATAATTAAATAAATAAAAGAATAGTAACAAAAGATCAAATTGCAGCCGGTACTCCTTGCCGCTGTAATATTACGTAATATTGTGTTGTTATTTAAAACATTACTTGTTTGGTTAAAAACATTGAATTATTCAGTTACCATCATCAATAAACATTATCACCAGCCATAGAGCGGTTAATTTTGAGCCCACGATGGCGAAAATAGGGAAGTAGTCAGGGTTGAGCAAAATATATCTGACACCTAGGGCGATAACAGTTCCAGTGGCGTACAAAGTACGCCAGCGTGAGTAACTAAGGGTTAAAAATGCAGAAAATTCAATATATGCACTTATAGACTTTTAACGCTCGATTATGCAATTATCTCTAAAATAGGCATCATAAAATCCTGGCAAAAGCGATTTCTGATATAAACATTGATAATGGGGTAAGTTGCCTAATAATACATTCAAAGAAATAAAATAGGCAAAAAGGAGAGTGACCGGACTCTAGTTATAAGGAATAAACGTATTTTTTATGTCGGATGATTGTCCAGCATTTTTAATGATGTAGATTTATAATAGTTTATAGTAGATATAGTAATAGTAGATTTATAATAATCCTATACACGGGTATATAGGAGCTGTGATGTTAGTACAGATCACTAGTTCTTAAAATCCTTAAGAAATGGATCCACAGGAAAAAACGAGCGTTACGCAAAATAAAACCAATTTTAAAGTATAACCTGTTACAACAAGAGAGTATAAGATTATACTGCTCCCGATTGCTAACTTCTGTAGATCAAAGAGCAATCACTACAGATGTAAATATTGAATGGCAAGATTGTAAAGAGCTAATATTACAAGTAGCAGAAGAAATTTTAGGTAAAAGACCAAAAGCAAGGAATAAGACGGGTGTTCAAAATTGGAACGAAGAAATACAAGAAATTCTTGATCCAAAGAAAAAGGCTTACCTACGGTATCTCCAATCACATTCTGAGGAAGACAAAATAGCATATAAAAAATAAGTGCCATTTCTAAGAGAGAAATTACAAGGATAAAGCGGGAAAGTTGGGATAGGTATATAAGCTAGATCGAACACGACTGTCATGGGCCACAAGACACTGTCTATAAAATAATGAATTATCTAAACTCGACAGAAAGAGATACATTCAAAATTAACAACATCTTCGAGAATGAATGGTTTACATACTATCAGTCTCTGTGGACAAACACAAAGACTCCTGAAAACCCCTTATCGGAAACAATAGAAGCTTGAATGAAAGGAATTAGATGCCCTATCTTCAAGAAAGGTGGCAGACAAGATTGCCAAAATTATAGAGTAATAAGTCTTCTCAACACAGCCTATAAGATGTATGCTATGATAACTCGGTTATTGAATATAATTAATGCGCTTAGTTATTAGAGGAACTGTGCGGTTTTAGGAAAGGTCGCTCATGTTTCGACTACATATTTGTAGTGGAACAGCTAATACAGAAGAGACGAAAATTAAACTTACCGACATATATACTATTTATAGACTATGTAAACTATATACTCACTATATACTATACTCACAGTACTATTTATACTACGATAGTAGGATACTATATCTTTGACCTCAGTGAATAAGCTGATAAGTGAAATAAACCTAATTTTACAGACGAACAAAAAAACACTTTCAAATGAAGTAAATCAGGAATTAATAATATTCAAATGAAGGTAATATTCAAAAGAAACCGTTTGTGTGTCTCGCCTAGGAATTAAGTAGTTACCCAATGCACATTTTCTTGATTAAACCGATATAAGGAAAAACAATCACTTTCGGCTCATTCCTTTCTCTTGGAGTAACGTTTCGAATGTGCATAAAGGCAGCCATTTTTTAAAATAGAAACACACTTCAAAAATGCCAAGACACTGGACTAGCACACTATAAAAATGTTCAACCTTTGCTTAAAAGAGAAAGCTTTTGATTACTATTTATTCACACACCCATTACTTCAAGTCAAGCTACAAAATGACATGTCGGAAGAAATTTTTCCAGAAGTCTGCAAACTTCTTCGAGTTCTTCTCACTACTCCAATGACTTCTTCAGAAGCCGAAAGCTCATTTTCAACAATGAAACGGATAAAAACATTTCTTAGAAATACAATTATAACCGAGTGATTGTGCGCCCTGGCAATGCTGTTAATAGAGAAGAAACTTATCCGAGAAACCAGCGGGCGGCGCTAGCCGAATTCGTTTACTACGCTCCGTGAAGTCACGAAGGTTAAGCGAATTCGAGACTCGCGGGTTCGTGGTTGGGTGACCGGCCAGGAACCCCGGGATCTAACGGCGTCGAGCCCCTGGCCGAAGGGATAAAAGGCACTGACTGACTGCGACGGGACGAGACTTGACAAATATAGTAATTAACGGAGGATTACTCCAGTAATAAAAAGCACATTATTGGAGGATTACTCCCCAGTGCAAAGCACTCAACGCCCCTTAATGGGACTTGGAGACGCGTTTCGTCAACGCAACAAATTAAAAAAAAACAACAAAACATTCAATGAATTAGTGATGGAGAAATGCGTGCATCCGAAAAATCGGCGATTGGATTTTCAGTTCAAGTAAACAAGGTAAGTTTTGGTACAATTGATAATAAACGTTTCGTTTCGATTGTTGCCTAATGAAACTGTTGTAACATGGAGGCTACGTACAGAAGCGTCAAGGTCAAAATTAATATAAAGCAATAAACGAGAAATTAAAGTTATTTTGAAGATTAGTTATTAATGTTATAAATGGTAATTTTCATCCCAAGCTGTCAAGTCACGGCTGTAGCAAAGGAGACAGCGTGCTCCTTCACCGCAAAAAAGCACTCGATCCACATATTACCAGTCGTTGCGTACTTTGAAAGGAATACGCTGCGCTGGACGTGCTGCGTGGGTCGACCTCTCGCCGGCAACGGAGATTGAATTGAATTTGCCTTATTTTAAGTGGCGAGACTCAGGCCATGAGGCCTGCTCTTCCGTCTGACCTCGCAAATTTCGTTACACTCCTTTCACCAACCATGGCAGAAAGAAGGTATTACTTGGGCGACGAAACAGGCGATCTGAATTTAGCTCAGAAGTGTCATTTAGGCTTGAGGATCTTTTACATGCAGTAAATCTACTTCATGGGACAGCCGGCTTTACTTCCCCTCCGAAGGAAGGCGTACGAAGGATTTTTTCGCCCTAAAAATCCACGGCTTCGATCGGGTTTGAACCCGCAAACTTGGGTATAGCAGTCCGATACGCTAACCGCTACACCATCGCCATCGATATGACAGTGACCTTAGCTCGATTTGGGAGCGGCTGCGCGCCTCGCTCTCAGACGCTTTGTCAGGCGTGGGTGGCGCGTCCGAGAAAAGTTTATAATGCGTTTCTTGGACTGAGAGAATTTCCCGCATCATTCTTTATTTATTATAGTAGTTTTAAGTTTTTACACTTATTTATAATTATTACTTAATAATCCAAATATTTTAAAATATATTTGAAATTTAAGATGAAGAATTTAAGATCCTTCATTTAAATAATTGTGTCTATTAGTTATTTGTTGTGTCCATTAATCGGGAAATATTGGAGAGGAAGACCCCTCCCCCCTTATGATCATTGCTTTTGCAACACCCTTAAATTTAACTCACCCTCCGCCACTGCATAGAACCCCCATGTTAGAGGAAGTAATTTACTATATGTAGGGACAAGATTTATCCACATTTTCATTACCAGGGCCCGTGAATAAGAGTTTTTCTGTCGAAAATTCGCCCCCCCCGCAGCAATACAATACTCACGGCGTAAGCAGTAGCGAGAGAGTAAAAAGAAAGTCTATTTTCCATCTGGAGCATCTGATAAAACAAAAGTTATCTTATCTTGTAGAGATATTGAAAACGCCTGAAAACTCAGATGTTCACACAATGAGTCACTTCTCGTACGTGAGCCGACCGTATCGAGTTGCACGAAATTATGAATATCTTAAAAAAAAAAAAAAAACCGAAATGCATGGTTGAGCTAACAAAAAATGTGTTTTTTGTATTATCAATATCTGAATTATTTTTAAACACTTGTATTTTGGTTTGATCCTTTGAAACTTTTTTAACGAAAACGAATTGAAAGTATAGAAAACGTAAGCTCACGTATGTCTGAATTATCTAGTTAGTAACTGTGAACAATTATCTTAGCTTCGAAAAGGTGTTTAAGGGCGTAAGGAGGAAGAATACATAATCAGAAGGTAATTGAATTAAAAATATAGATGAAAAAAGAAGTGCATAACCATTCGGTAGCAATTGTTAAAACCTACGAAAGAATTCGGTACAATTTTAAAACCTACGATATGAAATTTAATAACATTATTTAATTTTGACATGATATTTAATTACGTGACATAAGCAACATATCATTTATTATATTTTCACGGAGACGTTGCAGTACTAAAAAGAGTTTCATGTATAACATAATATAGTATGAAAATCGTGGCAACTATCTTAGATGTCTACCAATTTCTCAACTGATGGTAAGTTTTTTCGTAAATATCGTAGGAATTTGACGTAATTAATTAGATACTCAAGCGTTCTCAGATTGGAACAACTCCTGTGGAATGTCAGCATTGCTTTAAACTACTCTGAATTCAGTAATTATTAACCAGTTATACAACAGGAACTCGTGTGAAACAACGTCTCACTACCTTACCTATGTCGGAAAATAATGACCTCCTGGTATACAATGTTAACGAAAGTGTGTTTTTTTTTCTTCGAACAAATCATGAAGAGTTCAGATGAAACAAAACATGATTCGTAATAGGAACATTTTTATATGATCGTAGAAAAAATGTTTCTCTTTCATGTGTGAAGCTACTTTTTTTTCCCCTGGAACTCGATTGTGAAAAAAACAAACAAACTTCACAAACTTAATATAAAAATAACTATTTTACTTTTAGTATATTGGAGAAATTTGTGGATCTGTAAGTCCGGCGTATGTATTTTGAATTCATTTTCACCGAGACAGAACGTCACAATGCCACGAAAGAATTGCACCACATCACATAACGTTATTCCCAGAGTTCCTTGCTCCCACCTCTCCCCACCAGCCACTCTTAGTTCTCGTTTCCGTCGCTGAAAGCGTTGCTGTCGCGTGCACGGGCAGAGGAAGTGGGTGGGGGCCGAGGCAGGGCAGTGTGACCTGAGTGTGACAGAGGTACTAACGCGCGCGGCCGTGCCGTGCTGTGCTGTGCTGTGCTGTGGGGCAATTGTGACATTATATAACACGTGCACAGTGGTACACTTGTAGGACTAAAGCAATTGCAAGCCATTTCAACATCAATCTGTACAGGTAAGTTGAAAGCCTTAGGTATAAGTTGTACCTTCGTTCATCAAATGTTGTTGTCTACTGCTTACCACAATGTTAGTTTAAAGTTAGTGCACTATCCTGATTATTACTTTAATTAAACGTGATAAGAATTTAATTTTTTTTTTTTGAAAAAGAAATAAGAGATTTTCTTCTGATTATTTGATCATTCTCCGTGTAATTTAGTTACAGACACTTCGTGGACGTAAACTAAAATTCAAATTTTTGAAGTAATCATACGATCTTTCACTCTCTTGTTTTTCTTCGAACTTCGTAATTTTTGTAATCATTTGCTTTGATAAACTTGGAATATTAACAGCTCAAAACGAAGGTGCGATTTGACGGGACGGAATGGTAATCCATTCTTGAAAGGTTGGTGTATCCGCTGGAAACGTTTTAATTTTGACCAGTTAGGGATCTCCCAAATAAATTTTTTTTCCAAAAAAATATCAGCCTGGTATCTAAAGATATTTGTCGTTTCTTTTTCATATGCAGAATTCTTTGGAGTTGGTGCAATAAATTTTTACTTTCTTGCACTTCCAAGTAAAATTATTGTTGTGCCCCGAAAAACAGACTTTTCGACAGAAAAGTGCTATTGTCTGTCCCTGGTAACTAAAAATTGGATAAATATTGTTCCTACATATAGTACATTACTCCCTCGATACGTTGAGTGGTCAGAATCCATTTTTTCTTATGGGTGGTGCAGATCTAGTTTTCGTTGAAAATTCCCATTTTTCAAAAAATTGCAAAATTGCAAATTTTTTGGCTTTTTCATTTACAATATTGAAGATTTTACTTTATTAGAGTTTTTACTTTCTCCCTACTGCTTACGCAATATAGAGAACGCCCAAATGATGAGAATTTTGGGAAATATAATTGTTAAAATAAGTTTCAGTATTCCCTAAGTTCGGACAAAATTATGGCATTCAATTTTTTCATTTCAATTCTTTCGTATTGCATTTAAATCGTATTTTTCAGAGAAAAAAACCTAATTGAGGTAATTTAAAATAAGATTTGCGGATTGCTTGAAAGAAAGTACATGAATACATTGAGAATACAAATACATTCCTCGCAACAAGGACAAAAAAATATGGATTATCTATGAGTAAGAATTCCGTCTCATTGTTGACATGGTATAGCTGTATGAAACGAAGTTTTAATGGTCGAATACGTGTTGATATTTGTTTGAAAATAATTATTTTGGTACCTAATGTTGTACAATTTGAAACTAGTCTTACAAAAAATGATGACTGAGATGTGTTAATTCGGACGAAAATGCTGTATAATAATATTAGGTAAGCGTTTCTAAAGTGGAGAAAGTATGTGCTGTTGTAGAACCTCTAGTTTTCCACGGATAGAATAAGGAACGCTTAAATTAATAGTACTGTCATTTCCGTTGAAAGTCTCTGAATTTTCGAAAATATCAAATTAAGAAATAAAGCTAGAAAATGTATGCTGCTGTTGTACCCCTTGTTAAATATTTGAATACCCCCTTCAAACTGCCTATTTGCACCCTGTTCAGGGGCTGCTCTCTCTCTCTCTCTCTCTCATTCGTCCTGAATTCTAGCTATCCTGATAGCGAGTTTGAGATGGTCTGTTACGTGCATCTCGACAGTTAATAAGGCATACTCTCCCCCGTCACATGAAATGTAAATTGTTTATTGAAGTAAATTATTATTATTATTATTATTATTATTATTATTATTATTATTATTATTATTATTATTATTATTATTATTATTATTATTATTATTGGGCAAAAAGCAGAAGGGCAGCGATGTATTTTTGAACATGCAACTTTTTTTTAGGTTTTATCGTCCATGGATCCCTTAGGAAACTTCGCTTCTCTAGATTTGTGGGATGAATTGGAGGAAAATGATCGGACAAAGGTAAGCATTCCAAAAATTTACTTTTCACCCAAAGTATTATTGTTCGGTAACACGGGAGTCATCCGTAACAAAGAAACTGTTAATGTTTGAATATTTATTTTAATCGAAAATTTGTCTTTACTCGTGTTGCTAGTCGTGAAAACATGAAGTGAGACGTTTGTGAATGAAAAGAGTTGTGTAGCTAGGAGCTGGGTCGGTGCCAGCGCGGGGGAAGGAGGGAACTCACCATTAGACAAATAAAACTACACGCGCACTAGGTCGGTACAGCACGGGCCCATGGCACCGAACGGACGACAGTTTTTGTGTGGGGCGCGCGCAATAGGCCGGGACGGAACGCAGCACAACGCCACGGAACGCAACGCAACGCAACGCCACGGAACGCAACGCAACGCCACGGAACGCAACGCCACGCCACGCAACGCAACGCAGGAACGCAACGCAACGCAACGCCACGGAACGCAACGCAACGCCAGGAACGCAACGCAACGACATGGAACGCAATGCAACGCAACGCAAAGCCACGGAACGCAACGCAACGCCACAGAACGCAATGCAACGCCACGGAACGCAACGCCACGCCACGGAACGCAACGCCACGCAAAGCAACGCAACGGAACGCAACACACCGCAATGCCACGGAACGCAACGCAACGCAACGCCAAGGAACGCAACGGACCGCTACGGAACGTAACGGCTTTATTATTTGCGAAAGTAAAGAAGCAATCACACTGTGTTCATTTTAATAGCGGACGAATAAAATGAGGCAAGGATTCGAAAAAAGCTCAATTATCTTCTCTTCTATATAGAACAAGAAATACAAATTTCACATATTATATCACGACCTGGCGGAAGATCAAAAATTAATTCAGTACTTTAGGATGTACGACGATACATTTGTAGCTAAATTGGATATTTTGTCGAAACTATAAATATTTTGGTAAATATTGCAATTGTATACAATTAAGTTGAACTAATGGACTAAATCATAACTGCATGACTTTATTTAGAAGCTTAAGAAAATAATCGGCACAGGTAAACAATAATTTACGCAAAACAAACACATACAAATAATTTTTATTTACTAATGAGCTAATGTTTCATTCCGAAGTATGTCATATTTATATATATATATATATATATATATCATTCCCAATTTGCGTCAGTCATCATTCGAAATCATACACCTCGTACTTGATATCACAGTGGTTGTAAATGATTATAGCACGTCGGGCCACTGAATATTCATTTGAAGCCAGTGGCCCGACGTGCTATAATCATTTACAACCACTGTGATATCAAGTACGAGGTGTATGATTTCGAAAGATTTTTTTTAGTTTACTTGCGTTTCGCAGAAGGATTAAAATATTTTCGTTTGGTTGTTAATGTCTTTATTATATGGCTGGGAATCTGTGAGCTGTGTTTGATTGAACAAATTATGAAATTTAAGAAGAATCGATTTTCGATTTCCCCATGATGAAAAGTTGTATGACACGAAGTCCTTAAAGACTTCGTGGTAAGTGCTGTATTATGTAAATATTTATCATTTTCCAATTAAATGTGGATATCAAATTATCAGATTACTGTTTTGTATTGCTGATACAATTTCCAATTTGCGATTATTGGGAGACAAAATCAGTTTGAATGCGGAGAAGGGTCTCTCAACATCTCCTGATGTGAGTAGCTTGTATTTTAGAAGTCCAATATTAGCAACACTGAAACCTTCTGGAAATTTACATTTATTTCCACTTAAAATTTCGGTGCCCTCGGTGTATTGTCAATCGACCATGTTCTCAGAACATGGCTGGTATTTATGAAATAGGGAAGTGGAGAAAAATCTGTAGGTATACTTTTAGGAATTCTCTCGTATTTTAAAATACAAAGACGTGAATTGAAGATTTCGTAATGACGTCACGTTGGACCAAGGCTGATTTTTTGATATCTTAGCATTGTATATAAAAATAATAAGTAAAAGGCAAAAAAGTCCTAAAAAAGGGAATTTATGCAGAAAAAGGCATGTACGCTAAAAGAAAAGCAAAAATAAACATTAAAAAACTTCGTCATATGTCATAATTTGGCATATTCGTGCAATATATTATCAGCCTGAAAATAAGTTCGCTAAATAAAATGGCATTTCCTAAACATCCGATGTCTAGTGATAATAAAGACCGGAAAAATATGTAGTTTGAAACGTCAAAATATATAGTACATAAGTAATAAAAACAGAATTAATATGTAATATATATGTAAAATCGGATATAATATGAAATATTAAAATACTCTAATTATAAAATAAATTTACATAAGTCGAACTTAAGTCAATAAAAAATATTCTATACAAATTTTAAAAATCATGTAAACGTTTTAAAATTCATTTGGAAACAAGTTGATGCACACTTGCATCATACAATTTTCCCATCGGTAGTAAAACCTTCACAAATTGTTATCCAGGAATATAGTTTAGCAGCCAGACTAGAAGCAATAGAAACTATCGTGGTATAAACTGGCGATATCTACGACCAGCAATCACCGCAGCATGGAATATTCTCATCGAGGTGTTACGCGACCACGATCGCCAAAGTTTCTTGGAAATTCTGGTTAAAGGTCGTCAAACGTGGCGTCAATGATACTTTTCACGCCTAAATGTGAAAATGGTCTGTTGCAGACGCGCACTTCCCGCCACTGAGATAACTTTCAGCAGGCGCGCCGCACTGTGAGAATATCCGATCGCGTCTTCACGTACTGTGTCTCGAGAAGAGTACGCAATAGCACGCAGAAATAATATAAGAAAAAGTCCTGAATTTTTCGAAAATTGTTCTTTACATAAAAATATGTAAAAAATTGATAGAATTAAAAAATATTTTGTGAAAATAGCAAATATGTAAAATATGTTAAAGTACTTAATAAAGTAGTAATAAAATATGCTAAAATATGTAACGAAAAAAATTGATATTGAGATGGCGACGGTTAGCCAAGATTTCAGTTTTGAGAACAGTTAGTACAAAGACAAAAAATATGTAATTACATTAAAATCCTGTCTCTAGTGATGAGTAGAGACCGGATTTTTATGTAATTACATACTTCTTGTTTTCCAATTTACCATTCTCAGATTTGTAAAGTTGGCGAATCGTCGCCGTCCTAATACAATATCCAAGTTTTTCATTACATATTTTCACATATTTAGTGCCATATTACATACTTTACATATTTTGCTATTTTCACAATTTTTTTTATTTTATCAATATTCTTGAATTTCATGGATTTTACTTTTGAAAATAAGTATTTTCTGAAAATAAGAATTCTCCCTACATTACTACTGCGTACTGTCTACTCCAGCTATACCTTATACATCCTTACACATTCCTTATCTATCCTCCAGGTGTATCCTCCGGGAAGGCGCGAGATGTTCTTACAGACCGGCGCACCTGCTCCAGTTGTCTCATTGGCGCGAATTGCACATCAAGTTGAAAAGTACCGCTGACGTCGCGTTTCGTGACCTTTAACCTCAATTTCCGAAAAAACTTTGGGATCGCCGACGTGTGATTTGATGCTGGAAGTTGAAGTCAGTGTTGGTTGGTCGTAGATATCGCCGTATTTTATTTATATTTATTTATTTAAACAAATTAACGGATGATACCCTTTACATAAAAATACAAATACATAGAATAAATTTTACATAATACATTTTAAAAATTTCTTTAGATAATATTATTATAAATGCAATTTCGTATTATGAAAATATTCATTTTATAATTATTGTATTTTAATATTACATATTATATCTGTTTTTCATTTTTGCTACATATTCTTACTGTTTTCATTACATATTTAGATGTTTCATACTACATATTTGTCCGGTCTCAGTGATGAGAACACATCGGATGTTTAGGGAAATGTCTATTTTATTCTAGCGTACTTATGTAAAGGCTGATAACATATGTGCACGAATCGTGACAAATTATGACTTATGACGAAGTTTTATAATGCTTATTTTTGCTTTCTTTTTCAGAATAAATTTTTTGCATAAATACCTTTTTAGGACTGTTTTGCCTTTTATGTATTATCTTTATACACAATGCTAAGATATCGGGAAATCGGCCGTGGTCCAACGTGACCATTCATTACGAAATCATCAATTCACGTCTTGGTATTATAAAATAAGAGAGAATTCCTAAAAGTATTTCAACTGATTTTTCTCCATTTCCCTGTTTCATAAATACCAGCCATTTTCTGAGAACATGGTCGATTGACAATACATCGAGGGCACCGAAATTTTAAGTAGAAGTAAATATAAATTCCCAGGTTTCGGTGTTGATAGTGTTGGGCTTCTAAAATATATGCCAGTCACATCAGATGTTTATATATTTTTCCTTCTCCATATTCAAACAGATTTTGTCTCCCAATTGCCGCAAATTTGAAATTGTGATCCTTGAAAAGTTACTTGTAATATGCAAATATTACTGGTTAAAACAAACTATTAAGAATAAAATGTAGAAAAGTTGTAAATATGTAAATCTTGTTTTACATTAAAATATACGAACTCGTTTAGTGCAATTTAAATTTACAAAATAATATAGACAAAAATTACAAACAAGTTTTTATTTTAGTGTGTATGTAACTTATGACAGTGCCTTTTTCTCTCTTTATTCTTGACATTTTCGTTGCCTTTGTAGGCGCTCAAAAGACGATTTTTTAGTGCCCAAGCATCCGATTTGTAGTGATGAGTCTGTCTTCGCAGCGGAGGCGGCAGGCGAAAGCGCAGGTGCAGGCGCAGTTCGGCGCGTGCGGGCGCGCGGCGCAGCGCCGCCTCAAGGGCGAGCTGGCGAGGGCGGCCAGCGACGGCCGCGCAGACGAGGTGCAGCGGCTGCTGGGCGCTTGGCGCTGGTGGCCGCAGGCCTACCTCATGGACGCGCTACAGGTACGTCCTGCCCCGCCCCTGGCCTCGCTCCCAAAATCCCATGGAATTCCCATGGGACCGTTCACACCGGAGCGTCAATTATGAGTCGGCGTTTGGTGACGGTTGGCAAGGTCGCTCGACCGAGAGGAGAGCGAAGACTCCCGAACACGGGCGGACTTCCACGAAACTCGAAGAGTGCGGAAGAACACAGATGCGGGGTGCGGAAGAAACCGCCGCTGCGTTACAAACTTCGCCGCCGATTAAACCGGAAGATCTGCCACCCGATTGTCCGCAGCGGAAGTTTCCGGCAGGCGAGCGTTGCGGCAACGGATTGGCAGCGTTTAATCGGGCGAAATTTGTAACGCTGACGCGTTTCTTCCGCTGCAGCTCGAGTTTCGTGAAAGTCCGCCCGTGTTCGGGAGTCTTCGCTCCCCACTGGGTTGAGCCACCTTGCCAACCGACACCAAACGCCGACTCATATTTGACGCTCCGGTATGAACGGTCCCGCGAATTCCGCGAACGTGTCTAGCTTCGATCTTTCCGCGCCGCGCTGCGTGTCTACCGCGCCAGTCTATGGGAGCTTTAAATTCTGCCAAGCCGTTGCCGCGACGCTCGCCTGCCGCGCATGTCTGAACATGCTCATATGGCAACACACTTCCGCTTCGGAAAATCCGCATAGGCTGCGGATCTTCCGCGCCGGTCTATAGGAGTCTTAAACGCTCATTCACAATGCAATCACAAACATAAGCATAACACATAGACATAGACATTAACATAAGCGAAGAGTTGGCGTATTCACAATGTCGAACATAAACATAGGCAAAATAAGAGTTTCTATTGGCTATGACAATATTCTAGTTTACTATTGGTTGGATATGAGAATCGATTTCGAGCTTTCAAAACAAATACGACAAACACAACCACGCAGCACACGAATAGTTCGCCTATCGACTTCGATACTCGATTTTGAGTTATCGAACTGTGATTGGCTCATTCCTTATGTCTGACACAAGCATAAGCACAGAAGCTTGAAGCTTGCAAGCTCTTAAGTTAACGTCTTACGTGTTATGCTTATGCGAACGCATTGTGAATGAGTCCACTTGTAGGCGTAGTCCTAACTTTTATGTTAACGCCATGCTTATGCTTATGTTTGCATTGTGAATGGGCCTTTAAGTTAATGTCTTACGTGTTATGCTTATGCGAACGCATTGTGAATGAGTCCACTTGTAGGCGTAGTCCTAACTTTTATGTTAACGCCATGCTTATGCTTATGTTTGCATTGTGAATGGGCCTTAATACCACTTGACTGCTGCAGGTGGCGGCGAGCGAGGCGGTGGTGCGCGCGTTGGCCGCGGCTGCACCCGACCTCCTCCGCGGCGGCAACGCGGCGAGCGCGCTGCACTCGGCCGCCAGCGACGGCCGCGAGAGGACACTGGCCGCGCTGCTCTCCATGGGGCTGGACCCCAACGCGCGTGCGTCGTGGACGCGCGTGCCGCCGCTGTGCGCGCCGGCCACGTGGCCTGCGTGCGCCTGCTGCTGGAGCACGGCGCCGATGCCAACGCGGAGGTACGGTTGCACTCGACCGCAAGCCTGGCCAACCCGCGGTATTACAGAAGGATTCTCCTCAGGATGAGCCAAAGTTCGCTGAACATCACATGTAATTCAGAGAAGTATCCCTCATAATCAGTAAAAGAAAACTTTCACCAATGTAAATTGAAAGAAAAATGATTTTAAGCTGGAAACACGTGCACCGGTACGCATCTCGCATTCAAGTCTCGATTTTAAAATATAATATTTATCACATTAAAAGTAAATTTAATGTAATGTTTATAAATAATAATTTTTACAGAAGAGGACATAACACTGCACTTCCTAATTTGAATGATTTCTCGCCGCGCACTATATTTTTGTCGGACGAGGACATCACATAAAGAATCGTCGAAGCCATTTACAAGTTAACCAACTGCAAACGAAGGAATGCGGGAAGGGAGTCTAATAGGCTGGAGGGCACAGCGACCAAAGAACCTTCAGTTATGTTGCTAGCACTAGCTGTCACTTTGGCTCATCCTTAGGAAAATCGTTCTATACATGTGTGGTCCTCCACTTGAATTTGTGCTACACGTCGGACGATTTTATATTATAAATATTGATTTATTTGGTCAAAAGACATTAGAAAATGTGTATGACGTACGGGGGGAAGAGTATCTGCGCACGTTTCTTGAGTTCCAGAATCTCATCCCAAGAGTTTAACAATAAATAGTTGAAAGATTAATGAAAACTAAAACAATAATAATATAAAAAAGCGCGAGATTAGTAATATTTAAAAAACTAGACATTTTCGTTCACGAGTTGTAGAAACACTATTTGCGACGGTAAACGAACTGCAGATTTGATTTTTCTGCAATTCTAACAGTATAGTAACTTTCCCTCAGCTCTACTCCTACCACTACACGCAAAAGGAGAGCTCAATAAAACGTGTGCATAGTGAAACTACATTTATGCTCAGAAGCAAAACAAGGGGCCATCTCAGCATTTGCTCAATGGATCAGGGAAACGACAAAAACCAGATCGAGATAGGGGTCATTGACCTGGAGGTTGAAGTACATTACTTGTCACAGGCACGTTAGTGTTTAAAAAAAATAAAAGTATACGCTAATCCAATATGTATCATTGTTTTGTTAAAATAAGCATTATTTTTCTTTTTGATCAGAATAGTCATTGTATTGAAACAGTTATGAAGCAGAAAATATTTTACTTTTAACTTAAAATTCCGTACAGACTTTAATTGTTAAATGTCATTTGGCAATGTATTGTAAAGTAACGTACATGTATTGTATGTGGATTTCTTGATGATCTAATGATAGTGAGACTTCATGACGTGATTTCTACGACGTGTGTTATAATTATATCAGTATTGAATAAAAATATGATCCCACCGTTAAAGTACGTCAGTTTTGACAATCATTACATATTTGTATATAAATAGGCAAGGTAATGAAACTGTTATTTTTGTTTATAATAAAAAAATATTAAAAACAATTAAAACCTGACTGCATGTGTGAGATAAAGTTATTTATTTCTTGTAAAAAAATAAGTTTTAAAATGAAAATTTTATCCAACGAGAATTATCCACTTTTTCGGTGTCAGGGACCTACTCTACAAAAAATAGCCGTTTTCTCTGCAACATACATAACTTTATCTCGATTATGTATGTAGCACGTGGGAAAGTAAAAATATTCATTTCAAATCATATATTGTAGCTATTTTCAAGATGGATTGGACACTAAATAATATATGAAGGTAGAGTCACTTAACTTTAGCTTTTGATCAGTTGAAGTTATTGCAGTGCAGTTTTTACGGAAGTGTATTCGTTTCTACTTTATCACTTGTATTTTACGAGATATTGAGGTAACTTTCTTGTTTGGGCTCATGGTCTCAGACATGTGCTTACTACTGTTAAAAAAATTCATTTTATCAGACAGGAGGTGTAAAAATGTCGTAATGTCACGCGTCACGTTATTAGAAACGAAGTTTTTCTAATCCCATTGTACAATTCTGTCATTTGATGGCTGCAACTCGTTGCAAAATTATACTCATTACGACACAGATTTCATTATGATACAGGTTCTTGACCAATCACAGAGAAGTTAACAAACCAAGTATTGATATTATCAAATATATATTATCAATGATTCATTAATCATTGAGAATCGTTCTAGTAAGGGGTTTGTTCGATTGTGTACATTAAAATTGCATTTAATGTTATATTATGTTTATCAGTTTTAATATCTTTTATTATCAGTAATTTGATGTGGAATAATATTTAAAATAAATAGGATCGTAATTTCACTTTGATCCTACTTGACTAGTGCAGCAGTTGTGGTAGAGGAAATATTTGACTGACGTTAATATCAGAACTCAAGTTATTGTGTGTTATATGTTGCTGCCCTGTGTTTGTCCTTTAAAACCGGCCAATTCTTTCGTTTGAAATGCCTAGTGAATCAGATGAGGCGATGGCACCTGCAGTATAATAAGAGAAAAAAATGGTGACCTTGGAATTATTGCGGCAGCTGTTGTATTCTCTCGCAAGTAGACTGGTAAACCAAAGCTATCTACTACCTACCTGCAGGTAGGGTAGCTGTGCACTACGTGTCCTTGGCTGAATCGTACATGTCAACTGTTAAGAAACGATTCAATGTAGAAGTCTAACATATAAAAGTCATAGAAAAAGTACCGTATGAAACTCGTTGTAATGGGTATTAATACACTCGTGTGAATTTTACGATAGTCGCTCGTGTGTTTTTTTTTTTATTTATTTTATTTTATTTTACGTAAAAAAAACAGTTAAAAACTGCGTATGACGTGCTATGGGGAAAAGTGAATTGTGTGCACATTTCCAAAATTCTGTGATCCCTACACTAAGGATGTATCGTGTGTGTATCGTAATATCACACACGTGTATTAATACCCATCATTACATCATCGTTTCATAATGTACTATTAGTTTCTGACTTGAGAATTTAATGAGCTTCTCTTTACTGTTCAGGTGGTGAATTGCGTCAAAGCCCTGCACTTCGCGGCAGCTATCAACAGCGTGGAGTGTGTGGAGTTGCTGCTGGAGCACGGCGTGGCCGTCGGCGCCAGCGACTCCTCGGGCCGCACGGCTCTCTGCTACGCCGCCGATTCGGGCGCTGCGGAATGCGTGCGGCTCCTCGTAGCGAGAGGCGCCGATCCCAACGTCAGGGCTTCAAACCGAGACACCCCACTCTTGCTGGCCGCCAAGGCCCGCACGGAATTAACTCTGCCCTACCACACCGCCGCTCCCAACCCGCCGGCGGACTACCGGGCGTGTGTGAAAGAACTGATTCGGTGCGGAGCAGATGCGCAAGTCGAGGACGAGTACAGTTACAACGTTCTTTATTACGCTATTAAAGACGGAAGTAAGGACTTCTTCGACTATCTTACTGATGGGATAATCGATGTTTCAAAAAAATGGACCCAAGGAGAGACTCCGTTACATTGGGCGGCGCTTTGGGCGAAGACGGAATTCATCCGCGATCTGTTGAGTGCTGGGATCGATATCAACAGCCGACGGAACGATGGAAAAACGCCTCTCCATTCAGCAGTCGACGCTTATAAAGCAGACTGTGCGGGCCTTGAGGAACTCCTGAATTTGGGTGCGGACGTCCACGCCAAAGACAACGAAGGATGGACGGCTCTTCACATGGCCTGTAGCAACAATGTTCCAGAAATGATGGAGGTTCTCCTGCGCGCCGGAGCGGACCCCGCGGCGACAACGCACGCCGGCGAAACGCCGCTGCACGTGGCCGCGTGGAACGATCGCCTGGAGTGCCTGACGCGGCTGCTGGACGCGGGCGCGGCCCTGGACGCGGCGGCGGACGACGGCAAGACGGCCGTGCACCACGCCGCGCAGACCTGGGACATGAGCTGCCTGGAGGAGCTGGCGCGGCGCGGCGCAGACCTGCTAGCCACGGACCTGCAGGTGGGGACGGCGAGGTCCTTCGAAACTCTTTTCCTTTTACTTTCAGTATCGTTTTCCACAATTTTGATGCTCTTCCTCTTTTTCTTCTGCGTCTCTCTCTCTCCCTCTCTCTCTTCCTCTCTCTCGCTCCCTTTGTTTATATATATAAAGATATAGAGATAGAGATAGAGAGAGATAGAGATAGAGATAGAGATAGAGATAGAGATAGAGATAGAGATAGAGATAGAGATAGAGAGAGAGAGAGAGAGAGAGAGAGAGAGAGAGAGAGAGAGAGAGAGAGACACACACACACACACACACACACACTCGAAATTAACAGGAGTAGTTAGTTTCTTCTTCAAATTCCGCTTCAGAATGCCTCCCGCTAAGGAGCCCTGAATTCACAGTGAGATCCAAGAGATGGATGATAAACACAATTTTTGGATCTGATTTTAGTAACATACAATGCTATCAGGAAATCCATTAAATCAACGCCGCTCACACATTTGTTGTACCACAGCAAGCCACTGGGGAATTCTATTCATACCGCCTCAAAACGAGTGAGTTCACGGTTCATAGGTGCCCAATGTTACTTCCACTTTCTTTTAAAAAATATACTAAATTAATACTACCAATAATAAATAAAGTACAAGATTACAGGACCTGATGTTCCCAACATCTACACAGAATGAATAGTGACCGCATCCCAAAACAAATATATCACAACAGACCTCATGGTAAAACGGACGTCCAAGATTGAGATGGCATGCTAAAGACGGAACAGGAGTCTCACCTAAACCCTGAAGAGATGATGATGATTTGTAAATTTGCCGATAAACTCACGAATATTTAATAAAAAAAAGAATGTGTAAACCCGTGTAAACCCTACCACCCACACTGGGAATGGTACGTCTCTGCATCAACTGATGTCACTGCAGCGCCTCTGACCGAGAGGTCCTAGGTTCAAGTCCTGACAGTGGCAGCATTTTCGACACTAGCTTTTCAGCTAGATCGAATTCAGTCGCTGTCTGGAGGAGAATTCTAGCGGCCGGCTGCTCTGATCGGTAGTTTTCCGTAATTTCTCCGATCAACACCAGGCGAATGCCGGAGCTGTACCCTACCAAACGGGCCACGAACCGCGCGCGATCATTCCTTCCTCTTCCTTGTCCTATCCCCTCCCCTTACACACACACTAACATGCACTACACTATCACATATTCTGGGAGACCGGTCGGGAGCTTAGAGCTTGTCCCGGCTGGGGCGGTGCCCCGCTGGTGGGAGAGTCCTGGTGAGGGGGAAACCCCACTAGCCGACGATAGGTCGGATCTCATGCCATGCTGCGGGGAAAGATCACCGCCATCTCCCGAGAAAAATCACGCACTACACTTAGGGGACTAGACCATAGTGGTTGGCGCGTGCGGAATCACTAGCAATCAACGTTGTTGGCGTGTGTGTCCGCAGGGGTGGACGGCGCTGCACTGCGCGGCGGACGCGGGCGCGGAGGCGGCGGTGGCGTGGCTGGCGCGGCGGGGCGTGGGCGTGGGCGCGCGCTCGGCGGCGGGCGAGACGCCGCTGCACGTGAGCGTGCGCGCGGGGCAGGCGACGTGCGCGGCGCGGCTGCTGCGCCTGGGTGCGGCCGTGGACGCGCGCGACGCGAGGGGCGCACGGCGCTGCACGCGGCGGCCGCCGGGCCCGACGAGCGCGTGGCGCGCGTGCTGCTGGAGAGCGGCGCCGACCGGCGCGCGCGCGCCCCGGGCCGCCGCCCGACCTCGCCACCGACCCCGACATGCGAAGACTCATCCGCAGCTGGGCGCTCGCCGCCTAGGCGGCCTGTTCACGCGGCTTTACAGGCTCCCACAGACCGGCGCGGTAGATTCGCAGCGGGTGCGGCGCGGAAACTTCCCAGCTAAGGCTCCCACAGACCGGCGCGTTAGATCCGCAGCGGGTGCGGCGCAGAAAGTTCCGAGCTAAGGCTCCCACAGACCGACGCGGTAGATCCGCAGCGGGTGCGGCGCGGAAAGTTCCGAGCTAAGGCTCCCACAGACCGGCGCGGTAGATCCGCAGCGGGTGCGGCGCGGAAAGATCCCAGCTAAGGCTCCCACAGACCGACGCGGTAGATCCGCAGCGGGTGCGGCGCGGAAAGTTCCGAGCTAAGGCTCCCACAGACCGGCGCGGTGATCCCCACGGGTGCGGGCGGAAAGTTCCGAGCTAAGCTCCCAAGACGGCGCAGTAAATCCGCACGGGTGCGGCGCGGAAAGTTCCCAGCTAAGGCTCCCACAGACCGGGTAGATCCGCGGCGGGTGCGGCGCGGAAAGTTCCGAGCTAGACGCGGCCGCGGACCGTTCACACCGGAGCGTCAATTATGAGTCAGAGTTTAGTGACGGTTGGCAAGGGCGCTCGACCCAGAGGGGAGCGAAGACTTCCCAACACGGGCGGACTTCCACGAAATTCTAGCTGCAGCGGACGAAACGCGTCTGACAGCGTTACGAACTTCGCTGCCGATTAAACGTCAATCCGCTGCCACGACGCTCGCCTGCCGCGCGAGTATGAACGTGCTCATAAGGCAACACGTGACGCGAAACTTCCGCTGCGGAAAATCCACGTAGGCTGCGGATCTTCCGCGTCGGTCTGTGGGAACGTTACTTGTTAGGGTTCCTTCCCACGATGCCACTCAGCGTCGCTTTCGAATGCCGCTGCTGGTAGCAGGGAGGACACGAAAAATTCCGTGAAAAATTGATTTTTCATAATTTGCGCCATTTTAGTCTGTGTTTGTTTCTGAATATGCTGAGATTATGTGTGTGTATATATATACATACATATATATAACCATATATATATATATACACTAATATATATATATATATATATATATATTAGTGTAAGCATGTATTACTACGTTTTAGTGCGTAAAAGTAATATGTAACGGAACAATGCAGCACCCAGGGCATTTAGAGAGTGGACGTAACTCTTGGAGGAATGTTGAATGGGAAAACTTTTTTTTTTTAGATGTTTACGTAGTTCCTGATATTGTTTCCTGTTCATGGCTGTACTGTTAGTTCACATCTAGCGTGTTATCTTTGTTTATTCTAAATAAAATGCCTTTTGTTGTAAATATGAATAGAAATAACTACATTGTTGTAGTTGTATCGTTGTAAGCAGCTGTACGAATATAGAAGTAACTGTAGTGAATACGAATAGAAGTAAAGTATTGTTCTGTAAATAAAACCCAATTGTATTGATGAAATAATAAGCAATGTCTATTGAAAGAAATTCCACAATTGTCCTGCACTGCATTACCAAACGAGCAAGTAAGTGAATAAAAATGAATAAATAATCTCCTAAAACAGGAACAGAAGAGGAATCAGGAAGCTGAAAGGAAAGGAAACGAAACAATTAGGAGGTTTCAGATTACCCAGAATATGGAATTGGAATGCACTGATTGATTGAGTACATGCAGAATTTATCACCAAAACTTTCAAGTCAATTTAATCAAATTCTTTTTTTCCCCTGTAGGTACTTCTGTCTACATAAATAGTAGTAGATTATTAATTTTTATAGCACCATATACATTGTTATGAAAGTAATATTTAGCAACAAAATTATCAAAAAGTTTGGCCGTTTAAATGTAAAAAAATATAATTCAGTCTTTTTTTTTACAAAATAAAAATTCCTTTTCAAAGTGAATCAATGTATATCCAATTTTTGAGCGGATTTACACTAACAAAGGTATCATTGTTAAATATTTTTTAAATAAATCATCCCTGTAAGTAAACTAGTTTTTGAGATATGTGAAGCAGAGCTGACATCGACGCCCGCTCCCTCAGTTCAATATTCAAAACTCTTTCAGCGAATTTACACTCTGAGGGACTTACCCCTGCCTCCCTTAGGCTCACAGCGACCCACGCCAACTTCGATAGTTTTTCGTGGTTTCTCCGATCAACACCACGTGAATATCGAAGTACCCTAACAAACTAGCCACGGACTGCGCGCGATCTCTCCTTCCTCATCAGTGTCCCCTACTCTCCTTCCTACGCACACATACGTGTACCACACTCAGGCATGCGAGAAGATCAAGAGCTTCACCCAGCTGGGTTGGTTTTGACATGCAGGGAATCCCCACGCCGTCATGTAGGTCGCCGAAGGATCTCACGCTTCAACGGGAGAGTAGTAGACTACTACCTCGGAGCGATTACGTACGACACGCCCACGGGACTAATTTCACTCGCTATGATAAATGGCTTTGGCGGTTGGGTAGTTAACAGTGGCGGATCGTAGTCATACTAGTGAACGTGTTCTAAGAAGCTGCTGTGTTAATGATAACGAAGAGTGATTACCAAATTGTAATGTTAAATTGTGAAAAAGTACATTAAACACGGAAATATTGAACAGTGGAAGTACTTGAATACTTATACACATGTATACATTACTGTCCTACATTGTCTAGCAGTTGCATTGCAAACATTGTCATTGTCTTAACTGAATGTGCAAGTAGAACTGAGTAAATCAAGGGTTCCCAAACTTTTTCTCGCATCGACCACTTTTAAAACAATGGTTTGCTTCACTGACCATCTGCAATTGTTTTCTCTAATATACACCATACAAATTATCGTAATACAAATTAATCGCACAAACCCAACTTAAAGATAAACTTTAGATACATAATATGAACAAGTGGGGGAAAATGGTTATATTTAAAAAAAAATGCTTTGGACCATTACTAATTTTAAACATATAAATATAAACAAGTTTTCAAAAACAAAATCAGATTATAATTGCACCAAAATGTTACTTTATTAATGTTATTAAAGTGAAATTTCAAAATACGAGCGAATATGTAAGAGCGAATAGGCGTTTCGGAGTTTGATATAAGTAAAAATTATAAAATTCATATAATTTTTTTTGTAATCAATGGGATCTTGATCTTCATTAAACCGATCAGCCGACGGTGCGTATTTGGATACGGACCCCCAGTCGA
The DNA here is from genome assembly GCA_964035755.1 of Teleogryllus oceanicus. NCBI lineage: Eukaryota > Metazoa > Arthropoda > Insecta > Orthoptera > Gryllidae > Teleogryllus > Teleogryllus oceanicus. The sequence continues at coordinate 13,172,117 of CAXIVR010000009.1, forward strand.
CCCCTTGATAATTACCGCACCCGTTTAAAATGTGATCCACCCTTCGGTAGGGGAGGGGTCGATACTGACCCCGTTGGGAATCCCTGGTATAAACTATATTTTAATGTGCTGCGTTGTAACTGCATTGTACATTGTCATGATTGTGTCAGTCATTAGTCCCTTGAAGGTGAAAAGTTGATTCTGACACATTATGACCATGAAGGTTCACACTCAGTAACGAAATTAGACCCTTACTACAGGTGTAAGCCTCGAAGATTACATTTTGAATATCAATTTTTGGAAGGAAACAGTATTTGATACTTACTGATTCTCAATTTATTGACCTGATAATAAATAGTGTTGCTGACAATTCTCTCGCCATTTTACAAATTATGTTATGAATCATTTGTAATTAAATTTTATAATTAGGGAACAGATTTCCATGTAATTACATGTTTTTACTCGAACTAGATATCTGCATTCAATTATATTTTCTAGAGTTAACAAGACATTCGCAATGGATTAGAACTATTTTATTTTACATATTTTGGTATAATTACATATTTTTACACATTTTACCTATTACGACACATTTCTTAAATGTTTCGCTACATTTTTAAATATTTACATACTTGCGAGTCAAGGATGACCGGATTATTTTGAACAAAAGTAATCTCAACTGCATGCTTGCTCATGTTTCAAACAGCAAATTTGTTACTCGATCGAAAATTAACAAATATTTTTTCAGAAAATTTCTTACCGCGTTGTTCAATTTGGAGGGTGGGATATTTACCCTTTAACTCCCTCTCCAGTGATCTATCACTCGCAACACGTTTCTACTATTCACTTGTACACCGGCCTCTCGTAACCATTGTAATACATACTATGAACGTATTTTATATTTCGAATAAAATTCTTATACGTGATGAATTCTAGTAGAACCTACTTTCAGCCATTCCAAATCCTTAAGAAGTGATGGGCGACATTCTATGTTCGAAAAACGCTTGTAGGGAACAAATTTAAACACAATAATGAAGTTTATTTTACATATTTTCTATTTTTCTTACATATTTAGGAAAAAATAAATGTGTGTGTGTGTATATATATATATATATATATATATATATATATATATTGTGTGTGTGTGTGTGTGTGTGTGTGTGTGTGTACATATTTTGCATTTTTTAATACAATAATTTCAGTTCCCTAGTTATTACTGTGATATAATTTATTTTCACTTCTTGCATTCACAAGAGGGGAGGTGTTCTCGGAAGCGTTTCGTATTTAGAGGGGGGATCATCCAGCGAGCAAAACGGGTGTGTTACAGGGGGAAGAGGGGATATTGAAAAAATTCCAAATTTGCATTAATTAATTGCGCAATCCCATCCATTGTCTCGTCCTCTTGCTACTCGTAGTTGCCATCTATCACCGCCCAAAATACATGTTTTGAAATTAGCGACCTCGGCTATCCAGGCCGCCAATATTATTCTTTCTTTCCTGTACGTGCTGCAAATTCTGTAATAGTTGAATTTATTCATGTTTGTTTCATTTGCAAAAGTTAGAAATGACTTCTGTTCCCGGCACTTCGTTTGAATTGGACGTTTTCAAGTTATCACTGAGATTTTAGTCGGGCAGAAATTACAATATTTCCTTATTATGTAATTATTTCCAATAATGCGAGAAAGTATGTGCTTTTGTAACACCTCCGGTTTATATTTTCCGTGATATCTTGGTAAGTGGCTAGCTAGCTTCAGTCTAAAGCTAGCGAACCCTCGTTTGTTTTAGAAAATGATTGGCGTAATGAATTTAAAATTATGATAAAGAGTACTAAATGTTGGTAAGTGTTTCATTGCTGTCCGCTAAGTGTCTAACAAGCTCCAGAGAAGTGCTTTGAGGGTCCCGGAGAAAAACGGGATTTTTACGTTGATGTCTCTATGGATGTGTTTTTAAACACATTACTTACTTAGAAGCTTTTCAGTTCTAAACGTAAGGCGTGTTCAAAAATTGTATAAGTTTGATTGAGAATATGGACCATGTCATTGAACATTACAATTTCCAAAACGCTCCAGCAGATTATATACAGTCCCACCGATAAGAAAACGTTGATAAGAAAAGGAAACGTTGATTATACCTCAGAATTGAAGTCAGACACTCAGGAGCATTTCTAAGCAGTATTAAGAGCCGCGTGATTACGAGTTTGTTAGAGGGATACACTTTTCGACCGTTCAATTTTATAATTTTTCAAAATATTTGTCTTCCATTTATATTTATGCTAGTTTATGAATTAGATGATGACTGTAACCAAAAACAGCAAACCCAAATAGTATAAGAGACTCAAGAAGAAGCAATTTAAAAATTAAAATATAGAATTTATTTTATTGACTGTTGGGTATGTTGGTTAAATAACAAGTATATTAGAGAATACATTGAATCTATTAGATTCCATAACTTTTGGTTATTATTACACTTTGATGCAACGTTAGAAATGACTTCTGTTCCCTGTTAACAAGTTATAAAATGTATGGTTCACGCGATATACTGTATGTATTGAATCGCGTAATTCTTTCTTCCTTCGTGTGCTTCTTTACACACACACACACACACACACGCACACGCACACACGCACGCACGCACGCACACACACACACACACACACACACACACATTCTTTCACCGTTGGTTTTTAAATTTTTTCATATAACTTCGACCGATGACTGCACACTTACAAATTAATTTCCTCTGATTGTGCCACTATTGCACAACATCGCGTCACCGCCTGGTTCCAACGCTCCTGGCTCCCCCACCTTCCTCAACAAAGCGTCGTAGTACCAAAGCGTGTCGCTAGGGGCGCTCCCGTCGCGACCGCGAACTCTTTCGGCCGAGAGAGTGGGGAACGCGTCAGTTCCGTGGCCTGCGCCACCGCGGACAGGTGCGGTGAGGTATTTCGTCGATAGTAGCGCCTGGCGGCAGTGTGCCATCTGCAGGTTCGTATCTTGGGTTTGAGTGAAATCAGAAAGTGGTTGACAGTTGGAGGGGGACGGCGTTACCGCGTGTAACCTAGTAGTTATGATAGAATGTGACTATCTTTGATTAACATGATTCGATTTAAGTAAAGTGATATCTGACAGATCGTGTTGTGTCGCAGTTATCCAAACGGAAGCTTTGTTATGTCATCATTTTTGGTACCGGAGCTCCCTGATGATGTGTCAAACGTCACTCTGTTTAAAACGGAGTATAACAACAAAGCTAACCGCACACGCTACGCACAACACATTTTATTTCTTACTCTGGACACTTGTACTGCCGCTCAGCTGATTATCAGCGACATTTAAGCCATGACTTTTCTATAATTTGAGGTGGGAACACTGTGTAAATGTCGAAGTTTCTGGTTCGCAGTTGCTTAGGTGACAGCCACAGAGTAAGAAACCCGTGGCGTTATCACGTGACAACGAACTGTCAACCACATTATAATTTTATTGGTGTAAGATAATGGTGTATGCGCAAAAGCCACAAGCTTTAGTAGATGTAATAACACTATAGCCACAAGCTTTTCTTGTAATAACTTGAGATGGTATATATTGTGCACATTCGAGCTAATGCCATCATAGCTTCGATTTTACGTACTCGCCTTACTTCATAAAGAGAGAAAGTATTGTAAACTGGTGACGAAAACATTGCATTTGTTTTTCAGCCGCCATGGAGTGTTTAGTTACCCCGGACTGCTTAAGTGCTTTTGATGAATGGGATGATTCAGAAGACACGTACGAGAGTCTTGATCACACAGAGGTAAGAAATACGTTATAAATTTTCTTGAAATAACTTTAGATGGTGTATATTGTGGTCATTCGAGCTAATGTTAACATAGTTTGGCGTTTACTTACTCGCCTCGGTAATCTGGTGAGGAAAATCGGCGATTTTTCGGCAGAAAACCTTTTAAAAAGTGGATAAATCTTGTTTCTATATGTAGTTCGACTGACGGCAAAGTGTGTCCAAACCCGATACTCCCTAATCGATCTGAACGAACTCCAGACTTTGCGGGTTTGAAACCGGTATTTTGAGTATAGGGGTACTTTACATGAAGCCTCAACATTTTAATTTTTTCCCCCTGAAAAATGGCTCCAACTTTCTTATTAAACTTTGTTCTCGGATATCATGAATGACGCTTAAGTCTGGCGTCACCTCGCAGCAAAAACATGCACTACACCAGTTGCGTTGCTTGGGGGGGCAGGGGGAGCGGTGCGCCCCGGGTGACACCATTTTAGGGGTGACACCAATTATAAAATTTTATGGTTCGAATTATATAATTTTAATGACTTATTTATGAATTATACAAGCATATTAATTAATAGTTATACAATTAAATTATATATGCTAAGAAAGCAAAGAAGAATAATGCAATGTAAAATGCGAAACTATAAGCAGTGAGCCCTAATTCTTCAGTGATCCAAGAGTCTCGATTTCGACGATTACTTTATCTTATCTTGTCGTTAATCTTGATAAAATAATCTACAAGTTATCTTTAATCCCGTGCAGATATACTTGTATTCTCATTAAATAATGAATAAAATATTCAAATATAGGTTTTTTTAATTTAATTTAGGGGGGGAAGGATTTTAGACGGTTTTAATGGAGTTTTCCGTTTCAAATAAACAATTCTGTGCTCCATTGAAAATGAACGGTGTACCATTGACAGATGTTAAGGCAACAAAATATTTAGGTCTCTCAATTCAGTCAAACCTTAAATGGAACGTCCATTTAAATGAATTGAACACAAAATTAAGTTCATTGCGCTATGCGTTCAGAATTCTCTCAAATTCAGTCAGCCTTCATACTGTTCGTTGTGTATACTTCGCGAATGTTCATTCCCGCCTGAGATATGGCATAATATTCTGGAGGCATGCATCTTATAGCTCCCAGACTTTTAGATTACAAAAACGAATTGTACGAATAATAACCAAATCCCACCCACGTGATTCATGTAAGCTTCTCTTCATTAATCTAGGAATTTTACCATTACCTTGTCTGTTTATTCACGAATCAGTGGTTTTTGTCAAAAATGACTTGCTTAAGGGCGGGAATATATTTTCAAAAAATGCCGATGTCTATTACTATAACACTCGACGTAGAAATCATATTCATCAGGTGACAGTGTCAATAGCTCATTACAAAAATTCACATACAATACATGTACATTATTTTACAATATTTTGCCAGATGACATTAAACGATTAAATTCGATAGAAAAGTTTAAATCGTTTGTGCTGCATAACTGTTTCTATACAATTAGAGACTGTACTGAGCATCACAAGGACAGTAACATTAATTTTAACAGTGATATTTAATGTATTATTTACCATTTGGACTGTATAATTCTAAACAATTTGTAACAAGTATTGTACCGCAGTTTCTGGGTCAATGACCCCCCATCTTGATCAGATTCTTCGTCCAGTTTCCCTGATCCATTGAGCAAATGCTGAGATGGCCCCCTTGTTTTGCTTCTGGACATAAATGTAACTTCATTATTTGTGCACGACGTCTAGAATTCAGTGGAAAATATGGTTATTCAAATTATCGTTTTCATGTTGCCGCGGCAGGAAGTATTATTCCTTGCCGGAGGACATAATGAATAAGAGCCCAATATTTATTGCTTATTTATCCTTGAAAATAGATTTTATTACATCGGAGCGGTTTTTTTGATTTTTGTTTGTTTGTTTTTTAGTTCAAAATTCAAGTAGTATACGACTTAGGGTAGGGATCACAGAATTTTGAAAACGTGCACAGAATTCACTTCTCCCCATATCACGTCATACACAATTTCAGCTGTTTTTTGACGTAAAATAAATAAGTAAATAAATAAAATAAATTAGTTTTGCCACGAGTGACACCAACTTAAGCTACGCTCCGCACTACATCAAAGGGACTACAGCCCAAAGTAGTTGATGCACCCGGAAACTAGCAACACTCAAACAACAAGACCTCACCAAACCATATGGAAAATTAAAGGCTAATGAAGTGCATTCCCGAATATTGCGCTCTTTTGGATTTCCCAAAAGAAGTTGGTGCTGCTAGCATTAACCTAGCCCATCTTCTAAACCCAGCAGCATCCACCTTGAACTCTCAGCTTACATTAATGGAAGTCAACGAATTTCGATCCAAAATTAAAGACAAACAAATAATTTCAAAAACATAGTTTCAAAAATTCGGGATTGTACAATTTAAAATCAGTTACATGCGTTCTTACGGGCTAACATACAGAAACATTTAAAATGTCAGAAAAAACACTACACCCTTCCCCAAATCTTAAGACTAATTTTAGGCTCTAGGGAAAAAACAAGTATTTTGGCCATTACTTTCCAATTTTAAGGCTGCTGAAATTAAAATCAATTACTACGTCCTTATATGCGAGTAATATACACAAGATCTTAAAAATCTATAAAAAAATAGGAGAAGCTGACGCAAATTTAAGGTTAATTTTAGGCTCTATGAAAACAATATTGTTTCAAGCCTTATTTTTAAAACGGCCGAAAAGTACGGCTCACTCCACAATATTTATGACAAGGGGGAGGATTTTGATGATCTAAAACTTCGCCAAAAATGATTAATAAAATTCTCTTAAATGTTTTTAAAATGCCCTAAAAGCAAAGAAAAAGGACGTAAGAACTTTGATCGAAACCAGTCCAGATGAACAAATCAGTCTGTTCGATACGTCACTAATGTAATCGAGGCTTCTTCTATTCGTTCAAACGTCTGAACTCAGCTTTCAGACGTTTGGTTTGATCTGTTCATTACTAGAAAATCTGTCTTCTGTCTCCTATCCCGAAATAGGCAATAACGACAATGGCGCTGATTGGGAGTCACAGAAACCTTACATTACATAAAACGGCTGACATAATTTCTAAGCAAAGAAATCGAATAGGCTACCCTAGATCAAATAGGCTACTTCATTCTATGGAGAACGTTCGTTGCAACTCGTAAATATTATTTGAAGCCGGTACCATTAAAATCGATGAAATAAGCGAAAAATGCGTTAAAAATTGCGGGAAAATGTCAAAAGTTACTTAATAGTCGAAATCAACGAAAAATGCAACAAAAATGGGTCATTTCTTTTTCATAAAATTAATTTCTATACTAAACGATATTATTCTTAAGTGAAAAGAAAAGAAAATTTATTAAAATCGGTCCCTTATTTATAACTAATGAAATGAAAGAATGTCCAAGGAAACAAATTAATAATGGCATGTCTTATAATTCATTAAATGATGATAATAACACAGTGTTAATAATAAAATAGGTTGTTGTTTTTTTGTTGTTTTTTTTTTCATTTATTTCTGCTTGGCCCGAAGGCCCTCAGCATCCGCGTACGATACAGTGATGTTATATGAATTACATTAACATTGATTGAGAAAACTTATAGACTTGAATACATTGAGTATAATACAATAATATAATATAATAGTATAATACAATGATGATAATAAATAATAATAATAATAATAATAATAATATAAATATTATTATTATTAGCAATAACATCAGTTACATTTGTATGAAACTCAGTGTTAAAGTTGACCGAAACAAAAAGATTAAAACAATATAAAGCAACGCATCCGTCGCTCACAGTACTCTCTCCCGTGCTTCTTGTGCAAGACAACTTAATTTCAGCCGTTGATGTATTATCCTGACATACGTTTGACCACATTTTTAGAACAATGAAAAACTCTGATACTCATTTCAAATATTTGGTTCATCTTTTATCCAAAAGCGTGTAGTGCTGAACTCTCCCATGGCTATGACGGGCGATGGAGGAAAAGTTACTTCAATACCGATCTAATTACGAAAAGGAGGAAAATTTACTTCAATAGAAATATAAAATTGGTAAATAGTTTTTTCGTTTAGTTAACTAAATATATATATATATATATATATATATATATATATATATTAATTCCATGAAAAATCGTTGATTATCTCTATTTAATAGCACGCGTGCAATTGAAAGTCCACTCTGCAAATAAAAAGTCGCACTTACCAATCAGAATTCAGAAAAGCAACGAAATCGTGTAATTAAGAAAATATAACATGGACGGCATGACAATAAGAAACTGTAACGGTTGGCGTACCGGACTCTTGTACCCCAGTTCGCGGGTTCAAACTTGATCGATGCCGTGGATTTTTAAGGGCGAAAAAACCTTCGCACTCTTTCCTTCGGAGGGAAAGTAAAGCCGGCTGTCCCATCTAGTAGATTTACTGCATGGAAGATCCCCAAAGATCCTAAATGAAGCCGCTGAGCTGAATTCAAATTACCTGTTTCGTCGCCCAAGTTAATACCTTCCTTCTCCCCTAGTTAGTGAAAGGAGCGTGGCGAAATTTGCGTGGTCAGATGGAAGAGCAAGCCTCATGGCCTGAGTCTCGCCACGCAAAATAAGGCATCAATACAATTAAATTCAAAACATGGATTCTGGGTACACTACGTCTTAAAGGATTTCCTCCCCTATATTTAGCAACTGGATGTATCCACATTTTTATGCTAGGGCACTCTAATAAGAATTTTTCTGCCGAAAATTCGCTGTTAGTATTCGCCTCTACTCCGTAGCGAGCAAGGCAGAGAGTGATGCACTGGTTCCTTCTTGTAGATCTTTCCTTCCTCTATCATCACCCCTTAATTACACACAGACACACAGTAACATGCAATATACTACCACACATGTCGGGAGACCGGTCGGGGCCTTAGAGCTTCTCCCGACTGTGGTGATGCCCCGCTGGTTGGGGAAATCCTGCAGGGGGGAGGGGGGCTAACTGGTTGGGGAAAACCCCGCTAGTCGACGGTAGGTCGGGGCCGGATCTGGCCATCCAGCGGGGGAAGACCACCACCATCTCCCGAGAAAGAACTTGCACTACACTTACGGGACTAATGACCTAAGATGTTGAAGCGCCCAGAATCGCTAACCAACGAACCAACCCAAATCGGCTGATGCGGTCCCAGAAGTGTGAGGCACAGGTTTTTTTTTTTTATATAAATCTGTAAATTCACAATCTGTTCAAGACAAGAACAATAAGTAAATATGCTGTTAGAAATTACAAACGTTCATGGAAATGTCACCCACTGGTGAACCTTTATAATATTACATCAACAAGCACATGTTGACAAAACAATTGGTGTTGATTTTATTACAGTATTATCACTATTGTCATTTTAAAATCTATTTGGCAAATCCAATGGTTTGAACTTTTTCAGTATTTTGACTTCAAAATTCTCCAGTAAGTTTATGACTAGCACATTATTATGGTTTTCTAGTTTGCTGACATATTTATGGCTAAAATTTTTAATTTCTTGTTGTACTGTTGGCATGTTAAAATCATTATGTAGCACATCGTTTCGGACGAACAAGGGAGCACTAGCAATGTCTCTCAGAACCTTGGATTGGAATCTCTGTATGGTTTGAATATTTGACCTGCCGGTTGAGCCCCAGAGCTGTATACAATATGTCCAGATTGGTTTCAAGAATAACTTGTATATTAAAAGTTTATTGTCTGTAGCCAGCACAGGTTTTCTTCTTAGCAACCGGTATAGTTGTTTGTACTTTATTTGTAGTTACTTGCGTTTGTGTAGAATATGTGCTTTCCATGTGAGTTTTCTCTCTAGGTGTACGCCTAGGTATTTGACAGCGGTTTCTTGCGGTAGATCATCATGATTTAGTTGTACGGGAGGACAAGTTCTTATTCATAGTGAAAGTGATTTGTTTCGATTTAATTTCATTTACTTTTATGCGCCAAGTATTAAACCATAGTTGTAGTTTGTCCAGATGAGCTTGCAGTAGTAATAATGCTTCTTCTGGTTCGTTGTCAGTTGCCATTATGGAAGTGTCATCGGCGAATGTAACCGTTACAGTATTCTCAGTGATAGGTAGATCATATGTGTATAGTACGTACAGAACTGGACCCAATACACTTCCTTGAGGGACGCCAGATTGTATTGGGTAGTGATGGGAATATTCGTTCTTATGTTTCACTTCAAACGATCGATTACTTAGATAAGACTTTAGGAGGACATGATAGGGATATTCAAGCATGTCCTTCAGCTTGTATAGCAATCCTTCATGCCACAGGTGTGAGGTATAACAGTTACAGTGGTGAAGTGGTGTAGTTTAACAGTTAGTGCGGCGCCCCGTTGCAGGTGCAGCTGGCTGGAGAAATCCTGGGGGGAACCGGTTAGGGAAAACCCCGCTAGTCGACGGTAGGTCGGGGCCGGATCTGGCCATCCAGCGGGGGAAGACCACCACCATCTCCCGAGAAAGCACTTGCACTACACTTACGGGACTAATGACCTAAGCTGTTGACGCGCCCAGAAACACTAACCAACGAACCAACCCAATTCGGCTGATGCGGTCCCAGAAGTGTGAGGTATAACAGTTACAGTGGTGAAGTGGTGTAGTGTAACAGTTAGTGTGGCGCCCCGTTTCAGGTGGCGCCGCGGAAGGTGAAGTTCCGCGCGGGCGCGCGCCGGGAGCTGCGGCGCGCGCTGCTGCGGGCGGCGGAGCGGGGCCGCGTGGCGGAGGTGCGGCGCGTGCTGGACGACGCGGGCGGCGCCGACGCCTGGCCCGACGCCTACCTGGTGGACGCGCTGCTGGTGGCGGCGGGCGACGCGGTGGTGCAGGCGCTGCTCGCGGCCGCGCCCGACCTGCTCCGCGGCAGCAGCGGCGCGTGCGCGCTGCTCGCCGCCGCCGCCGACGAGGACCCCGCGCTGCTCGCCACTGCTCCCCCGGGGCACCGCGCACGGGCACGCGGCCGGCGTGCGCCTGCTGCTGCGCCACGGCGCCGACGTCAGCGCCAAGGTACGCACCCCCCCCCACACACACTCGCTCTTCGTACGCGTGGCTCTGAATGAAGGCTCCCGCACACCGACGCGGAAGATTCGCCGCCTACGCGGATTGGCCGCATCGGAAGATTCGCGTTACGTGTTGCCTTATGAGCATGTTCTGACCTGCGCGGCGAGCGAGCGTCGCGGCAGGGGATTGGCAGCGTTTAAGGCTCCCACAGACCGACGCGGAAGATCCGCAGCCTACGCGGATTGGCTGCAGCGGAAGTTTCGCGTCACGTGTTCCTTATGAGTACGTTCCGGCCTGCCTTACCTTTTGCTTACCTAAAATAGGCAAAAAGGCACTTACTTTTAATAAAATAGCAATGAAAAAAGACATTTATTCTAGCTAAAGAAGGATGCCAAAAGATGTGTAAACAATGAAAAATCACATTCAAAAAGAAGTATTGTAAAAAAGAATAAAAATGTGAATTATATTAATTATTCATAACTCTAAAATTTACATTCGCTCTGACGTGTAACGCCCAACACCTTGATCATTTACGTGTAAAGAAACTATCTTCTCTTTGTAATCTTAAATGCTCTCACAGACCGACGCGGAAGGTCCGCAGCCTGCGCGGATAGGCCGCAGCGGAAGTTTCGCGTCAAGTGTTGCCTTATGAGCACGTTCAGACCTGCGCGGCAGGCGAGCGTCGCGGCAGCGGATTGGCAGCGTTTAATCGGCGGCGAAGTTTGGAACTCAGACGCGTTTCTTCCGCTGCTGTTCGAGTTTCGTGGAAGTCCGCTCGTGATCGGGAGTCTTCGCTCCCGTCTGGGTCGAGCGACCTTGCCAACCGTCACCAAAGGCTGACTCCGAATAGACGCTCCGCAGTGAACGGTCCCGCGAATTCCGCGGCCGCGTCTAGCTCGGAACTTTCCGGGCCGTACCCGCAGCGGATCTACCGCGCCGGTCTGTCGGAGCCTTAAATGTTCCAAATTCTACGGTATACGAAGGTGGTAAATGTGTGATTTTTTGTCAAAGAATGTGTGACGGGAAAATGAATTTACAGTCTTTGGCAATTCCTCTAATAAGTAGAAAAACTATCTGCTACTGGTTGGTTGGTAATTACACAAACTCTGCCTACGGGCATGTTGCAGTGTCTACCGGTTATTGAATGTTCTCACAAATATGACTCCTTGCTTATTTAAAACTCCTTGTTTTGATGAAAATATCCAACTGATTTGTCGGAGTTGGGTTGTGTCTGGAGAGACGCCGAGTAGAGTAAAGCACTTTCTGAAACATAAGCCAACTTAATGAGCTTTAGTCTTTACGAAATTGCGCATGTTAAATAAACGAATTTTGCACATCTAATAAATAATGTAAATTGAATTAAGGAAATTCTCAATTCGTTGACAAAATATATTGTAATTTCGTAACTGGATTTCTTGAAGTATATAAAAATATGTCGCATTAGCCTCGAGTAATTTTATGTTTAAAATTGCTTATTCTTCCACAAAATCTCCGTCATAAGGATAGATTCAAAGAAAAAATACTTAGGGAAATGAATAAAACAGTAAATTAGTATAGCATAGCATTTTGAATGCGAGAAACATCCATTCGTTTGAATTAAATTTGTTCTATCACAAGAATTACGAAGGTAAGTCAATAAGTATCTGCACCCAATGTTTATAATGGATACAACAGTACAGAATTTACAATGAGACCTTTTTAACACAGACACCATGGTTTTCAATTCATCCGGTCCACCATAGCACTTTCTAGCTTTCTGATGCCCTCGGAACACTAGTTTTTTGATTCTCAGCTTCTTGCACAAATAGATGGTAATTAGACGTGACAACACCATAACTGTATCTAGAATGCTCTGATTCTTCGAAATACAGATTTTCAAGAGCTTGGGCAGCGGTATGTGGATGAGTGTTGTATTGAAAAAAATGTCTTCATTATTCCTCTCGGCGTATTCATGTGCAGAACCTGACTGCATATGGTTTGCCACTTCGTCAATAGTTTACTCATCGCTTATTCAGAATCAGGGCACGGACTTGCTCAATATTGTGTCAGTCGTGGATGAGGCAGATCTTGATCTTTTCTCATCCTGTATGTTTGTTGAACTGCTTTTAAATGGTTTACTCCAATGTTGAACTCTTCGCCAATAAAAAATTTTGCACCCACATTGTGCTGAAAGCCTCCGAAAGATTTTAGCTTTTCGTAAACTCCCAGATCACAAAACCCGACTACGAAACCGTTTTTTTTTTCTTCTGGAAACGGAGAGTAGAGCAGGGAGATTTACATCGTATCAATTGATCGGAACATTAGGTGAAACTTAACGCTGAAACATAACGCTGAAACTTATCATAAGGCAAGCGTACGATACCATCGTAAAACTAGGAAGTGTACATTGCTGTACAGTCAACCTATAGACAAATAAAATGAAAGTGCAGATATTTACTGACTTACGCTGGTACATTGCATTGCAATTTTATCATGTTAAGCGAACAATACCTTCTTTTCCAGGCGGATAGTGATCTGTCGCCGCTGCACTTCGCTGCAGTGAGCAACAACGCAGAGTGCGTGGAGATGCTGCTAGACAGCGGAGCAGACGTCAACGCCAGCGACCAATGGGGACGCAGCCCCCTTTACTGGGCGGCCGACAAGGGCGCCGCAGCGAGCGTCAAAACGCTGACAGCGCGAGGCGCCCATCTCAACCTCCGGGGTCTGCGTCAGCTCACTCCGCTCTTATCGGCTGCCAAAGCCGCCCCTGAAACGGGCTTGCCCGCGCCGTGTTCCAATGTCAGGCCAAACCCAGCGGCAGATCACTTGGAATGCGTTAAGGAACTCATCAGACGAGGGGCGGATACCAAGGCTACCGACGAAGACGGACAGAACGCTTTGTTTTATTCTATTAGATGGGGTGCTAGGCAGATCTTCGATTACCTCATAGATGGGAAAGTAGATCTTTCACAAACGGATAACGAGGGAGAGTCACCTTTACACTGCGCGGTTTACGATGGGAAGATCGAATTCATATGTGATGTCATAGCTGCGGGAGTCGATATAAACTGCAAGCGAAACGACGGGAAGACCCCGTTGCATAGAGCCGTCCAATCGTGGAACAGAGAGACTACCAAGGCATTACTGGATGCAGGTGCGGACCTTCACGCGAAGGACAACGACGGTTGGACGGCTCTCCACATCAGCGCCAGCTTGGGCCAGCCCGAGATGATGGCGCTGTTGTTCGACAACGGTTGCGACATCACCGTGACGACGCACGCGGGCCTGACCCCGCTGCACCTGGCCGCGTGCACCGACAGGTGCGAGTGCGTGACGCAGCTGCTGGAGCAGGGCGCGCGCATCGACGCGGCGGCGGGCGACGGCAAGACGGACGCCGCGCAGACGTGGAGCTCGAGCTGCCTGGAGGAGCTGCTGCACCGCGGCGCCGACATCTTCGCCCGGGACCACGAGGGCTGGACGGCGCTGCACAGCGCGGCCCACGCGGGCGTGCTGGAGCCCATCAAGTTCCTGCTGCTGCAGGGCTTCGACGCGGGCGCGCGCACGGCGGCGGGCAAGACGGCGCTGCACCTGTGCGCGCGCGCAACGACCACGCCTGCGCGAGCCGCGCGCCTGCGCGTGCCGGTGAACGCGCGCGACGCGCAGGGGCGCACGGCGCTGCACGAGGCGGCGCGCGGCACCAACGAGGACGTGGCGCGCGTGCTGCTGGAGAGCGGCGCCGACCGGCGCGCGCGCGACGCCGAGGGCCACGCGCCGGCCGACCTCGCCATCACGCTGCCCATGCAGCGCCTCATCCGCCGCTGGGCCGTCGCCGCCTGACCCGCCCACTTCTTTCTACACAATGGGGAATCAAGTGGCTACGTCATCTATGATAATTCCAAAAGCGATAATAAACAAAAGAATTTGGGTTGCTGTGAGCAAATGTTCGCTATAATAAAAATATAAATTAGGTTCGGTGGAATATAGATTAACAGATGTATAAACCTCTAAAGAGATCTAATGTGGAAAAATCTACGAAAGGAAAATGCCTTTTATGTAGTCATAATTGTGTTTGATCATAATTGTGTTAAACGTAGCCCAGAGAATGATGCATAACATGGCATGTCGTGAAAATCTAGTCCCTTCTGAAAAATTGTGATAGAAAGGACCTTTGAAAATTACGTATCTTCCCCCAAATGGGTGTGTTGCAATATTCGTCTGCTGCCATCGGCCACCTCCAGTCAGGGCGTTTCTTACATTTTACATACAAATTGGTTTTTGTAGAGAATGGGAAATGAAGTGGCTATGAAATGGCATGATCTATGATAATTCAAAAAGCGATAATAAACAAAAAAATTTGGGTTGCTGAAAGCAACTATTATGTAGTACTTATCGCTATAATTATGGCTCATCCGTCGCTGCATGACACGGCACGCTCACCAAATGCGGAGCGCCCTTAAGAGTAATGATTTTCTCGTTACTCATCTCGCCAGGAAAAATCGTGAAATTGTAACAGCAAATATTGGTACCTTTTGATGAAATTGTGCATTTCGTTCCTTGTCAATACAAATTCACCAAAGATATTTTGTGTTTTGAACTTATGTATACATATTAATATTCTTTGTATTAATATATTGTTCGTAAGAGAATATATGACTGTACTTGGAACAGTACTAGTTTATTCGCTTTTCATGATTTTGTTTCCAGATTTTCTACTTGTTACCTATCTAACATACTGGGCATTCATTTTGTGGGGTGATAGACACACAATTTTACATAAAATGATCGAGTGGTATTTTGAAAGAGGAAACCACAGTACTCAGTTACACAACTGTAAACATTGAGGCCCAAGCGAGATGCAGATCCGCGATATCTTCGACTGAGGCCTCCACAGCACGCCTTCTTTAGCCGTCGCCACAAAAATTAATGAACGTTTTTCAAAATCGCAGAGCTTTGAATGAGGCCAGATGGACAGGGGTTTCTTCAGATTGAAAAAAATTCATACCTATAGTTTAGGCGCAACTGTTGTTCCCAGACAACGGACGTTTTGAAAAAAAAGCCATTTTTTCCGTTATCAGCGAACCCAAAACGGGTATAAAATCTCCAAATCTATTTTCCGCTGCATTACATAACTTCCTCTATACTAGGTATATTACTTCGTATATACGTACGTATACGAGAAAGTAAAAACTGCCCCAGAAAACGCTCAATGTTACAACCATTAGCCAAAAGGTAGGCGTTTCCTTTTCTCAGTGTGGCCGAAGCAGTGCAGCCAGCACATCGAAGAGTAACAAGGACAGAATAAGTGTTTTCTCTTTTTTCCAACTAAAATTAGCCACATTCTCTCAGCCCGAAATCTGAGGGAACGCAGCCGGGGGTTGCTAATAGTGAAGCCGAAGGTATTTCATGCGTTGCCAAATTGTGGGAATTATGTTTTGGTATTGTTGACGTAATGGCAGTCATCTCCGTCAACTTAATATTTTTATTTACAGAGCCGGTTTTCGACGGCTTTTCCGTCATCAGTTTCGCTGTGTGTGGGAAAAAAACAGTACCTCGACTTTTGTCATACAATGAGACTGGTGATGTATTAAGTTGTATAGTAATAGTTATATATAGTTAAGTGTATATAATATATTAAGTTGATGGAGATGACTTCCATTATTTCTTCACAAGTTGCCAAAAGTTTCCAGACATGGGTTGCGAGTTAAGACCCGGTATATGCGAGTAGCGGTCGGCTGCTCTGATCCGTAGTTTCCCGTGTTTTTTCCGGTCAACCCCAGGCGAATGGCGGAGCAGTATCCTACCAAACGGGCCACAGACCGCGCGCGATCTTTCCTTCCTCTTCCTTGTCCTTTCCTCTCCCCTTACACACGCACTTACACTAACATGCCCTACACTACCATATATTCCGGGAGAACGGTCGGGAGCATAGAACTTGTCTCGGCTGGGGCGGTGCACCGCTGGTGGGAGAGTCCTGGTTAGGGGGAAACCCCGCTAGCCGACGGTGGGTCGACGCCGGATCTCGCTATCCAGCGGGGGAAGATCACCGCCATCTCCCGAGAAAACATGCACTACACTAACGGGAGTAATGACCAACCAGCAGATTGACGCTCCTGGAAACACGAATCAATCAAACAGACAATTAATTAGTGGGGACAAATGATACTGGCTCGTGAGACGGGCAGATAAGCCAAAGTAGGCACTTAAGCCTCTGAGTTCGAAACCCCCGTAGGGCATAAATGTTTTCAGAAGAGTTTGTGATGTGGGGGCATTCCGACTCACTCCTATATTACATCTACACTAAAATACGTGTATAATATCTTGTCCTGATACGCAACTATCTGAAATCTGTGTGTTTAATTGTGGAATTGATCCCAGAACATTGGTGCAAGTACCGAAGAGATGCAAAGGTATGCCATGAGCAAATAATTGATGATTAAGTAAATGGTCTAGATGTGCCAATGTTGGCGAAGTGCTCCGGCGTTCTTCATTGGGAATGTTGCCAGAGCAGCGGTAGATACCGCGTGAAGCCCTGGTATGTTTTTTAGTGCCAATAGATGGCAGCTAGAAGAGAGTGAAGCAAAACTGAAAAGATATTTCAGCGTGGGATATACAGAGAGAAGTTTGCTCATCAGCCAATATTTCAAAGACCCACAAAACATGACTTCTGATTACACAGAATGTTAGAGGAAGTAATTTACTACAGACAAGGACAAAATATATCTACTTTTTCGGCTTCATGGCCCCACTATATGAGTTTTTCTGCCGAAAAATTCGCTTTTTTGCTGCATTACAATACTTTAAACGATGTAGAAAGTGAAAAATGGGACTATTTGATGGAGATGTTTATAGTAAAGATGAATGTTTTGAGTTAAATCTCAATATAAATATATTTCATTTAATATTTCATAAACCCTCAGGAGGATACTAGTTTCGGGGGAAATTTTCCCATCATCAGAGGTGCTATAACCATGACATTTAGGTAACGTTGCCAAAGGAATTGTGAACACATTAAAAGTATGGGAATAAAAACCATCATAGTTTGTTGGGGAAAGTTTCTCCGAAACCGGTGTGGTTCTAAGGTTTATAATGTAATATTTATTAAAACATATTTTGTTGTGGTTGTGATTACCTCAACACATTCATCACTAATAAGAATTACCCCAAATCGACTAAAAATACTTTGCAATTTATGGATTGAAGGTCTGGAAAACGAGACAGACATTTTTCTCTCTTACCCTAACTTCGTAAGAAGAAGTATTGCAATCGTGCACCGGAAAACGAGAAATTTCGACAGAAAAATTCTTATTGCCGGGTCCTGGTAACGAAAAAATGGATACTTTTTTTCCTGTAACACGTTGAGTAGTCAGAATCCGTTTTGAGGATCCTTGAATTAGAAAAATCGAGCAGAACGTCTGTATGCCCGTCTGTCTGTCGCTGTGTGTTATCAATGGGGCCCGGATTTTAATGATCTAAAATCAGCGAAATATGCAACCCTTTATGATCTAAAACCTATATAAATATGACCTTAAAAAATAAAATATGACATTATACAAGTTAATTTTTTTAAAATTCCAGTTAATTTTTTAGGTATAAGAAATACAAAATTCACTCGAGAATAGATTGTGCGTGTGGTATATATGGTTTGCAGTCTTTGGAACTAACTAGCATTTAAAAAAATGCTTGTGTCTGTAAAATTGTCTTCAAATGTTGCGGCATTTTCAGAAATTATATATCTTATTTTGCACATTGTAGAATATCCAGGATCTCGCTTAAGAACACTCAGCAATTTATTGTACACTTTTTCAGCCACGTGACCAAAAGCTCGACCCAACTCACTTCGTTCAAATTCACTTAGGTTTCAAATAATCCTTTGTGGTATATTTTTTTTTAAATTTGTGACAATATCACCTGCTGATATATTGTCATGGCAGACACATTTTGAAGCCTTTTATTCTTGAGTCCTTAAAAATATGACCTATGTATGCATTTATGGCAAACGTTGGCCAAAATATGACCTTCTACTAAAAATGGTGTAAATAGGAGATGATATGCACAATAAAAATACGTTTTTCAAATCGAAAATACCTGGATTCGTGCATAAACTGTTTTAAAATTGACCGGGAGGTTCAGAAAACATATATGACTTTTCATTAAAATCCGGGCCCTTGTGATCAACGCTAGAGTGTAAACCGTTCAGCCAATTGTCTCCGAAATTGATATACATCGATCGATTTATATCAACTCGAGGCCCTGTGAGTTTGAAACAGATATTTTGATTTTTGGAGGTAATTTACATGAAGCCTTGACAATATTTTCAAAGTTTTCTCAAATATGACCCCAATTTTTTTGATTTATCCTTGAAAATAGATTTTATTACATGGGAGTTTTTGTTTTTTTTTCTCCCCTTCAAAAATTCAAAATTTAAGTAGTATATGACTTAGTGTACGGATCACAGAATTTTGAAAATGTGCACACAATTCACTTTTCCCCATAGCACGTCATACGCAGTTTTTAACTGTTTTTTTTGACGTAAAATAAATAAATAAATAAATTTAACGTTCTCCTCTGATAGCGAACAAGACGCTTAAAAATGGGGTATGTTTCATTTTTGTAGAAATCTCAATTATATTTCGAAAATATTCTCCTCGTATGTATTAACGTACGGCTTTTAAGTTGCTCTAGTCCCATTTTCGGCGATCTCTATATTTTCGAAAATCGCAAAGAGGTAAAATGAAAACTATAAATTTTAAAACACAAATCTTTGTCTTACGAGTAAATGAAAATAAATATGAGTAAATGAAATCTGTTCTAAAAACTCAGATCTTTAAAAAAGTTATGTAATTTTTTTTTTGAAAAACCGAAATGTTTGGACAAACTTCTGTTTGAAGATAATTCAAACAATAAAAAACATGTTCTTAAAAAACACTCCAAATTTTTCGTCAACTATTTTCCACGTATAGAACAAGAAACGCTTAAAAGAAGACATTTTCGACGAACTCACTGAATTTTTGAAAATTGAAAATCGAGAAATAAGTCGCTGTCGGAGCACATACTTCGTTTTTAAATTCTTCACGAATGTAGAAATATGTAAATATACTGACAATAAGACAATAATTATTAATTTCAACTGCCACCTGTGTTTACAAAATTTAACACTCGCCGCTTTTTCTAGACCTAATGGCGTTAAAAACCATTTACCATACTCCACAAAAAGACAGAAATCATCTTACCCACTTGTACTCCTCACTCACCATAACTCAAAGTAATATTTTCTGTGAAATTATAATAATGAAAAAAATCTCTTCTACTTACATTTTGGTGGCAAGCGTTCCAGTAATGAGCACCGTTTTCATTTTGATTGGCAATTGTTTCCGTGCACCTCTACTGCTGAGATCATTCGTCCCGTAGTGTGCGTGTGTAGTGAATGCTTTTCATGGGAGGTCGCTGTGATCTTCCCCCGATGGGTGGTGAGATCCGACGCCAACCGACAAGCAGGATTTCCCCATCATTTCCCTCCAGAGGTCAGCACCTCATCCGGGACAAGCTCCCGCTGAGTCTCCCGACATATGCGAGTGAAGTGCATATAGGTGTAAGAGTAAGAAAGGGATGAGGATAGGACAAGGAAGATCCCGCATAGCCTATAACCCTTTTTTAGGGCACATCTCCGGCATTGTCCTGGGATAGACCGGTGAAAAAAAGTACTTATCAGCCCAGCCGGCCGCTCTAATTATTCTCTTCGACGAGACTTCCGTGGCCAAATAGATTTAACGCTATCATCCCGACAAGTAACAATGCGGCGGTCATGACTAGGGGACGGATTCCCATATAATTACATGTTTTTACGGGAACTCGATACCTGCATTGAATAATATTTTTAGGGTTTACTAGATATTCTGAATGAATTAGAACTATTTTTATTTTATTTTGACATATTTTGGAATAATTACTTATTTTGGAATAATTACATATTTAACCTATTCTTATATATTTCGTTACATTTTCGTAAATTTTATACGTCGAAACATTTCAGATGCGCGTTTGCAATTTATGTTACGAAATCTTTCGCACGAACCAAACGTAATGTTGCTGCGCACCTACGACCACCATATCTTCCCCATGAATTGTCAAACCTACCCTTCCCTACCTCCCCCCCCCCCGCTTACTGCGTACTTGGAGAAAAGGATGAGCGGACTTTATAAACAAAAGTAATTTCAACCACGTTCTTGCTAATGTTTCAACATCACATTCCTTACTCGATCGAAAACTAATAAATATTTTCTTACACAAAATTGTCTTACCGCGTTATTCGATTTGGGGGGGGTATATTGCCTTTAATGTTCTCCGCAGGGATCCATAACTGGCTACTTGAACACCAGTTCATAAACATTGTAATATACTATGAGCGTGTTTTAAATTTCGAATAAAGTTTTAAGTGGTGAATCTTCTATTCTTTTTTGTGGTGAAATCTAGTGTACAATTTCTTCTGTAGAGGTAGAACCTACTTGCAGCCACTCCGAATCCTTGTTAAGAACTGATCGGTGACGTCCATGCTCGGAAAAGGTTTGTAGACAACAATTTTAAACACAATAATGAATTTTTATTTTACATATTTTCTATTTTTTCTTACATGTTTTGGAAAAAAAAATAAGCACATATTTATGTACATATTTTGGATTTTGTATTACAGTAAATTCCGTTCCCTAGTCATGACTTACGCTACGTACAATGACAAGTCACTGTTAATCCAGATAAGGCTCACTGGATATAAAACAAAGAATCATTTCGACCTACTCAATCCCTACTGCTTCTTATTAACGAGCTAATAAATCCGTAAGTGATGGGTAATGTTTACTCATTGGTGACATGAGAGAAGTAAGTGTGCACTGCCTCCACCCGCAGAAGGCCCGGCCATTGAGCCTGGCTGTCCATTGACGGAGCGACGTGCTAACGAGCAATGCGCGGCCGGGGGCTGCCAGGCTGTATAATTAGTGCGACGAGAGCGGGCGCGGCGCCCACCAGACGACGGGGCAGGGGCAGGGGCAGGGGCAGGTGCGCTTTGCCAAGGGTCTCTGACCCCCGTTCCGGGCCAACTCTCTCTGTCTCTCTCTGTATCTCTCTGTCTCTCTCTGTCTCTCTCTCTGTCTCTCTCAGTATCTCTCTCTGTCTCTCTCTCTGTCTCTCTCAGTATCTCTCTGTATCTCTCTCTGTATCTCTCTCTGTCTTTCTCTCTGCTCTCTCTCTCTCTCTTTCTTTTTTCTTTTTTTCTTTGCGGCACCAACTGTTAGCGTTTACGGTTATCGGGCTGTTATACCCAAGTTTGCGGGTTCAAACCCGATCGAAGCTGTGGATTTTTAAGGACGAAAGAATCCTTCGCACGCCTTCCTTCGGATGGGAAGTAAAGCCGGCTGTCCCATGTTAGTAGATTTACTGCATGGAAAAGATCCTCAAGCCTAAATGAAGCCTCTAAGCTAAATTCAAATTTGCCTGTTTCGTCGCCCAAGTAATACCTTCTTTCTCCCCTAGTAGGTGAAAGGAGCGTAACGAAATTAGCGTGGTCAAGACAGAAGAGCAGGCCTCATGGCCTGAGTCTCACCACGTTAAATAGGCATTCTCACCTCTCTGTCTCTCTCCCTCTTTCTCTCGCCCTGCGAGCTGTGGCGATCACGAACTGTAAGATACCTGAACGAGATAAAACGCGGCTCAAACGAACATTGTTTGCAGTCAAAAGAATTCGTCATAAACTCAAAAATACTTTTGAAAGAAATGTATTAAATATAATTATTAATGCATGCAAGGAGAATGCGTGGTAAATTAAAAAATGTGCATTACGAATTTCGGCCCCTCGAAACTATATCTAAATTTCAATAAACAGAAAAAACCTTCAATTTGTTAAATTCTCTCTGATTGTTATGCTGGATATGCTCGTCTTCCATAATGTATCTACTAGGGTGGGGTTATGCGATGTGTTAAGAATCTTCGCTAAAGCAAATAAATAAATAAACTCCCTTCTCTGGGAGAGGGCAGTGGTAATTCTCATGCTCCTGTAGCTGATAGCACGACTCAGATTGCCGGTAAGTTAGTTGATTTTGTCACACAATATAGGGCAAGTCAATAAATAAGTCGCATAACGTAATTGAGACAAAAATAATCAAAGTAACTTTCTGACATTAATTGCGTTTTCCCACATAATCATCTTATACATTCAGGCACTAATCCCATTTCATTACAAGTCCTTGAAAGCCAGCGGCAAAGAAGTCCTTTGGTTGCTGTCGCAGCCAACGTGTAACTTCATAGATTACGGCATCATCTGTATCAAATTGACGGCCACCCAAATGATGTTTTAAGTGTCCAAACAGATGAAAATCACTGAGGACTAAGTCAGGGCTGTACGGTGGATGTTCCAAGCGTTCCCAATGAAATGTCCGTAACAGCTCCTGCGTTGGTCTTGCTGTGTAAGGGCAAGCTTTGTCATCCAGACGAATCAAACCCTTTGACAGGAGTGGTGCATCGAATGGCTTGGAGTTCCCGCATAGTGGTGCAGTACGACGCGGCATTGACAGTTTCACCATGAGGCTGGAACGTCTGCAGTACTGCAGAATTGACCCCCCGCAAATTTTAATTTCTTTTTGATTATTAATTAAGAAGACCTTCCCACAAAATCTATCTACTGAAATTAAACAATTTGTAAGCATACCGTATATAGGATCCATATCTAAAAAGATAGGAAATATATTTAATAAATATAACTTTAAGGTAGCTTACAAAACTCACAACACACTACAAACTTTATTTCCCAGCAACAAACCCCCTGTACCCATGAAGGAAAAAAGTGGAGTCTACATATTAAAATGTAATAGTTGCAATTCTGCATATGTGGGACAAACAGGTAGGAAGTTCTCCTGTAGGCTAGAGGAACACCTCAGATCTTGGAGACTGAAACAAGATCATTCCACATTTGCCAACCACCTTATTCAAAATAACCACTCTTTCGATCCTGATACTAATTTCAAAATTCTACATTTCGAAAATAAAGGTACCAAATTAAATATATTAGAAAATTTAGAAATCTTAAAATTATGCAAAAATCCCAACCTTTTATGCCTCAATGAGCAATCCATAGTAAAATCCAGCCCTATCATAAATTTATTAATTGACTAGCTTTACCATACGTTAATTTCCTCCCTTACCTTCCCGCAGTCTGCTTCCGTACAGCGTACGATCAAAATGGCGTCATACTTTGACGACTTTCCATGAAATTATGCGTTTAATGTGTTAATTGGGTAAGTACTAATTTTAAATAATTATTTTATTGTTCACTGTTTATATATGATTTTGTTGACGTTAATACATGTGTAATTTGTTTATGTACTTAATTGTAAATTGTAGAACCACTGAAGATGGGAAGAGTGTTCCCGAAACACGTGTCTGGCTATATGTAATCATATTAAAATTACATCTAATACTATTGTAGTAGATACCTCATTGACCCCAGATAGTTTATCATGGAGTACCACAAAATCTCCGCTGCCACCACAGAATAATGATAAGTGTGAAATAATTCATCTCCATTAGCTGCACAAGGTCTGTTCAAAAACAAAGGGACCAAGTAAAATATAAAAATATGTTTATTCTTTAAACACTATTATTAGCTCTGTGCTATTGCATCAGAGGTGAATTCGCTCTCCTCTGCTCGCCAGCGTGACAATGAGATTGTCACAGAGTCCGCTAGTTTCGTGCAAATAAATGACTTGCTACAGTAATATTTCGGCCACCTCTTTGCGGGCGAAGCTACATTATTTATGTAAAAATCTCTCCGACTAGTTGATGTATTTGATTAGAAAAAATGCTATTTTGTGCTAATCGTGTATAAATGAGTATAAACAACCTGTAACAACTATTGTATTACAGCTTCCGGGTCAATGACCCCCATCTCGATCAGGTTTTTCGTCCAGTTTCCCTGATCCATTGAGCAAATGCTGAGATGGCCCCTTGTTTTGCTTCTGGACATAAATGTAACTTCATTTTCTGTGCACGTTTCTAGAATTAGGGAAATAAATTATTCAAATTATCGTTTCCTGTTGTCGCGGCAGGAAGTAAAAGAGCCAAATTTATTTTATTTTCCTTAAAATTTTGGGCAAAATTCAAAATTTATTGCTTATTTATCCTTGAAAATAGATTTTACTACATCGGAGTTTTTGTATTTTTTTTCTCCCTTTCAAAATTCAAAATTTAAGTAGTATATGACTTAGTGTAGGGATCACAGAATTTTGAAAATGTGCACACAATTCACTTTTCCCCATAGCATGTCATACGCAGTTTTTAACTGTTTTTTGACGTAAAATAAATAAAAAAACAAAATAAATATTACCGAGGTATCTGTTCTTGCTAGTGTATCTAATACTTTATTTTCATCCACTCTTAAATTTCCATGCAATAAACCAAACATTGAGACCGAGAACAGTGGCATGTACGGCCTGTCACATGAGCGTTACGTTGACGCACGTCGTAGATTAATACTATCGCGGAACAGCCAAAGCGCTCGTGTGCCGTTTCGCGTAAGATACAGTGTTATTCTACAACGCGCATTAACGCGCGTGTGCAAGGGCCAGGGAAGTGCCAACTATGATTTCGTGTTGCGTTGAAACAATAGAAGATCCTTCACACAGATGTTTTGTGATTGAACATGGTTGTTAAGTGCAACAGCACCTGTTAGAGATTTTTTTACTTAGCTGTGAAGAAAAAATATTTTTAAATTTGTTTTAAGATTATTGCTCATAATGACTTTTAATTAACTTTTGTAATTATTTGTTCAGCCAGACAATTGTGAAAAATTAAATTCCTAAAATGTGCTTATCAACTTTTCAAAAAGCTGAATAATGAAGTTTATAACAACATTCAAATCCGGAGTGATTTAACTGTAAAACCACATCTGGAAAGGTGAACACTAATAAACTACACAATATTTAAATTCTTGGTTCATAAATTGAAAACTTCACGGTATCATTTGGTCAAGGAGAGCTATTAGATCATTTAAGTGCAATTTGTCAAATGAACCATTATCCTGTTCAAAGGACTGAGTATGCACTTAAGTGTTCAGTTCGTAAGGGCGTAACATTACTTTTGGGGGAATTTACTATTTTCATTCAATGATATATATTCCCTATTTACCAGCATCAAAAAGTGTTTGTAGAACGTCAGTTCCAACAATTCATGAAATAAGATGTAATTGAGAAGGCAAACGGAAATTATGGAAGACGAAATAATTTTTAGTCTATATTTCTCACAAACAACGTATTAATACAATTAATATTAACAAGAGTACAATAGTACAAAACACACAAAAAATCTTTGGTGAACATGCATTTGCAAGCATTGAAAGGAATGCACAGTAACAGTTCCATTAAAAGGCAACAAGGTTCGCTGATAATGTTCCACGATTTTTCTTCTGAAGATGAGTAACAGGAAAAACATTATCTTTACAATACGTAAGACTATAATACAAATCACAGGCAGCAAGGAACTTATTATTAATCATTTTTTTCTCTCTCCTGGAGGACCTGACGAATATTGCAACACACCCATGTGGGGGAAGATACGTAATTTTCAAAGGTCCTTTCTATCACAATTTTTCAGAAGGGACTAGATTTTCACGACATGCCATGTTATGCATCATTCTCTGGGCTACGTTTAACACAATTATGATCAAACACAATTATGACTACATAAAAGGCATTTTCCTTTCGTAGATTTTTCCACATTAGATCTCTTTAGAGGTTTATACATCTGTTAATCTATATTCCACCGAACCTAATTTATATTTTTATTATAGCGAACATTTGCTCACAGCAACCCAAATTCTTTTGTTTATTATCGCTTTTGGAATTATCATAGATGACGTAGCCACTTGATTCCCCATTGTGTAGAAAGAAGTGGGCGGGTCAGGCGGCGACGGCCCAGCGGCGGATGAGGCGCTGCATGGGCAGCGTGATGGCGAGGTCGGCCGGCGCGTGGCCCTCGGCGTCGCGCGCGCGCCGGTCGGCGCCGCTCTCCAGCAGCACGCGCGCCACGTCCTCGTTGGTGCCGCGCGCCGCCTCGTGCAGCGCCGTGCGCCCCCCCGCCGCCGTGCGCGCGCCCGCGTCGAAGCCCTGCAGCAGCAGGAACTTGATGGGCTCCAGCACGCCCGCGTGGGCCGCGCTGTGCAGCGCCGTCCAGCCCTCGTGGTCCCGGGCGAAGATGTCGGCGCCGCGGTGCAGCAGCTCCTCCAGGCCCGATCGGCGTCTGCGCGGCGTGTGCACGCCCCGGTGCAGCGGCGTCACGCCTGCGGCGGTCGTCATGGTGATGTCGCAGCCATTGTCGAACAACAGCGCCATCATCTCGGTCTGGCCCAAGTTGGCGCTGATGTGCAGCGCCGTCCACCCTTCGTTGTCCTTGGCCAGAACGTCCGCTCCCGCGTCCAGCAGCTCCTTGGTGCTGTCCGTGTTCCACGATTCGATGGCTCTGTGCAGCGGAGTCTTCCCGTCGTTTCGCTTGCAGTTTATCCCGATCCCCGCAGCCATGAGATCGCGCATGAACTCTGTCTTTGCACTGTACGCCGCACAATGCAACGGAGACTCGCCCTCGTTATCCTTGTGCGATAGATCTACCTTCCCATCTATTAAGTAATCGAAGATCTTCTTAGCACCCCATCTAATAGAATAAAACAAAGCGTTCTGTCCGTCTTCGTCGGTAGCCTTGGTATCCGCCCCTAATCGGATGAGTTCCTCGACGCATTGCAAGTGATCTGCCGCTGGTTTGGGCTCGACTCGCCAGTACGGGTACGGCAAGCCCATGTCGGGGCAGGCTTTGGCGGCCATTATCAAGGGTGTCATCTGCCGCGGGTCTCTGATGTTGGGGTCGGCGCCTCGCTCAATCAGCGCTTTCACGCATTCCACGGTGCCCTTGTCGGCGGCCCAGTGAAGCGGCGTGCGCTCCGAGTCGTCGTG
The DNA here is from genome assembly GCA_964035755.1 of Teleogryllus oceanicus. Taxonomy (NCBI): domain Eukaryota; kingdom Metazoa; phylum Arthropoda; class Insecta; order Orthoptera; family Gryllidae; genus Teleogryllus; species Teleogryllus oceanicus. Next base: position 13,199,883 of record CAXIVR010000009.1, read on the forward strand.
CACGTTCAAGTCTGCTCCGTTGTCGATCAGCATCTCCACGCACTCTCGGTTGTTGCTCACGACTGCGTAATGGAGAGGAGACAGGTCACTATCCACCTGTAAAAAAAAAGAACCATTTTTAGGAAACGCATGATAATGCAAAATAACCCTTGTACTAAGCCGAATAAATAAACGAATGTCGTGATGTTTCTCATACCATTGTAATTCCAATTTTTTCCAATAGTTTGAGAGTACCTTGAGTTACGAGTGAACGTCAAAATATTGATGGCAAATACAAATTTGCAGGAATTCTTGCAACTACTCAAAGAGGTGCGAAAGAATTTTAAAAATATTTTTCACTCGGTTCTCTCTAAAGTTAGTATGTCGCTGTTTTGAATACAATTTTTTCGTATCTCACTTCATTCATTGGACGTGTCTTACTACTGTTTCTCAGATACATTGTTCGTACGACGACTGTTCTCCCATCCCCAAAGAGGTTTCCATAAAAGGTTCTAGTTCTAATTTCTCGATGGTAATCCATTACTCTATGATGTTGGGGAATGTATAAATGATAACATAGATACAATGCTTTTTCGAAAGTTCCACCAGTTGAAAAAAATGAACTAAATGGAAATGTCTCAATAGTGATTACGAAGAAGTTACATATGATTTTTCTCTCGACCTTACTTTTTTCAAAACTATGTACGACGTTATATTAATTAATTCAAAGATCACTTTCCCTTAAAATTAAAACCTTTCGACAATCCCGAAGGCGAAATTCCTTTCGGGACAGCTAGACTTATTCACCATTCTTTTTAACTTTCTAAACATTCTGATCTCCTTCCGTTTCCTTTCAAACGCACAAGAGCAATGGAGGCACAACTAGCTACCGTGTTCTCGAAAATCATCTTCACAATAATCTATCTTTAATTGTTGGTTAACGTTCTCCTTATTGTATGTCAAGTTACATTTCCTTGAACGATGACTCATCGTTGAGAAACCGCTCTAACATTTACTAAATCAGACCTGCTCAACTCGGCCGCTCTCGCGGAGAGTAAGCCGGCAGGGCCCTCAGACCCTTAAGGGCACGCAAGTAAACATTACCACGATTTGGCGCACGCGACATCTCACAGTGAGGGGCAACAAACACCTTGGTATTTCATGAAGTCTGCTATTCAATTATACGAACACAAACATCCATTTAGGTTAAAACAAAAAAAACAAACTCAAATTTCACTAGTTCAAGGATTGTTCAAGTTAAAACGATCTAGCTGAGGTAAGAAAGTAAAAAGAGAAATATATTTAAACGATAGAACAACGAGTTTGATTCCAAATGAATTTCCAATCGAATCTCACCCCCACTACACAACGAAAAACTTAGTTTTTACATTATAGTTTTAAAGGTATTGTCATATTTTCCGCGACAATATTGAAGATGCACAACCTGGCGAGTTGATCAATACGATGTCGACACGGTATCTTTAAACTCTGAACTGGCGTGAATATTGAGAAATTAATTTTAACTATGAAAGAAACTGAACTGTGTCATAAAAAATTTTCACAGATTTAATTCTAAAAGATATTAAGAACAATAATTAGTGCCTAGTGAGCGATTGGTTAAAGTTAAATACAAAAGGAACCGTTAGAACAGCTTTGTTTCTTGCTGCGCGAAAGCCGGGCAGATGTGAGGAAGAAACGGTCACATTTACAGTCTTGTCAATACGCGAGTATAAACTTTTTAATGGTAAACTAGTGTAATCTAAGCTGCGCGAAAACTGAAGATAAGAAAAAACTGTACATGTTCAGAGTGAATGTTAAGAAGGGTGAGAGAGGTCCTGAATGAGTTGGTCACATGGTCAGCGACTTGTCAAAGTTCTTTTAACGTAGGTCAGCTGGGTGAGTAATCAAAATAAACTGAAGGAAATACAAAAGACAAAATACTGTTGTTCCGCATGGGCCCGTACGAAAGTTCTAGTGAAAATTTGAGGGTGAGTATTTGTTGAATATTTTTGCATTGGTTGTGTAATGAATACACGCAAGTGACAAAAGTCATGGAATAGCAATATGGAAATATACAAATGGCAGTGGTCTCGCGTACAAAAGGTATAAAGTGCATGAGCAGAGGTTTCATTTGTAGCAAGTGATTCTTGAGACAAGGTTTCAGGTGTAATTATGGCCGCACGACGGAATTAACACTTTGAACGCGGAACGGTAGTTTAAGCTCGACGCACGGGACATTCCATTTCACAAGTCATTAGGAAATTCCATATTCCGAAATGCAGTGCCAAGAGAGTGCCGAAAATGCCTAATATCAGGTATAACCTCTCCAGGCAGTGGCCGAGGACCTCCTCTTAATGACCGCGAGCGGCAGCGTTTGCGTAGAGGGGTCGGTGGTTACGGACAAACATTGCGTAAAATAACAGGGACGTACGGCGACCGTATCTGTTATATTAGTATGGCGAAATTGACTTAACGGGCTATAGCAGCAGAACTTGTTCTAATTCGCGCCCTCTCTCCCGCTCTGCGCGGAGCAACTGCCTTGCGCAGGACCGTCCTAAACGACAGCAACGATTGATTATGATCTATTTTTTCATGTTTCCGGACGCGTCAACGGCGTTGGTCATTAGTCCCGTAAGTGTAGTGCATGTTTCCGCCGGGAGATGGCGGTGATCTTCCCCCACTGGATGGCGAGATCCGGCGCCGACCTACCTTCGGCAAGTGGGGTTTCTCCCTAAGTAGGACTCTCCCACCAGCGGGGCACCGCCCCAGCCGGGACAAGCTCTAAGCTCCCGACCGGTCTCCCGGAATATGTGGTAGTGTAGTGCATGTTAGTGTAAGTGTGTGTGTGTAAGGGGAGAGGATAGGACAAGGAAGAGGAAGGACAGATCGCGCGCGGTCCGTGGCCCGTTTGGTAGGGTACTACTCTGGCATTCGCCTGGCGTTGTCCGGAGAAACCTACTGATCAGAGCAGCCGGCCGCTAGAATTCTCCTCCAGACAGCGACTGAATTCGACCTAGCTGTCGCTGCTGGTGTCGAAAATCATTCCGCCGTGAGGACTCTACCCTAGAACCTCCCGGTCAGTGACACGAGTTGCTACCGCGTGTGAGTACCTGCTCGTTGGCGTCGGCGCCGTGCTCCAGCAGCAGGCGCACGCAGGCCACGTGGCCGTGCACGCACGCGGCGTGCAGCGGCGGCACGCGCGCCCAGCTGGCGTGGGCGTTGGGGTCGAGGCCGAGGGCGAGCAGCGCGGCGAGCGGCCGCTCGCGGCCCTCGCTGCGGAGGAGGTCGGGCGCGGCGGCGGCGACGGCCCGCACCACCGCCTCGCTCGCCGCCACCTTGAGCGCACCCAGGGGCGCCGGCCGGCCGCCCCACGGCCGCCCCCGCGGACCAGCGCTCCACCTCGTCCACGCGGCCGCGCTGCGACGCCTTCACCAGCGCGCGCTTGCGCTCCTTCTTGCTGCCCTCGCGGAACTTGGCCTTCTGGTTGCGCCTCTGCAACAACGCGATTTATTGTAAGAAGAGAAAAAAAAGGAATTCCCTTCAGTTGTGTCAAACTTAAAAAGGAAAAAAAATTTTGTAAAAAAATTCCCCTCAGTTGTGTCAAACTAAAAAGAAAAAGTTCGTAAAAAAAGGGATTCCCCTCAGTTGTGTCAAACTAAAAAAGGAAAAAAGGTTGTAAAAAAATTCCCCTCAGTTGTGTCAAACATAAAAACGAAAAATGTTCGTAAAAAAAGGGATTCCCCTCAGTTGTGTCAAACTTAAAAAGGAAAAATGTTCGGTAAAAAAGGGAATCCCCTCAGTTGTGTCAATCTGAATAAGAAAAAAGAAGTTCGTTTCGCTCTGGCAGGAGCAGCTTGCGTAAGAACCCAGTGAAAAGTTGCAACATAATAGTAGTACATATACACAGCACGTAAAATTTAAAACGCTAAAAATATAGCTTCATATCGTTCAGAACATTCTGATAAAATGAGGGAGCTCATCAAATTCTGGAACAATACAATCACTGTTCATTGTGAACATAGAGCAAATGTAATTGAAATACTTTATAAGATCTGTACATGTATATTGTAGTGATCTACAGGATATCCTGCTATCCGCGTTAACTTAAAAACGTAATGCATCACGTATGATCATAATCATTGAATTTTGTTTGTAAAGAGACATGTTGGGCATTGTGTTTTCAAATATTCCTAAATCTTTGCATTTAAAAAATTAGATTTTCGTACTTGAAAATATCTCCAACCTCGTGAGGTTCCTTGAGTGTAACTCGTACATACGCCTGTTCGTGTTATGAGGTTTTGCACAGTATAGCATAGCGTAAAGCAACAGATCAATAGCGTGCAAAATCGATTGAGTTTTGGCAGAAATGTTTACGCCCAAATGGAAAAGTTCCGAACTGTGGTGCGTTCGAGTGATTAAAGGAAATTCTACATTTTAGTCAGCAATGCATTATAGGTGGTGTTCTTGATACACTCAGCAAAGGACCCGCTTATCGTCCGTACAGGAGATACTACAGTCGTCGAGAAAATGTTGACCCCGCACCAAAGACCCAGCAAAGAGTGGTTGAATGCAATCAGTGGTTATGTTGTTTGATGGAGAATGAGGAATGGGTGCACCAACACCAACTATAGGCAGAATTTCTATTACTAATATTTTTGACAAAACTGATAAGGGGAATATTACTCAAAGGGCAATACAATAGAGTAATTTAACTAAAATGAGAATGTGTTTTGAAAAAGTTACAATGGAAGGAGCATATTGTTTTGAGATCAAAACCAGAAGTTAGCGGGATATATGTTTCGTGTGATTGAACCCTGAAAAGCATATGAAAATATTCGCGCAATATGTAGAGTTCAAAAGTCTTAAGTTGAAGTATACCGTTTGTGTAACGTTTAATCAGTGCGATATTCATATCAATTTGATCTTTATTCACACAGTACAAGAAAATGTTTGATTCACACATTTGTTAAGCTTGGTATCTTGCCACTGGCATTTAATGCAGCTAGTGATGTAATGTCTGTGGACGCAATATATATTGCGAAGAAATTTAAATTGCCTCGTGTTGCACGGTTTAAATGCCACTAATTCTATATACGTAGCATCGAGTGATCGATTAGCATTCGTAAAGCAAACCCGTCGATTAGAGGCCTTCCGTATCCCTAGGAGTTGGAGATCATGTTGGCACATGCGCACACGCTCAAAAGTGATTACGCCAAGGTGCTTCACGTTATGCAAAAAGTTCGATTACGAAACGTCCACTGCTTTCGATAGATCGGCAAAACAAAACGGCCGAGACAGACAGTAATGGTAATTTAGTTTTGAAAAATTTAGGAATAAACAAAATACGGATAATCGTTCACTCCTAAGTTTAAGACTTTACAATTTTGCGTTCCTTTACTACTAAAACCGGTTATAAAAGCACATAATTGCGCCAGATCTCACTACCTTTCATAGTAAAAAAATCTCGAAATTTAATTCAGTAGAAAGCTCAAATTTCTTTCTAAATAAAAGGTAAATTGTTCACAGTATATAACGTACAGTGGACTTTTATGATTTATAAGAAACAATTTACACAAAACCCACTTTCTTTATTACTGGACTACTTGACAGAAAATTACTCCCCAGTCTTCCATCAAACAGATTTAAGACGAAAAAAGTTTGCAGATTGGTGCAACATACGAACACCTTGCTGAAACACGTCTCAATATTATACAACTCGGGAAACAAAACGCTCTATGCCCTTTTGTGTCTCTGAAGGAACACGAGGCTTATATTATGGAAACGCGCGAGTTTATTTATTTATTTTACGTCAAAAAAACAGTTGAAACTGCGTATGACGTGCTATGGGGAGAAGTGAATTCTTTGCACATTTTCAAAATTCTGTGATCCCTACACCGAGTCATATACTACATAAATTTTGAATAAAAAAAAACCTCTAATGTAATAAAATCTATTTTCAAGGATAAAGAAGCAATAAATTTTGGGTTCTTATCCATGATGTCCTTCGTCAAGAAATAATACTTCCTGCCGCAACAACATGGAAACGATAATTTGAATAACTAAATTTCCCAATGAATTCTAGAAGACGTGCACAGATAATGGAGTTACATTTATGTCCAGAAGCAAAACAAGGGGCCATCTCAGCATTTGCTCAATGGATCAGGGAAACTGGACGGGATGGGGGTCATTCACCCGGAGGCTGCTGTACAATACTTGTTACAGGTTGTTTATACACATTTATTCAGTCCACGGGGATGCGAGAGGGTGCCAGGGCAGGTTCCTTCACGCAAAATAAGCAGTTTCTTACGAGCAATAGAAGCCTTGCGTCCCCAAATTTAATAAGATATTCGATCAACATTCAAACTGTTTATAACAGTACAACAAATGTTTAAAATACAATCTACTGAACTGAATTTGTTTTAAAAATATTTGATAAATGTGAAATTGGCGTAACTAAATTCATATTAAAAATAAAAGAAACAAAAAATTGTGTACGTTAATTTTACAATACGTTTAAATAAAAATATACGCTCAATCCTTTAAGAAATTCCGTTATTTTCATTAATATTTTTAAGAAAATTTTAAGTTATAAACAATGTTTAGTAAATATGGTGCATTTTTACTTTCTATTATTTATTTATTTTATTTATTTATTTTTACGTAAAAAAACAGTTAAAAACTGCGTATGACGTGCTATGGGGAAAAGTGAATTGTGTGCATATATTCAAAATTCTGTGATCCCTACACTAAGTCATACTTTTTGAATTTTGAAAGGGAGAAAAAAAAACTCCCATGTAATAAAATCTATTTTCAAGGATAAACAAGCAATAAATTTTGGCTCTTATTACTTCCTGCCGCGACAACATGGAAACGATAATTTGAATAATTGTATTTCCCACTGAATTCTAGAAGACGTGCACAGAAAATGAAAAACCTGATCGAGATGGGGGTCATTGACCCGGAAGCTGTAGTACAATAGTTGTTACAGGTTGTTTATACTCATTTATACAGTCCAAATGGTAAATAATGCATTATGTATCATTGTTAAAATTAATGTTACTTTTCTTGTGATGCTCAGTACAGTCTCTAATTGTATAGAAACAGTTATGCAGCAGAAACGATTTCACATGGGATTTAAACTTTTCTATTGAACTTAATCGTTTAATGTCATCTGGCAAAGTGTTGTAAAATAATGTACATGTATTGTATGTGAATTTTTTGTAATGAGCTGTTGATACTGTCACCTGATGAATATGATTTCTACGTCGAGTGTTATAGTAATAGACTTCGGCATTTTCTGAAAATATATTCCCGCCCTTTAGCAAGGCATTTTTTACAAAAACCACTGATTCGTAAATAAAAAGACACGGTAATGGTAGAATTCCTAGATTGATGAAGAGAGGCTTACATGAATCACGTGGGTGGGATTTGGTTATTATTCGTACAATTCGTTTTTGTAATCTAAAAGTCTGGGAGCTATAAGATGTATTTCCCCAGAATATTATGCCATATCTCAGGCGGGAATGAACATTCGCGAAGTATACACAACGAGCAGTATGAAGGCTGACTGAATTTGCAAGAATTCTGAACACATAGCATAATGAACTTAATTTTGTGTTCAATTCATTTAAATGGACGTTCCATTTAAGGTTTGACTGAATTGAGAGACCTAAAAATTTTGTTGCTTTAACATCAGTCAATAGTAAACTGTTCATTTTCAATTGGGCACAGAATTGTTTATTTGAAATGGAAAACTGCATTAAAACAGTTTTCTTTTCGTTTACTATTAATTTGTTATTTCGGAACCAATTTGAAATATCTGATATTCTCGCCACCGCTCATGCAGTAGAGAGGAAGTTACGTAAAGCTGTGGAAATAAACTGCAAATTTTCGGCAGAAAAACTTATTACAGGGCCCTGGTAACGAAAAAAATGATAAATCCAGTTACTAAACTCAGAAAGAAACAAATCCTCTAACACGTGGTGTAACTAGAATCCAGGTTTTGTGGGTCTTTTGTACCAAAAAAAAAAAATCTTATGTCAGCAAAATGTCAGTTCGCCCGTCTGAAAACGCCAGTGACTTCACCGTTCAACCGATTTTCTCAAAATTGATATTCCCCCGTCGATATGGCTGATGTGGCCCCCTTCAATTTGAAATCAATTTTTGAATTTTTAGGGGATATTTTACACGAAACTCCTGGCACATTTTCAAAAAAATTGCACAATCGGTTTTTATTGTTGGAGAGAGTAAAGGACGTTTATGAAGAGAATGAAGCAGGTCTCCTTTTCGTTGAAAATTGATTTTTCGAAAACTGCAAAACTTCGAAAATGTTTCGGCGTCTTCCTACAACTACAATTATGAACAACTAATTTTCCCCTTAATGAAATCTGTTCTTTAAAAATAGATTTTGAAATAAGGTCATTTAATCAAATTTTGGAAAAATTGTACGTCTTGAAATGTTGCGTGAAAGTTCGGGCGAGAAAGTAGGCGCTGTTTTAGCCAAGTTTTCAGAGGGTAAACTCTGATACTCCGCATTGCTCCGTTGATGTCGCGTAACCTTTCCTAATTTCACACTAAAGTCTGCGCCAAACATCGCCGAATGCTTATTTGTCTGTGCATTATTGTCTTTAAAATTCATTGCTCTCTATACAAAACAGCCCGAAAGATGAAGTTATTAAATTTCCAAATAAAATGCCGAGAAATGTCTTTTTAATCTAAAAGGGCAGAATATCGTAACAATTTCATCCCAAAACCCTCAAAGCACCGTGCGTTGTGTTAATATAAGATGTTTTCAACGAGAACGCAGACAAAAAATCATCAATACCTTACTTTTACTTTACTTTTAGCCATGATATATTTTGCTTCCAGAATAAACTACTCGCCAATTTTATATCCGTAATTATAATGAATTGAACCTTTGGAAAGTTTCAACTAATATTTCAGTCGTTTCGTGTAAATTGATATGCAAGTTAACTCTTCACCTACAATAGTGATTTCACAGTAGCTATTTGTCCACACATGTCTAATTTGAGCAGAACAAACTAACGAATCTTATTCTTCCATTTTGTCAGTCAGTGGATTGAACCAGGGGGTCCAAATGTAATTTATTCATGTAACGTTTTCTCCTTTTCGTAAGTAAAGGCGGAACTTCAGTCATATAATTGGAGAGTCTACCACGGCTCTTTTTTGGATAAAAAAGAGCCACATGTTTGCAACGTGTAATAGGATTTTGTATAGTTAAAATAAGGAGAGTTAAAAAAGGAAGACAGTCATATCCCACGACAATCCATCAGGCGAGATAAAGTTGTCTTTTAGAAGTGTGTGAACCTCTGCAAGAGTCCGCTGAGTGTCGGCTGAGTTGCGCAATCTTATTCCAACCACGTGACGCAATTTCTTTATTCAATCGACTACCACCCACTCATATTTCTTTGTAATTAGTATCATTAACATAATTATCATAACACAATTAATATGCAAAGCCTTAAGAAAATCGTATAACATTTACCCTAATGATGCGAATTCGAGGAATATAATATTTAAATACTCAATAAAACTAGAAAAATAATATCTAGGGGAGATTTTTCAAAGGTCTAGAAATTGTTTCTTCAATTATACGTCGAACTTTAGTATGTATGAGTTCCTCCATACAAAATACCATTTGACAAGAGAGTATGGAATGAAATTTAATTATGGAATGGAACTCATGACGTCATGCTGACGTCACGGACTTCCCTTCCTCGTGCGGAAACTTCTACACCACATCCGCGTGATTCTGTCAGTCGTTTCATCTTTACGTTACGCAATGAATTTGGTATTTAAACACTCAATGATTTCAAAATATTTCAAATTAAATGACATTTTCAAATGTATTATTAAAGCGCTTGATATGATAATTCAATTGGGTCGTGTGTATAGGATGTATAAATGTCTCTTGTAATTATATCTACGCCATTCTATTCAATGACATACTACTAGATCAATCAATCTACAACTCCAAAAAAAAGATGTTATAATTATTTCTTAATTTACTCAAGTCACTTAAATAAAATTTCTGACGTAACTTACTTCCACTCGCTCAGCACTCTGCCATGTCTCTTCCGATTCATCCCATAAATCGAAAGCAATTAAGCACTCCGGGGAATCCATGGTATCTACAACACTAACGCAACGTTTTACTTATACCGATTTACGACCCTGAATGTGTGGTCTCCGTGCAAAACCTCGTTAGGCACGAACCTGCGCAAGACTACTGCCACGAAGTTCGATAGCGCGTTGCGCACGTGCTAGACACGTCACTTCTCTGCGTCGGAGACCGAACTGACGCGCTCCCCGCGCTCTCGCGGCCAAAAGAGCTCGCGGACGCGACGGGAGCGCTCCCAACGGCGGATTTCGGTACTACGATGCTGACGTCACAAGAGTGGGGGAGCCAAGATTCTTGGAATACGCGGTGAAGCCCTGTGGTGCAACAGTGACTCAGACTCAAAGCAGAGCAGGATTCTCCGTACGTATGCAGCCTTTAAGTCGAAGGTCAATAATGGAAAACACGACACTGAGGGAAGATGTATGGAGGGAAATCGAGAGAAACAATAAAGATCTACACAGTGCATTGACAGCGCCCTCCTAGGGCTGCATTCCGTGTCTAATTTCTGTGATTAAACTTTGCCGGCTTGAGGCCTACACACACTCAGACTCAAAGTGGAGCAGGATTCTCCGTACGTATCTCTAAGCCGAAGTTCAATAGGCCTTTACACACGTAAAAATCGGGCCGACCGGCTAACCATTCCGACAAATCGTATCGCGTGAAGGCAAGTTGTCCAACAGAACATTTTGTCAGGATGTTGATTGAGTTCCGATTCACATACCATACCGCCCAACCAAATGTGTGGTGTCTAGTTCTGCTGATACAGTCCACAGATTCCAGAACTAGAAATCCAGCACCAAATATTAATTATTAATTGATTGATTTGATGATTAATTAAAGTTATGTGGTATATAGGGGTATTGGTAATCGATGATTACGAATATGAAATCAAACATTTCAAGAACGCTAAATGGTGTATCAAATATGACTAAAATTGAAATATGACACAAAATGCAAATTTCTTCGCAAAAACGGTAATATAAAGAAGAATTGAAGAACCACCACTTCAAAAAGTAATTGTTTTTATTTATATATCGTGGTAATTATGAACAATATCGAATGAAATCTTCAGTAAACAGCATTAAAAACGTCTTTATTCAAACACATGCTTGAAATGCGACTAAATAGCATATACTGCATAAAAATGCAGTATATTCTTCTTCTTCTTCTTCTTCTTCTTCTTCTTCTTCGCGAATGGGTCACTTCCGACCACGCGGCATCAACAGTTTTTTGTCGTCTTGTTAGCCCAGTAATCTCTCACACACAATTAATGGGTCAGCTTTCATTGCTCAGACCAGATGTTTCGTTTGCCTTTCTTTTCCACCTCGAAACTGCGATTTTGTAATTTTTCTCTTTATATCACGATCTTTGGAGATCTTAATTCTCTAAGGCCCTTTTCTGTTTGTCTGTACCACTTCGGTCTGGTGACTTCATTTTTTAAGAAGAGATGGAACATGGACATGGAATTGGAGCCTGCTAAAATTCATTCTTTCTAAATGTCCCATAAATTGGATTCTTCGCATTCGCATTGAATCTGTGATTTTCGGAATTTGTTTGTAGATTTCATTTGGATACAGGTAATTTATATCATTCTTGATTTTAGAGACAAGATTTTTTCTCATAATTTTGCGTTCTTTAACTTCTAATTGATGTTTTAAAGTTCTATGTTGAAGGTTGAGTTTCTGATGCAGAGTGCTTCCAGTTCCAGCAGGCCCAAAAAACCTCCCAAAAACGGCCCTGGTCGCCGAGTGTCCACTTGGGCTACCCGGACGGTCGGTCCGACAAATTGGCACTAGTAGGGGGCTTTCACCCATAAGTTCAAATATTTCATACTGAAAAAAGTTCCGTGTGGCCGCGAAAATTTGATTATAACAAAAGTTAAAGAATGAAAAATGTGATTTTAAAATAATTTAAAATGACATAAAATGCTTCTTTGTTTAATAGTCTGGAACTGATCTTTTCTCCTATAATATACATTATTATAATAAGAAAATCTTAGCATATATTTTTCCTATCATATTTATACAGGATTTAGCTCCTGTCAGGTAAATTTATTATCTAGGTTCACAAAAATATTACGTATTATTTTAAACCACCTCCTGGTACTTATTACAGGAAATATAATGATGTTTTCTGCTCCTGTTGCTTCGGTTCCAGTTGTAACTAATATCACCTTTGCTGTGAATGAATAAAAACAAAAAAAAAACAAAAACACACTTGATTGACATAACAATTTGTTATTATTAAGTAAAGAACTATTACAATTCCCTCCCCTTTGTTTGCATGCTCGGCCGTTTCATAAAAACTACCTCATAATTAATTCTAAAAGAATGATAATAAAATTTAATTCTGCTAATGACAAAACTTGATCTTCTTACATTAATAATTCCAAAATTTCAACCTAAGTGTCCTTTCCGTTATGAAGCTTTTGCCCTTTTGATCGATGCATTGTTCATTCCTATACCATTTTACCATGTTTCAATCACTCGTACTAATTTTTTCCGTGTTTCCTAAACGATCGCATTTTTGCATCAATTTCTTTCGGCCATTGTTGCGGCTATCATGTTTACTACGATATATTAAATTTATATTATTTTCCCTAGTATTTTATATTTCCCTTGTGATAAACCATTACAAAATCCTTTTTATCTTAAATACACCGTTATTAACGGAATATCTTGCCCAAAATCGTGATGATTTTAGAATATCTGTGGAAATCCTAAGTATCGTTGGGCATTTATTTATTTTTCATTCTATTGACACAAAGGAAAAGAGGCAGTGAAAAGAGACCCATAACGTAGGAAAAGTGGATTTACTAACGACTGAAGACTCCTGGGAGATCCAAACTGAGCTTCAAGATCATGACACCGGAAAACAAAGATCACTTCGATGCGTCACTGCAAGTCAGATGCTCAAGAAAGGAAATGCTTAAGAAAACATGCCGTCATTCAAGGTCAAAAGGGCCATCGGAAATGCAGCTGACACACATTTCCTTGTATCACGTGGCGAACAATTATTTACAAAAAATATTAGAGGTAACTATACTCACAAATACGATAATGTATAAGAAATGCCGTAAAGTACATATTGACGAATAAGAAATATTTCAAAAAATATTTTTGTTTATTTAAAAAACAATAAAATAATACATCACAATGGTATTTATGTCGTGTTAATAAGTCCATTTGGAACTATCCGTTTAAAAAATTTAAAGCCAAAATCTGGAGCCCTTTTTGAGAAAATTGCATTTGAGCGTTTTTGAAAATGCGGAATTTGGAGCTAGATACATTTACAATAGTATAATTATATTATAAGCAATATTATAAATCATATGGGTATATTTACGTGTTACTCAATTGCCACCCATATGTCGGGAATCAACGCTGTACAAGCCTAATTTCGTCAGCACTTATTTATTGAAAAATATTACATGTTATTGAAAAAATAGTCAACTGTAGTTTGAGATAACATCAATAAGCTCACCCGTAGAACTGTTAGTCTTGGTTTCTACGACAAGAAAATAAGAATCTTTCAAGTTCACTAAAAATCTTTAAGTGCTCGGTGGCTCGTATTAATATTGTTTAATCATTCCAAAAATTTGTATCAGTAATTTTCTTATTAAAATTATCATAAGAAAAATTGAAAAAAAAATACCGAGAAAATAAATCCCCGTGGCGTCAAAGACACTTCCGAGATATCTAGTGTTAAATCTTGCTATGTAGCATTGCAGTAAAGTGGCTATAAAATAAAAAGCTGCAGATATATGCAGCTAAATGGGTGTTATTCTGATTAAGGACATTCTACTTGATAAATAAAAAATATATTGAGGCAGGAACACGCGGACAAAAAATATAATCCACAATAAACATGACTAACATTGTTACGCTACACAGGTTAGAATTCAGCCATATTATAATAAAATAATTTGACACTTTTTCTTAAAAATATAGTTAACTTATAGTCAAAAGTGTCTTCTATTCGGAAACAAGAAAAGAATCCATAGAAAAATAATTTAAACACTTTTTTAAATTTAACTAAAGTAGTCAAGAAGGAGCAATGAATTCGCGTGTTTCGAGCAACGGTAACTTTACGAGACCGTAAGGACGACAAAAATGATTGAAATAACGTTTTGGAGCTAAAGTAGTGTGCTCCAATGCCTTCCAAACGAAATTTGATAGGTCAGAATTCCGAACGCGCACTTTGAATTTTGCCATTATGGCCAGGTTTTTGGCCCGATTCAACCAGTGTGCGCCGTCAGGACTCGAACCTAGGACCTCCCGGTCAGAGGCGCTGCAGTGACATCAGTTGATGCACTGAGCTACCGCTACCGGTAAGGTGGTGTGTGTGTGTGTGTGTAAGTGTGTGTGTGTGTGTGTGAGAGAGAGAGAGAGAGAGAGAGAGAGAGAGAGTGTGTGTGTGTGTGTGTATACACACACACACACTTTTATTTCAACTACAATTGGGTGTAATTACATAAATAAGGTGATAAATTTCATGCAAATAATATAATAATGGTAATAATGCTATAATAATAATAATAATAATAATAATAATAATAATAATAATAATAATAATAATAATATAAAACCTGATGATTCATACAACACTAAATTACAAGAAGAAACGTCTATAATCTATAGCCGCAGTGAGTTTATATACAATTAAGACCGCTCTCCATTGGCACTGCTCTGTTCTTCACTTTACCACGGGAGGTGGCGGTGATCATCCCCGCTGAATGGCAAGATCCGTCTCCGAGCTACACATCGACGTGCAGGGATTTGCCCCAGCAAGAAATCTCCCACCAGCGGGGGAAACTCCCCAGCCGAGACAAGCCCTAAAGTCACGACTCGTCTCCGACAAGTGTGGCAGAGTTGTGCGTGAGTATATACTTGGGTTTTCATAACGTGGCACGTGAGGAGTTGTCTTCATGATGGAATATGGCACGACTTTTCGCGTCTTTCTCAGTCGCGCCGCTAGGTGTAACTTGATCTGCAGCACTGCTTGATACGGTCGCGATCATGCGACATCTCGCGGCATGACCGGGAAAGACGCAACAAGCCGTGCCATATTCCATCGTGAAGACAGGCCCCTCACGCGCCACGTTATGAAAACCCAAGTATAAATGTATGTAAGGAAGGGGAGAGGATAGGACAAGGAAGAGGAAGGAATGATCGCGTGTGGTCCATGACCCGTTTGTTAAGGTACTGCTCCGGCATTCGGCTGGTGTTGATCGGAGAAACCACAGAAGACTACCGATAAGAGCAGTCGGCCGCTAGAATTCTCCTCCAGACACCGGCTGAATTCGACCTATAGCTACTAGCTAGTAGTCGAAAATCCTGCCACCGCCCAGTGTATTATTTTGGCCATCTAACTGGAAAAAAAAAATCAATTTTCCAATGTTCTCAGGAGGGTTATATGTTTGATTTTAAAAGGACCATAGTACGAGGGTCGGTCAGAATGTAATGCCCTTTTTTATACACAAATATTTATTCGAAGAACTTGAAATTTGCACACCATATTAATACATGCTTCTGTTACTAGCTCAATTCCTCCACGTAATTTCCATCGACTTGTAAACCTTGTGGCAGTGGTGGAACAGGGCGTGCAGGTTTTGCCGATAAGTCTTTTCCTGAGGGCGTTGCCTTTCACTCACTTCGGGTCATCTTCAATTTTTCCTTCGCGAACAGCGTTTTTCAGTGGCTCAGAGGGATGGAAATCGGGGGGGGGGGGGCTAAATACGGATGTATGGTGGATGGGGAAGCACAGTCCATTTTGTCTGTGCTTCTCTTGTTGGGACTCGTTTCCATGCGTGCGTTGTCGAGCAAATTTTGTGCGCGGTTCTTCTGGCATTGAACTCGCGGAAAAAAAATTCTTTATGGTATTCAGAGTGCTGACGTACGAATTTGAATTGATGGTATTGCATTTTTTTAAATTTTAATTTATTTCTCCTGTTCCACGGGAGTTTAAAATAACATAGTAACGGCTGTTTTGATCACTGACAGTAAGCTTATAAAAATAAGGAATTATTAATCATATTTTTAAGATATGATGTAGAATTTTTAATGTTAAGTTAGAAGAAATGTAAATAAAGGATGAAAGTAGTTGCAATGAAGATTTATGGAGGACGAAATTTATCTTTTGGGAATTTTGATTGGATACGAGGAAAGTTATAAGTGCGCCAAAATTGGGCATAATTTGAAGGATGTCTAGGATCTTTCTTTGGTTTACATATAGGAGTTATTACAGCTAATTTCCAATTACTAGGAAAATAGTGAAGACGAAGAGAGGAATTTAAAATGTTAGTAAAGGCTGCTATGGATTTATTGCTGTACTGCATTTGGGCATAACATCAAGATGAATGATTCCATCAATATTCCAAAAGACAGTGACTAGCATGTCAGGATTCGTCGCTGTGGCGAGATGCCCAGAGAGCGGCAACTCATTGAGATCGAATTCTTCACTTTCAGAAGCTCTAACTCCATATCCCAAACGTCCAACGGTACACCTGGAGACAGCAAAGGTGCCAAACACTGCAAAAAGGCGTTTGTGTTCACAAGTTTTCTTCTTCGAAACGAGTAACTCAATCACAGCTCGCTGTTTGTAACGTACTTTGTCTACAGCCGCCATTTTAAGTTTTTTTAAATTTATTTTTACGTCAAAAAACAGTTAAAAACTGCGTATGACGTGCTATGGGGAAAAGTGAATTGTGTGCACATTTTCAAAATTCTGTGATCCCTACACTAAGTCATATACTACTTAAATTTTGAAAAAACAAAACCTCCCATGTAATAAAATCTATTTCCAAGGATAAAAAGGCAATAAATTTTGGCTCTTATTCATGTTGTCCTTTAGAATAATACTTCCTGCGTCCCTTCAGTTCGTTAAGGAACTGCCATCTGCAGGAGAGAATTGAAACTTCGTATACAAACGATGGAAATACGAAACTTTGAGGGGTTAACAAGTACAACTGTCTACCATTACTGTTGCTTGAAAGGGAAAATGTGGGGCACTGCTTTCTGACCGACCCTCAAACATAAAATGGGAATTGATTTTCTCATGAATCCCTTGAGGCGGCTGTAGAGCAAGTTCAAACACGCACGATCTTGCGCTGTCACCAAATAAAACGGCTGTGTCAGTCGCATTTCACTACATCTCGTTTTGAAGACCAGTGTGCATCAATGTGCAACAATATCACGGTGGTCATTCACGAATTGTGTTTCTGAAGGGTTTTTTTCTCTTTATCGTAGTGCCTGAAGATAAGTGCTCTTGATTGCTCATGAGATGTTTTTAAAAGGTAAGTTATTTTAATATTATTTTCAGACCATTTTACGAAATTATCTAATCTTTCAATACGGAATTAACCATAATTGACGCTTATGACTATATACTCATTCTTTTGGCTACCGCTGGCACACAATTTCTCGGAGGACGTGATTTGATGTTAGCTGCGTAGGCACGGAACGACGCCATTTTTTCGTACCCTTTAGGAGAAATTAGGTGAAAGAAACTATTACTGGTACTTCAATAAATCCGATGAAAACTCAATTTAGCAAATTTCCTCAGTTTATTCTCAAAAGATGAGGAAAATGTGCGAGGAATAAACACCGTTTTAGAGAGAAATTACTCAGCGTTCCTTTAGAAAGACATCTTACAAATTCATTGACAATTGCTCTAAGCACTTCAAATTCAGATGGTGTGAGTATAGAGTTTGGCCGTTCACTTAGGCCTTTTTGTTTGTGCGGTCCTAAAGCGAACTAGAGGTGCTGTAGAATGGCGCACTTTCTCGTAGCAATTGTTTCTAATTTCCTTGGTGTGGACTGGCTTTAAGGTCTTGCTACATTCACTGGCCACCTGCCATCTATAGTCACCGAAAGTGCATTTTCTTGATATTTTTTCAACATTTCGGTTTCTTAATAGTGGAACCGAAATATGACTTCAAGAATATTAAAGAAGAGTAAAACCTCGTCCAAAATAGAAATTTTGTATTGAAAATTTTGAAGCCGCTTTAAGAAAATGGCAACTAAGCATTACTGTAAATGCGAAATTAGAAGCTCTTTTTTATAGGAATCTATTGAGTTTTCGAAAAACTTCATTTGAAGTTACTTAAAGCACAACCACTCACAAATGTCATGTATACAAATCGATGAAAAATGTGCATACTAACGTCGTGAGAAATATTTCAAGAAAATTACATTTGTGTAATTTTTAAATAACAAAGGAATACGCCAAAATTAACTTTCTTTCATATTAAACAGTGCAATTAGAACTATCTATTGGAAAAATTTGAAGAAAGAAATTGGAGTCATTTTGGAGAAAATGGCGTTTGAGCGTTTCGGAAAATGTGGAACATTGGGCTAATTTTTACAGAAAACTGTTGCTTTCGAGAAACTTTATTTGACATTATTTAAAGCACATGTACTTATAAATCTAATAATGTGAAGAAGTCGCCTCAAATGTAAATATTAAGCGACGTGAGAGACAAGTAAAACAATTACATTTTTGTACTTTTTGGAAAAACAACAGAATAGAGAAACATGACGTTAATGTCATCGGATAGGTTTGGTTGGGCACTAACCCTACCAAAAATGTAAAGAAAACATTCTGAGTCGGTTTTAAGAAAATCTGTTTTTTTGTAATTTTTTAAAATTGCAAATATTGCACGTACTTATTGCACAAAAACTACTAAAACTTTCAAAAACGTCTACATGACCTTAATCAAAGAGCTATTAATGGGTAACACATTTCATTTGAAGGAAAAGTCTGTCTTCAATTTTATAGTTGTAGGAAGATCCCCCCAAAAATTCAAACTTTTGGAATTTTCGAAAATTTAGAGTTAACCGTGAAAATGGGACCTACACCACCTTTGTACGTACTTGGTTGTACGTACTTTGTATTTTTCTCTATACTTACAAAAAATTTAAAGAAAAAATTTAGATCTTTTTTAGAAAATTTTGAAAATGTCTGGGGGCGTCATGTAAAGTACCCCAATAATTTAAAGAATGTTTTTCAACATTTCCAAGCTTCAACTAGAGCGAGATCGACATAGGTTTCTCCAATTTGTAAAAGATCGTATGTGTGGTTTAGGCGCTAGTAGTGTTCACAGACGGACAGAACAAGGAGGGCGCCTGATATCACGAAAGATGGGATGAACACCGCCACCTCTCGAGTTATAACATACACTACACTACCGAGAGTAATGACCATAGCAATAGATGGGTCCGGAAACACCAATTAAACTATCGAATTTTGGTGATATGAGTGATGAACATGGTCAACGATTGCACACGACTTTTCGATGATGGAACAAAGATACTAAGGAAAATTGAGGGCAACTTCTCGTATGTCAGCTCGTTGTTGCTGGATAGTGAAAAACAATGCTCCTGAAACAGCTTATTAAAGACAGGTCAAAAGTACACGCATTTGAAGTAACATTTTTTTTAAAATAGTGTTTTCGTATTTTTTTGTACATACTAATCTCCAATTTCTTCTATTCATACTGTACCTTGATGAAACTAATTTCACCTCTAACGTCAAGATGTACTCGGACAAACAAAACGTTCAAACTCATGTTCTCTCACGAGTGAAAGAATTGGTGTTAACAACGGAATTTTCGAAAATGCTTTGTAGTATCTAGTTAACTGTACTACCTGCGTCAGTTGAAAAAAATAGTACCGCTATTACATACAGTGAGTTCTATCACGGAGACTCGTCAGAACAAAACATTGTACACAATACTGTTCAGTTCCTAGCTTTATGTCGGAAAGCATTCGGAATAGGAGACATGTAGAATATAAGCTTTTTTGGTCAGAATTATCGATACTCTCAAAAAATTGACATTTTCTCCTGGGATATTCTGTTAGTGTGGAGGCGTGTATTCTGTGGATAGTGTGTATTCTGTTAGGTGCTAGGACTGGCCAAACGCCCTATTCTATTGCGTTCTCCACCGTTTATGGGCCTACCTCTACTATTTATGTTCTATCTACTTATATATTCGTTTCATTTGGTGCCTACTTGTCTGCTTGTGTTCGTCCTCTTTACTGTTTGAAATACAGCAGTCTTGTACTCTTAGGATATATCATTCATTCAAATTGTAAAGCATAGCACAAACTATATTTACTTAAATATTTTATTCACGGAATTGTGAGTTGAAGGAGCATTGAAAGAATAAAGTCATTAATGTTGGAAACAATTTTGAGGAACATTATTTTTAGAATGCATAAAAGGCGTTATAGAAAAGTGAGCGAAAAACATTCCAGGAAAACAGTCCATCTGTTTTATAGACAGAAACTGCAAATATATTAAAGCGAGGCTCCAATTTCATGTTAATCATTTCTTGGCCAAGTAGTAATGGCCCCTGGTTACATTGTCGTGGAATATTTCTTAGAATTTCTATTATTTCAAGATTCTTAGAGTTGCTATTACATGATTCTTAGAGTTGCTATTACATGTCTCCAACCTAGGCAACAGAAACTTCGATGTGGTTTGCGACATTTAAAAAAAATTAACAGTAGAGAAGTCGAGATGACCCACCACCTGAATATTGTATCACATTGTAATATATTAAAAATATTTTATTATTTTCATAGTGTATATGGTGTTAAATAACGGTCGCTAGCAATATCCGTAACAAAAATTTAAAAAACCAGTTGAACACTCTGAATTACGTCATTGCTTCAAACACACATTTTAAATTTTACCATTTCTGAAATAACAAAATTTCAGTGACTGACATGATCCTTCGATATCTTACGTATTCACTCTTTTTACGTTATTAAATGAACAAAAATGTTAATATAAATTATTACGTACATAATTGAAACATTTTTTGGGAGAGTCAATTTTCACTTTTCAACCCCTCGAACATATTTGCCGTCAGATATTGTAAGAGGCAATGGTCAGTATTAGTCTCAAAGTTAGTACGCGGTCACTTTCAGTTATTTCTGATTTTATGATTTTAACATAAAATTGTAAAATTTAGAATTATTTAATCCTTCTTCAATAATTGAGATTTACTTCAATCTTTATAAAATAGAAACTATAGTACAAAGACCAAAAAAGAAGAAAGATTTACGTCCTGTAGATTTATTTCTGATTCGGTTACTATGTTTTAGGGTACATGTTATGAGACAGGGATAACTCAGTAGAATTTTCTTGTTGAGTATCACATTTATTTCTCAATGCTTGGCACTCCCTGATAAGTTGCTGATCGTTTTGGGTCCTCTGTTGAATTCTTTGCAGGACCCATTGAAGATTCCAGTTATTTAAGACATATGCCTTGATCAAATGGTTCACTGAGAAATAATTTATGGATTATGGATCAGAAGAGATCTTTTAAAATATCTTTTACTACATTAATTGCGATTTCTTCGTCTTCTGTTTCTGTACTTGGTGTTGCAAGGGATGCTTGTTCTAACGCTGTGGCCCTGTCCATTGATAGTTCTCCAATGTTTTCAACTATGCTGCGGATGAAGCGTTTGGCGGATGGCGAGGCCCTTTCGCGAGGTCTTCTTTCTATTCTTTGCGGTTGTACTTTAGTCCCTTCCGCGCTCTCCTTGGCTCCTGGGTCTTCTAAGGGTGCCAGAGCCTTTGCAGGAACCTCAGGTGCAAGAAGTTGTGGTGTAACGGTGGCATCTCGTTCAGTAGACAAAAGGTTCTCTGGTTTTGTGTCCGGGCTCTTTTCAGAGATGTTTAGTTCACGGTTCGACAAACATTCGGGAATTTGTTCAGATTTTCCACTTGTTTGCAGATCGATCTCTGGTAAATCTGAGCTGGTCTTGGCGTCTTGTGAATTTTGTAGGGTTTTAACAGCGTTGTCTTGTAACTCACCTGCCGTTTCTGCTTCTAATGGAAGTTCTTTTGCGAGGTCAGATTTTTCGATTTGTACCACATCAACATTTTCCTTAGCAAGATCCCCGGCTTCGGGTGATGATGATTTTTCAATCTGAGAAACCGCCACTGCATCGTGAGGAGCATCTTGCTCTACTTTCGATTTGCTTTTGGAACCTAAACCTTTCTTCATGTCCCTGTAGATTTTCATCCCTAACATTTTTGTTTTTTGAATAGTGCCTCTTTTCGACGCTTCGGGTTGACTTGTTTCTGAAAGAGCAGAAGACGTCACCTGTGGAATTTCGGCCTGGTCATTGCCGCCCTCCACAGACTCAGAGTTTGTGTCAACCTCACCGTTCGCAGCCTCTGCCACCGTGTCGAGTTCTGTTTTTGAAGAGGTCTTCTCGAAATGTGAGGTCGCGACGTGCCCAGCCGACGTCACCGGTGAAGTTAGAGCAGCTCCAGACGACTTCTTCCCAAAAGAAAGGGAATCGTGGACTTTTCTTAATATGTCCCTAGACTTTGCAGCCATTGCTTGAATGGACGTCTTGCGTGGAACAGGTTCTGCCGTTGTTGCTCGCACGTCTTTTGCTTTTGGCTCAGTTGTTTGATTCTCCACTGCGTCCGACATGGCTGCTTTTATGATTTCGCCTGTGCTGCTAGCTCTCCTAATTTATCTTCGTTTCAAATGTGACGTGGCATCTTATGAGAGGGGGCTGATATAAATATTTTTTTGTCGACTTACTCTGTCATGATGTGCAGTATTTCCGGTGTTAAAAGGTATATAAAGGCATATGCATTCACTTAGAATTTACTTCTTCAGTGCATTGCGACTTTGAGCGTTGTGGAGTTGTGCGTTGCTAAGAAACGATCTCAACACACATCCAAAATGAACGTAATAAGCATAACCTACGCATTGTTGAAGACAATGAGGCGCATAGCTAGGCTGGTGCGCTGCACCGGGTTGGTCCCGAAGTGGTCCCCGAGTGAGGGCATCCGCCGAAATAGGTGACAGTGGCAATAAGGGGCCTCCCTTTTTCTTTACCACCCCGCCGCTGTGCCGCAACATGGAGTCGCCTATCACCTTAACTTTTCCGGTATACGAAGCAACGGATTAGAAGAAATAGAGTTTCGTGTATCGTGGATTAAGTAGAACCTGACAGTCTTGAAGTTAGTGCCCATTCGTGGCAAAGAATAGGGAAGTAAGTGAAACAATTAATAAGTTGAGGAGTACATTGGCCCCGACAGCGGACCGAGAACAAGATACAAGAGAAAAGATTGGTCAGAGCAGTGAATTCTTCCTGGTCTCATCGTCCAAGAGCGCATGGATATTTATAATAGTGAGAATAATAGTGCTATAGACATTTTTTACGATCGGCCATGACTAAGGTGACATTTTATGTTAAAAAGGATTAATGGATGAATAAACTTACAACGTTCTCATTCGGAAAAAGAAAAGCTGATTATCATTTCTTTAGCATCTTGTGCAATCAACAGGTTAACAATTTCTTTCCAGAAACAAATTTAAGATTCCTCTATGGACTGATTCTAGAACGTAACTAATTTTATTTTAAGGCAAGAATTTTTGGATTGTTTTGTAGTTAATTCCTTTCAAAGCCGATCTAAGAGCATTGTACCCTCTATTTTTTAACAGCCTCATCTCATTCAGGATACCTCTATCCAAAACATAAATGTAATATTTTCTCAATGAAGAGCTCAAATCTGGATAGGTTAATAAAAATTCTAAAATATGCGCATCATTTGATTCTTATTAAAAGATCCAGCGGCATCTACCACAATACTGTTTGTAGTACATGGTGAAAGCATGGTCGCTAAAACTTGTTTTATTTTGCTCTGAGTGTGAATTTCGCTGGTTTGTGGTTTGTGATCTTTTGATGACGTTGATACGTTCCGTCACATGTAGTGAATTAATAGTTTAAATTGTGCAATATACTTGCAGACACAGCCATTGTATTCTATAAAATATATTTTCTGCTTGAAGCCTGTTATCCAAAATGTTTTTGCAATGGCTCTTCTTTAGCGATAGCTTTTCTTCAAAACACTTCCGAACAGAGTGACCTCCACGTATCAAAAATTAAAGCTAGTGGTGCTTCAGAAAATCACATACTTTCCCGTATAAGTCAATTTCATATTCTCTTGATTTTGAGCTGCACAGATTTCTTTCGGCTTGATCCACCGCTTTCTTAGCTGCTGTCTATCGGCGCCTAAAAGACCTACCAGGAGCACTCGCCTTACCTTTACCTCCTCTCGAGACACTCTCAGATACGAGCACCTCATGACCTACAAACATCGCACATCAGCCTTGAACCTCCTTTGCCCTCCTATCCTTAGGCTCTATCGCGATGCTTGTTTTGGGTGTATGGTGCCACTTCCTCAATTTCACACACACCGTACACACCGTTGCCTTTGAGGGTTAAGGGACGATTATGGTATAGATGTGATACTGGAGGAATTCAGAATTCATCCCCCCCCCCCGCCTCAAACACAACTGAAAATATTCAAGGTTTCACGTGGCCAAATCACCATTTGCAAACGTGTTATTGATATGTAATAAATGTAAAATAATAATATGATAAAACTAATATCATGCCTAAAACTGACCTTTTGACAGTTGTTTCCTTTAATGTGATTTATATCACTGAATTATTAAGTTTAATGTCTTTGACATCATTAGTTTCCGTATCAACGACGCAAACAATGTTAATATCAGTTTTAATATCAACAGCACACTACAAAATGTAGAAGTATCTCAAAATTAACTAACTTAACAGAAGATGTTGTTCGACATAATATTTGTTTCTCGTATCAATTAGCAGAATGGATTAGTTTCCTTTTTTATTTTTTTTAAATTTTTTGGTCCCCTAATAGTAACATGTCTTAAATAATATCATGAACGGAGAGGTGGAGGCACACTTTACCGTAATTCAATTTTTAGGTATCAACGAACCAAAAACGTGGATTCTGTCTAAATAACTTATGAGATGAAGTAATTTACTACATATTGAAGCAAGGAATATCCCATTCACAATGTTAGTTCAGTATGAAAAACGAGCCGGAAAACCTTTCGGAAATAACTAATTAATTGTCCAAATATATAAAATAAAAACAACACTTATATTTAAAAATGCGTTGACATAAATTCTACTATCCCGATGAGGGCTAAAAAAATCGAATGAGGATGGAATTTAACTAAGGGGCAGATGCATTTAAAAGCAAAAAATTGTTTTGTGAACAATGCTCACTTTCATATTGAAGGTTTCTTTGATTGCTGATTCGATTCTCAAAATGGCATTCAGAACCTATTGTTCTTTGAGGCTGACAATTCATTAAATTGTTGCGCCTACCGGGGCAACCGAGCAATTAAACTTCACGCTAAATTTAGGGCAATGTTCATTTCACAAAAATCCATTTTGTAAGCCTCATCCGCTGCGGCATCCAGGTGTGTTCTTTTTCTTTCATAATATGATTTGTATCGTTAAACGTGTATTAGTTGTAACAAGTAACTTATATTAGCCATGCATAATAGCAAGACGTAGCTAGGTTCTCGGGAAAGACTTGACAGAAGAGGCCCCGAATTGCGAGAAAAACGAAGTCGAATCTATTTAATGAAAGTACGCGATATAATATAAATTAGATTTAACCATTTAACCAGCGAAGAAATAATTATCCATTTTATGACGTCAATATGCCCATCTACGGAATCATATATTAACAATTGCTTCGAGAACATTTCTCCACAGTAGCGCTGTATCACGTGAAAACACAAGTTGCTCATATATTTGTTCTGTTCTCTTGCCAGATTTGCACCAAATAGTTAATCAATTAATGTTTTGCGAATTCATTTTCCAAATACGGTCCTTGATAGGACTTGTCATCTATGAAGTCGCCCAGTTGACTACCAAATGCATAAAAATATGGAGGAGTTGTAATCATCACTCAATCACCGAGCTGCCAGTCCTCTGTACTTTTGTTGTTGTTGTTGTTGTTGTTGTTGTTTTTTCGAAATAAACGTCTCACCGGCAATTGCACTAACAAAAAAGAATAATATTAGGCATTATTCGAAACGAAATTTGTTGTGGAGTTTTTTGACCACGGAATACTTTCAAAATATTTTTCAACAGGAATTCTTCATTAAGGGATCCCTGATTTCCGGGGCCCTAGTGCGGTGGACCAGTTGTACCAGCCTAACTACAACCTAGGAATTATGATAATGATATTGAAAACATGGTATAGAATGAAGTAGGAACATACGAAATAAGAACAAAATGATTTTTTTGCGTTCTTATGGTTTATATATTTGTTCTTAATTATTTAAAACTATCTAAACATAGTATTCTATGACGTCTCCAGTTAAACTAAACTCATCATTTAGGAGAGAGACAGTCGAAGAAAGAACACAGAGAGACAGACAGAGACAGACAGAGACAGACAGAGACAGACAGAGACAGACAGAGACAGACAGAGACAGACAGAGACAGACAGAGACAGACAGAGACAGACAGAGACAGACAGAGACAGACAGAGACAGACAGAGACAGACAGAGACAGACACAAAGACAGACTCAAGGTCAGACACAGTGATAGATATTTTGCCGTAAAGTAAACTAGTGGTGCTACAACAGTACATGCTTTTTCCCGTTATTAATAGCTTTTGTAATTTTCGAAAATTCAGAGTTCAATGAAAATGAGATATGAGCCAGTTTTAAGTGCCCTTTGACTGTCCGCTCTACTGCGTTTTTGAGACTTTTTTTAAATTGCATAATTTCAAGCAGGGACTACGCAAAAAACTACTCGTTTTTTTTCAAAAACATTGTGCGTGGACTTATTTTTTACTAATTTATTTATTGAATGAACGGGGGCAGCAACAAACCGTTATACACATATTATATAAATCTGGAATTCAATTCATTGGCATGTAAAATGAAATATCAACAGTGCATCATCGATCGAAAGATCGATGATGAACTATTGATATTTAACAGCTCAGCTATCACATGCAGCGACTCAGCTATCTCATGTTTGTATTGTGAACTTCGTTTTGTCAACACTGTTTTTGAAGGCGTTTAGGGTCGCCCTGCTGGCAGTTCATATTTAAAAATGAATTTGCTTAGCGCACAGTGGCGTTACGCCGACGGCGGCTGAGGGCAAGACACGGTGGCGGCGGCCGCAGCGTCTGCACGCGCGGCGGGGGCGGCAGCGGCGGCGGCGGCGGCGGCTCTTCGCGCAGGCCGCCCGAGCACCGCGCTCGCGCCCCGCCTTCTCTCCCCGCCGCCCCCCGCGCCCCTGCGCCTGCGCATCAGGGCGCGCACGTTTGCGGGTGAGCCCCCTTGCTTCTTCTTCTTCTTCTTCTTCTTCTTCTTCTTCTCTTCTTCTTCTTCTTCTTCTTCTTCTTCTTCTTCTTCTTCTTCCCTTTTCTTCTTTTCCTCTTTATTCTTTACTTCAATTCTTTCTTCTTTTTCTTCTTCTTCTTCTTCTCCTTCTTCTTCCTCTTTTTTTCTTCTTCTTTTTCTTCTTCTTTTCTTCTTTCTTTCTTCTTTTTCTTCTTCTTCTTCTTCTCCTCCTTCTTCCTCTTTCTTTTCTTCTTCTTTTTCTTCTTCTTCCTTTTTCTTCTTTTCCTCTTTATTCTTTACTTCAATCCTTTCTTCTTTTCTTCTTCTTCTCCTTCTTCTTCTTCTTTTCTTTTCTTCTTCTTCTTTTTTTCTTCTCTTCTTCTTTTTTCTTTTCCTCCCCTCCTTCTCTTCCTCTTCTTTTTCTTCTTTTTCTTCTTCTTCTTCTTCTAATTCTTCCTTTTTCTTCTTTTCCTCTTTATTCTTTACTTCAGTCCTATCTTCTTCTTCTTCCTTTTTCTTCTTTTCCTCTTTATTCTTTACTTCAATCCTTTCTTCTTTTTCTTCTTCTTCTTCGTCTCTTTTTTCTCTTATTTTGTCGCCTTCTTCTTCATTTTCCCTTTTTTTTTTCCTCGACCTCCTTCGTCTTCCTTTCGTCGTCGGGCTAGCTTTTCGGTTTTGCACCGCCTTCTTCCAAGTTGCTATCTGTCGGCGCCTACACCATTTACCAAGATCTCTAGCGGTACCTCCCGCTCCTCTGGAAACATTCTCATTTACAAGCACCTTCGCGTTCCCCGAACAAAACAACAAAAACAAATTGAAAAATTCTAAATATTTAAAAGTAAATTTTATCAGGTAGTACAAGATATTTAGTATTTATCATCAGAATGAAGGATATCATCAGAGTGAAGGAAGGTATTATCCTCATAAATCTATGAGGATAATTCTTAAAATTTATTTTGTGTGGTTTTGTTCCACATCATTTTGTTCCTGGAATCCACTAATTACTATTTAATCACATTTGTTTATTTTGTAGATGGGTAAGAAATGACAACTGTTTCTGTATGCCTATGTAATTGTAGGTTCGCACCTCACGGGCTAAGTTTATTATAATGTGGTTTTCAAGTGATGGCTGACAAATGTTTGAACAGAAATTGCAGTACATTGTATTACAACGCGACATTGTATTATAATTTTACGAAACCGTCACTAATGTAGGAAAGTAGAACCATTAATGTCTAAATAAAACATATTCTTCATAATTAGATTAGTTCCGTTTGTCATTAAAACCTCTGAAGTTTCGAAATTTGTTGATGTTCAACATTCTTTTTAATTTGTCGAGGATGTTCGAAACAATTCAGACGTTCGAAATAGCGGATAAGTCCAATACACCCCAAAACAACTTGTATGTACCTGATTTTCGAATCCCAGTATAGGCTTAACATTTTCTTGTGGGTAGGAAACATTTTGCGGGCGAATAGTATTACAATATAAAATAATCGTTGCTATGCGAGAAAGTACCTAGGTTCTTTCGTAGCATCACTAATTTTTGTGCTTGAAGTTTCACCGAAACGTTTCATTCTGCGTTTGTTGGTTTTATCAGAACAATTCAATGTGCTTGTTCACAGAGAAAACTTATTTGACAGTTGAATGCATACACCGTGAATTTTGAATTTCAGTCACGGAAAACTTATAACTTTCTGTCCGATATGGGATTGGCTGTAGTTTGACTGAATTCTTTCTTAGCTTTGAACTCTGAACACATTAATGAAATAGTCACTTGCTCGAACCAGAATTATAGTAATTAACACCAACGTACTTTTCAGGCAAAAGCAGAGACGGATGTGACCCAAATCCTTGTGAAGAAAAGCCCCCCAAAAATGCGTGTGGCGTAAAACCACCCTGTGGGAAGAAACCAAGAAAAGAGGAATGCAAAACTGACGAAGCCAAACACGAACCGTGCCCCTGTCCACCACCGTGCCCCTGTCCTCCACCATGTCCTTGCCCACCGCCACGTGAGTGTACAACATTTTGAAACTCCCATCTACATTGCTAATCTACGCAATTAGTAGGAAGCACACCTTTCTGTGCATTTCGTGAGAATACTCGGCTGAACAGAGGCCCCAAGAAATAGTCTTAAATTGAAGATCGTGGTTAACAAGTATGCGCCGTTCTTCTATTTTTTTCTATTTTTCGTCTTCCTATATTTTCACCCCTCTTTTTCCCTCTCACCTTCCCTCTCACCCCCCTCTGCCCTCCCTCTTTTTCACTTTCTTTTTTCTCCCTCTCCCTTTCCCCCTGCTTCTCCGTCTCCCTTTCCCTGTTTCCCTCTTTTTCCTTCTCTCTCCATTTCCCTCTCTCTTTCATTATCTCTCATTATTTCATTCTCTCTCTCTTTCTCTCTCTCTCTTTTCTTCTCTTTTTTTCTCACTTTCCCCCTTATTTTCCCTCTCTTTCCACCTCTCTCTCTCCCTCTCTCTCTCTCTCTTTCCCCTTTCTCTCTTTTTCACCTTTCTCACTTCCCACTCTTTCCTTCCCTCTCTTCTTTCTCCTCTTTCTTATCTCTTTTCTTCTATTTTCTCCCTTCCCTTTTCCTCTTTTAATAATTTGTTAATATATTAAAGATCTCTCACAGTCTTCTGTTTCCTACACAAACCTTGTCCTAATAATAACGAATACAAAAAAAAAAAGGAAAAAAAAGGAAAAAGGAATGATCCAATTTGGTACAGTCGTTCGAAAGTTTTACGCTTACACACATTTCGGCAATTCATTTTTATTTATATAGATTTATTATAAAAACGCAACTCTTGCAAGCGCCCAGTGCTGCGCGCTGTGGCGACCAGAGAATCCCGGGAGAGCCGCGTGACAGATGACAACGGGACTGGGTCAGTGTGTTGGTCCTACGTGCGAGGGAGGCGGGGAAGGGGGCGAGGCTGACTTCATTCGCGGATCCGCCCCTGAACCGAAGAGCCAGGTTGTCACAGAGGAGGATCCAGGAATTAATTTGGGGGAAGGGGGGGCAATCAGACATCGCATTAACATCTTTGATTTTTTATTAATTGTTACCTTGAGTTTACAAATGTATGAGTACCTACATTCATAATGGGAATACTGTTTTGAATGTGATGATGTCTGTGGTAATTATTTTTTAATGAATTGAGAAAAATTACAAATAATTGTTACCGGGAGTGGTAGCTCAGTGCATCAACTGATGCAACTGCGTATTTGGCGTTATTGGGTCACTGACTGGCTGACTTTGCCGGCTAGCGACCGGCGTCCTCCTCTGACCGGGAGGTCCTAGGTTCAAGTCCTGACGGCGGCAGGATTTTCGACACTAGTTTTTCAGCTAGGTCGAATTCAGTCGCTTACTGGAGGAGAATTCTCGCGGCCGGCTGCTCTGATTGGTAGTTTTCCGTGGTTTCTCCGATCAACACCAGGCGAATGCCGGAGCAGTACCCTACAAAACGGGCCACGGACCGCGAGCGATCTTTCCTTCCTCTTCCTTGTCCTATCCTCTCCTCTTGCACACACACAAACACACACTTACAGTAACATGCACTACAATACCACATAGTCCGAGAGACCGGTCGAGAGTTTAGAGCTTGTCCCGGCTGGGGCGGTGCCCCGCTGGTAGGAGAGTCCTGGTCAGGGGGAAAGCCCGCTAGCCGACGGTAGGTCGGCCCCGGATCTCACTATCCAGCGGGGGAAGATCACCGCCATCTTCGGAAAAATAAACATGCACTACACTACGGGACTAATGACCAACTCATTTGACGCGCCTGAAAACACGAAAAAATCAATCAACAAATCATTGCTGGCGGCTTATGGAGGCATTTCACCCTTGCCCCCTGAATCCACCGTATGATAGTGACGTAAATTCTCCGCATATAGCATGGATGTGCACCATCTAAGCTCCCGGAAAGGACCGTATTCATCTTTCCGGTAGGTTTTCTTCGAGCTGTAAAAACTTCAAATTAAAACAATACTACCCTCTAACACTACACAGGTTTTCCAACAAAACGAATATTCCCCATTCAACTAAGGAGTTGTCAGCGTCGCGACTTCTTGAATTTGATACGAATTTCTTTTTAATTTTGGGAGCTTCTTTACTTGACGCTCTTCAACGATATATTAAAATACTTTTCATATTGAACAGTTTCTTTAATTTTTGGATTTTCCAAAATTAATGAATGTATTTTTGAGATATACATTAGGGCAGATAAACTGTGGAACCACCTGGCGGAAGAATGTCTGGCGAACCGACCTCAGAAACCTACGCTGTCTATTTAATGCGCAGCTGGGGCAAATAATTGCGAAACGTTTTGTGGGTCAATGAATTGATTCCTGACTGAAGTAGCAACCCTCTGGCCGTCAAAACATGCAAAAGAGTTCAAGTATGCAGAATTTTAGCATCGGTTCAGCTAGTTCTTACATTGTTTGAAGGTTCTCGACCAGCCGTGTCGCCGCATTGCGATGCGTATGCCAATAATACTACCGATGCTTCGACCATCTTGCCGTGGCCATCCTCAGGGCTGGCGTGGCGTCACCCGCCGAGCCGAGAGCATACACATGTCTGGCTCTGATATTGCAAGAGGAGAAACTAAAATAACTTCGTTTTTTCTCATAGTGGATCTTTTAAAGCCAATCATTCATTAATAAAAGTACATCTGAAAAAGTACTGCTGCGGTCCCGGGTTCGATTCCCAGTCGAAGCAAACATAGTTGTAGCTTTCCTTTAAAATCGTCCCATTTTCTGTAGCTATGTGACGAAGAAACGTTCAAGAAGGCGGATCTTGGTAGTTACGGTGAAAAGAATACGTCATGTTCGCCTCATGTCGCTCTTACCCCCAAGCATGGGAATTTAACTAGGCCCGGACAAGGGGACAGCGGGAGCTGGCCGGCGAAGTCGGACTATCGACCCAATAACGCCAAAAAAAGTACTGCTATGAACATTCACAATTGTCACAATACAGATACATGCAATTTCTTAATCATGCACTACTCTACTCTCGCTGAGATGCTTGCCACTGTGATGCTTACAAGGACCGGAAGTTTCATTTTTTTCTCCTTCCCCAACTAATGACAAATACATTATGTTACTCCAAACTGGAGACACCATCAATGGCCGATGCCTCAGAAATGCCCACTTCAAGCACGTAATTTGAAAAATAAAAATTGGAGGCTTCCCACATGCTTTCGACTCCACTTTTTCTTTCATTATTTAAACGAATAAAACAAGGGTCGCTTAAAAGAATAGTGCAGGTCTCATTTTCATGGCACTCCTATTTTTTTTAAATTTTAGGAATAATGCGAGAAAGTATGTGATGTTGCAGAACCACTAGTGAAGAAAATGTCGTTCCAGATCTGACCCATTCTTTTAAACATTCCTTGTTTTATCCGTATAAAAAATTAAAGAAAACATTTGAAGCGGTTTCTGAGAAAATGTTTTTTTTTTTATAAATTGCATTAATTTCAAGTAGAAATGACGGCAATACTATAGGACTATTTTCAAGAAATTGTACATGACATTTCTTAAGGAGTTGATTTTTTAGAACATAATTTAATGCAAACATTTCTATCCTTAACATGTTTGGTTTAAAAAATTTCATATTTTGTAATTTTCGAAAATATGGAGAATGTGTCGGAAATGAGAGTGGCACTAATTTTTTACCATCTTTTAATGCACGGGGAGAAAATTTTAAAAATTAGTTTGGGAGTTGTTTTTGAGAAAAAAGAATTGTTTACAAAATTTAAACATTGCACAAATTTCACACAAAATCGCACGAAATGTACTCACATTTTCCACGAATTGTACATGAACTTATTTCAAGATCTGTCTTTAAGGTAGCTGTCAACCTCATAATGACAAAAGTCATTATTTTCAAATTTCATATTTTAAAAAAAAATATTGTGTCGCATACCCTGTTTTGTTCTTTTTTAAAAACTTCAACCCGTTTCTTGATCTGAAAAAAATATGTTATAGAATATTATAAGACCCATTTTAGGGGCAAAAATTGAGACAGTACTCTAACGTTATCACGTCAAAAATGAATCTCAAAATATTATTGTTTTTTTATATGAATTTGGCGTCAAAAGTTGTTGACAAAAATACCTTCAAATTAAACTATGTTTCCCCGTCTCTGCATTTTTTTCAGCCTGATACACGGAATAGATATTGAAAAGAAATAAAACATGGAAAACACATTTCTCGTATCTCTGCAATAGACTGCCTGAGGAGGCTGATTTTTTGCGAATTTTTGTCATTTAGTTTTCTCTTTCGTATGAGCATCGCGATTATCGATTTGGCTTGGGGACCCCTTTTCACCGGCTTATTGGGATATACCCTTTGTTTATTAAACTTTGTCCTCGGATGCATAAATAATGTTTAAGAGAATGATGCTGATACCATGTTCGTTGAAATACCTGATTTTTCGAAGATGGAAAAAGTGCAATTTTGTGGGAGCGTCTTCCTACAACTACCACATTGAAAACAGAGATTTCTTTCTTAATAAAATTTGTTCCTTAAAGACAGATATTCAAATAAGTTAAGGTTCAACTTTTCGAAAATATGAATATTTTTCGTGAATTTTTGTGCAAAATATAGCCAATTAAGAAACTTAACATTTTTTTTCTCAAAAGACCGCTTCAATTTTTTTCATTAAATTTTCTCAAAGCATGTATGAAGGAACGTTAAATAATATTGTGTTAGACTCATTTTCGGCGAACTCTCCGTATTTCTAAAATTGCAAAATCTAACATTTTTCAAAACAACAAAATTGAAAATTGCCTGAGACAAAGTATGTTTGACTGAGACAAGGTGATGTACAATTTTTTAAAGAAACGAGAAGTTTCGCGTAATATGTTTCAACGTAATGCAATTTATAAAAAAATATCAAAAGCCTCTCAATTTTTTTTCTACAGATAGAAGAAGAGACTCTTAAAAGAATGGCGCCGATCTCATTTACGTTAAACTCTCTGAATTTCCGAAAATTGCAACTTTAGAAATAATGCGAGAAAGTATGTGCCGTTGTACACCACTAGTTGTCTATTGTCTTCTTTTATTCTTCTGGGGAACAATTGGCTTATCAATACTGAATCTAGGCATCTAAATGGTGACTAACAAACTTCCATGTACTGACAACAAAGCTCAAAAGCATACTTGCCTTTCAATGTTTCACCAGCACCCATAAATGAACATTTTTCTCAAAAACCATAAATTCCATTGAACTTTCTGAATAATGCAATGTATTTAGAGAACATTTCAATGAAAATATACTGTAATATTGTATAGGTATTGTGTTTGATCATATAACACCAACCTTCATTATTTTCGTATTTCTTAATTTTGCGGATTCCTATTGTTTTAATTGAAACTATCGGAATGCCATAGGGCCTTTTCAAAAAATAAATGAATAAAAAAAGAAAAAAAATTGAATCATAGAGTTAAATTTAACAGTTATATAAATTCATATGTGTATTTTTTTTTGTTTTTTAGCCCAATGTAAACATGAAGCTCCTGCAGTTCCTTGTGAGGAAGAATCAACAAAACCATGCGGTTCAGAGAAACAGTCAAAGGCAAATGAACTAGTTCAAAAATTATCTCAAACATTCGAGAAGGGTAGGAAAGCATCCCAAGAATTCATTGCTAAGCACGGACCTCATGCAAAGGAACTCGCCATGAAGCATGGAAGTGACCTTATGAAAATGTTTCAAAATGCCTCGGTTGCAGGCCTAGCATTGCTAAGGGAAAGGGGACCTGTGATGAAAGAAACAATATTTAAAAAAGCAAGAGAATTCGAGGATACTATACTCGATAAGGCTTGTCAATATAGAGACTTGCGAAGAAAGAAGAGAAATGAACAAATATCTCGACATTCGACGAGCCAAACATTTGGGGGAAGCCAAAAACGGGCATCTAAAAATCGTGGAGAAACAAGTGATGACGAAAAGTGAATAACCGCGAAAAAGAGAACGCTGATGAATACAGCGAAATATATTATTTTCTGCCTTACGTGCCTTTTATCACTGTAATGGACGCCATAATTCTTGTACTGAATTAACTGAAAAACTTGTATTGCATTGTTTAAAATAAAATAAAGTAATCCTATTGTATTTCGTTGTTTTCATTCACTTAATATTGTTGTACCAGGTGAAAAGATTAGATTGGTAATGAGAGAATAGTAGTTTATACAATTAGTTTATAATGTTAAGCTTTATTGCATGAGTACATGTTTTGAAAACGAGCGACGTTAGGAGCGAGTTTTCAAATTTGTACGAATGCAATAAAGCAACATTATAAACGAGTAGCATACGCTATTTTTTTGTATAACAGCATTATAAATTTACAAGAGAATCAAACTTAATTTCACGAAACAACTTTCTTCTGACGTCTCGGATGTTTGACATCCAACACCCTCTGGAAATCAAATTCAAGATGGCATTGTTGACATCCGTGCGAGAAAACGGTGGTCGGCTGTTCCGTCTTCTTCTACCTCCCCACGATTCTCTCGCTACTATTGGCTGAATGTGTGATGACGTCATGTCGCGTTTAATAATGGCGATGACGTCATGTAGTGTGTCATAAAATACTGGATTATGCACGATTCGGGGTATCGAAAAGGGTCGTTTATAATGATGGTATACAAAAAAACAATATATTTGTACATAGATAATACATAAATGCAGTAAAGGGATTTTATGAAGGATGTGAAGGACTCTAGAACTCATATATATATAATATATATATATATATATATATATATATATATATATATATATATATATATATATATATATATATACCGGGAGCGGTAGCTCAGTGCCTCAACTGGTCACTGCAGCGCCTCTGACCGGGAGGTCCTAGGTTCGAGTCCTGACGGCGACGGGATTTTCGACACTAGATTTTCAGTCGCTGTCTGGAGGAGAATTCTAGCGGCCGGCTGCTCTGATCGGTAGTTTTCCGTGGTTTGTGCGATCAACACCAGGCGAATGCCGGAGCAGTACCCTAAAAAAATGGGCCACGGCCCGCTCGCGATCTTTCTTTCCTCTTCCTTGTCCTGTCATATCCTCTCCCATTACACACACACACACACACACACACACTTACACTAACATGCACTACACTACCACATATTCCGGGAGACCGGTCGGGAGCTTAGAGCTTGTCCCGGCTGAGGCGGTGCCCCGCTGGTGGGAGAGTCCTGGTTAGGGGGAAACCCCACTAGCCGACGGTAGGTCGGCGCCGGATCTCGCCATCCAACGGAGGAAGATCACCGCCATCTCCCGAGGGAAAACATGCAGTACACATACGGTACTAATGACCTAAACTGTTGGCGAGCCCGGAGTCACCAGCCAACCAATTATTAACACCAATCACCAACCAATTATTAATTTTATATTATATATATTATATGCCTAACCGCTGACGTAAATCATCTGTTACGGTGTCATCTAATCGAGAGTTAAAACGTCATCACGATGACCGCAAGAGCACGACCACATCAGCGGTGCTGCATATCAAGCGACTCTAGCGGAAAGACCGAGAATAACTCAAAAAGTCGTGCCGAATTACATCTTGCAGATACTACCCTCAGCCGCCACGTTAGGAAAACCCAAGAAGTTTTTACAGAGTTGCGTTTGAAGGATATCAGCTGTTTCAGTGTTATCCAATCGGAATGTTGGAGGTTATTATGACGTCATTATAGTGAAGTTCCCAATTGGACAAAATACAAAACAGCTGGTATCCTTCAAATGCAACTCTGTAAAAACCGCAGTATAGTATACGAATACGAATGCGAGCGGCGTGGCTTTGAGGTTCTTGGGCAAGTAGTGGCCCACGTTACGGCAAGTTTGCAAATGCTATCCTGAAATCGTTATTGATTGATGAATTGTGGTTAGACTTAATCGAAAAATCCAAGCAAAAAGTAATGGGCAAATTCAAGAAGTCTAAGAAAGGTAGAAATAAGCAAGGAAATGAGGTGAGGTTATGGGCTGAGTTCTAGACCGAAGAAAAAAACTGATTTAATTTTAATTTCTTTTCATCGGTGAACATACGTTATATATGGGGAGGAAGTGTAATCTGTGCAGGTTCTTTGAGCCCCAGTCTCTTCCACCCTTTTATTGTACACGAATGGTGAATGAAAGTACCAACAAAACTATGTTAAGAATGTTTGAAGCCTAGGCATTTTTGCTCTGATTTATAGAAAACATATTGGTAGGCTAACTACAGGTTTGATTTTTTGGTAGTGCGAACAAATTATCAACCCCAAACCCATGGCACTACTTCCACTGCAACTAGCAGAAGGAGAGCTGCATATCACTGAGCACAATTCAGCTATTTACTATTTAAAAACACCCAAGACAAACAAAGAATTGTAAATAGAGGGTTGTACTTGTTATTAAAACATAACCAGGTGTTCAGCTTTAACATGAAATAGTGTGGTATGCAATGTCTTCAATGCATGTTCTTTTTATTATAGGGTAAATGGGATGAAACACCCAGACGTAGCTATCAAGATATTGTTAGGGAAAATGAAGATTTTGAGAAATATTATAAGGTAAAATCTATATGATTAATTACTGTTCTTGTTTGTACTAATTTTTAATGCAATTGGAAAATTTTAATTGGTTTTGATAGTTTTGTAAAGAAACTCTAATTCTGATTCTCTAATCAGTAGAGAGAAAACTTAATTTTGATTCGCTGAGTGTGATTCTGGTTGCATGTAATAATTAGTGATGTATCTTGTTGGTGAATTTGTTTACTTGAACTGTTTTTAAATTTATAAATCTAAATATTAAATTAATTACTGTATAAATTGTTAGTAAGAATTCAGTTCTTTTGAATTGCCCACTTTTCAACAAGTATGTCATGATGTAATCTGCCTAATTAGCGAACTATTAGTCAATGTGAACTTGATAATGTTTTTTTTCTTTCTTTTTCTCTTAATTATTTGTTTGCACAGTTGCAGGG
This sequence comes from Teleogryllus oceanicus, assembly GCA_964035755.1. Classification (NCBI taxonomy): domain Eukaryota; kingdom Metazoa; phylum Arthropoda; class Insecta; order Orthoptera; family Gryllidae; genus Teleogryllus; species Teleogryllus oceanicus. The sequence goes on from CAXIVR010000009.1 coordinate 13,238,145, forward strand.
CATTTGCCCAGATTCTGAATGGGATACGTTCATAACTACAATAAAAGAAAATTTGCCAACAACCTTTCGAATTACTGGATCGAAAGTAGAAGCAAGAGCACTCCTAAGAGTTGTGAAAAGTGAATTTTTTAAAGATATTCTTAATCCCACCCAAAATAGCAAGCCTGCTGATGAGACAGTTGGTGAAAATGAGCTATCTCCTGATGAATTAAAATTGATTAATCTTCCATGGTAAGTGGATAATTTGTTAATATTAAATTTTGACCAATATTTCAAATTATCAGTTGTGGACATCAAAATGAAAAGTTTGTTAAATTTTTCTAGACTGATATGTTGGTGCTGTGTAATTGTTTCTTCAAAGTACTCGGTGATAAAAATATAGATCTGAAACACAACTCAAAATTTTTTACATTTACATTGTTACAAAGTAATCTAACATTTCTTTGACTTTTGTCAGTCTTAAAACGATTAAACTTCAACAGTTTAAAAATAACTGAAAGATTAAATGTAATATTTTATATTATTAATATTTTAATAAAAATAACATGGATATCATATTACATGTATTTATAAATTGATTGGAAGAACCAAAAAGTTGTGCAATGCCTCATAAACTTAAGTCAATCTAAAGGCATTTTATTTCCAACTTGAACTTGAACAAAAAATTTTTAATATATAACAATAAATTCAAAGATCATGTGTATCTTAAATTAATAATCATTATATTCCCCTACAAGATCTTCATGCCTTAGGTATTAAAACTGGCAATGTGGATTATGTGAGTTGTATTAAGTGGAGGTATCAATGGGAAAATTGTATATCCATGTTCAACAACTCCCAAGCTGTGTGAAATACTTTGGGAGAAAGAAATCGAAGAGTTGGAATATTGTCTTCAATAACAAAGACATAATTCAATGTTTGTTCCTTTTTCATTCGGTGTTGCTGAATGTAAATTAATTCAGTAAATATGTCCAGAAAGAAGATGCAACACTTGGGCCTCACAATAATATTAAAAAAATAAAAATTCTAGTTTGAAGGAAAAGAGGAACCAATTCAACAACCTATGGAAAAGCATTAATAATTTCTCCGAGACACAAAAAATTTCTTTCGAGCCTTCAAGGAAAATTAAGCAATCATAAAAGCATCTTAATTTTCGAACTGAATCTGCCTTAGGTAAATTAACTCCGGGTGCCATCAAGAATGAATGCTGTGAAATATAGGGAAACAAATATTTTGTACCATGTAATGAACAATGTTATTTGCAACTCGAAAATGTGATCCCAAACTCTTCCTCTCTTCTCATTGATTCATTCTTAATGCTAGATTTAGTTAAAGTGGATGAATTTGTAACCAATGATAAGAGTATTTAATAATTTCCTTCACTGAAGGCTGATGTCCTCATGATTTGAAGTACAAAAATTTTGATATCAATTTTAATAATATGAAAAGTCAAATGAGGAGCAAGCACACTTCCAGCCTATACAAGGTCTATTGCAAGTTGCTGTAATCCTTCTGGTGAACTCAGCAGATCATGAAAGAAGTTTCTCTTCACTGAGCTAATAAAGATGTAGTGATCCAGGACAAATTTTGAAATTTATCTTTTATCAATTTTGAGAATGAGCTTAATTGTGCAAAAAGTACTAAAATCTTTGTTAAAAAAAATATTGAACTTTGTTTAAATAAATACCTAGTTTTGTTTTTACTTTCTCGTGTGTTTCTTGTATCACATCATGGAGAAGTTCATGATTTTTTATTTATTGTTTTCAGGGGTTGTTGTTAGACCCGAAGACGACGCATGTTTCTCTATGTACATCAATGTGCTAAATCCGAATCTGAAGCCAGGATTGTGCCACCCTCAATGAAATGATCAAAAATTGTTGTATTCTTGCATCTCTGCCAAGTCTACATTGGGGAATTTGATTATTAATCAATGTTTTAAACTAATTTACTTTTAAAATATTCTGTTCTGTTCAAAATTAGAGATTGTACAGATTATTATTATTATTATTTTAATTTGTTGTATCTACAAATTGACGCAACGCGTCTCCAAGCCCCTTAAGGGGCATTGAGCGCTTTGCGCTGGGGAGTAATCCTCCATTAACTTGCATGGGAGTAATTCTCTATTACCTTTAAGTCATGTCTCGTCACGTTGAAGTCAGTTGTCAAGAAGACTGCCAGGTAGCATTTCCGCGTACACGCCTCTTGCTATGTGCTCCTGTGTCACTACCCAGCAGCCAGAATTTTATTTATTTATTTATTTATTTTACGTCAGAAAAAACAGTTAAAAACTGCGTATGACGTGCTATGGGGAAAAGTGAATTGTGTGCACATTTTCAAAATTCTGTGATCCCTACACTTACTCATATACTATTGGGAAGGAATAAGGATAGGGGTAGGGTTTAGGACACTTCACAGGGGTTGGACTAGCCCTTGTGAAGCAGCCAGACTCGTTTTGTTGGAACAAATTTCACATGAGATTTGATGGGAATCAAACCTGGACCTCAGTGGTGAAAGGCTAGTGACTTCGCTATGTGCCACGAGCAATTAGTGATGTAATTTTTGAGGACATGATAATTGAGAGCCCCTTTCAGTGTTAGGACCCTGGATAACGTACCCATCTCTTCCGTCTGCAGTGTTGCGTATGAAATTTGTACCTTTGACATTTTTCTTTGTTATTGAATGAAAGTGGTGGAATTAGTCTGTGTACTGTGAATTTGCCTTGGTAATAACGGTGAACAAATTTTATTTTAAGGTATCCAGATGGTCTTGCTTGGCAACTTAAATTAACTCGTAAAGATATTCGGCGTTCTGAAGCATATTTTCGTCTTCACAATTTCTTAATCTCAGAAACAAATTCTGGTAACATCAGTAGACAAGAAGCTGTGAGTATGATTCCTCCGCTTGTATTGGATGTGCAGTCGCATCACAAGGTAAATGCTAGTTTCAATATCTTGGATAGAGATGGTATGCGTGACAATAAATGATGAAAGAGAAGAGAGAAGTTCTTTATTTGTGACTGCTTTTTAATTTTAGGTTTTAGACATGTGTGCTGCTCCTGGCTCAAAGACTTCTCAACTTATTGAATTGTTACATGGAGACAACAATAATATCCCAAGTATTTGATAGTCAATTTTCATAAGAATCATGAGTAAATTAATTTAATCCTTTTTTGACATGTTTATTGATGCTTTACAGCTGGATATGTTATTGCTAATGATATTGACAACAAACGCTGTTATATGTTAGTTCACCAAGCAAAACGTCTTAATTCTCCGTGTATAATAATAACAAACCAAGACTCAGGAGCTATGCCTAACTTCATAACAAAATCAGGTAAGCCAATAAGGAACATACTGTTTTAGAATTACTTAAATTCTGAATATTTAAAACATTCGAAGCTTTATTGACAGGCCATAAAAATGATGCAAACGGAGAAAATATTGATAAAAAGAAAATTGATTTTGTTTCTTAAATTCGTGCTTTACATCATCGCCATTCTAGTAAGAAAAGTATTGGATTTCTTTAAAATTGATGTTCTAAGATCTGGAAAACTAGGAAAAGCTCAGAAAGTTTGTTTTCCTAATTTTGTCACCATTCTATTTTAGAAAATTAAAATAAATCTTCAAGTTTGAGAAGAATAAATAAATCACGATTTAATTAATATTTGGTTAGTGAGTTCATAAGTGTGCGCAAAAATGGAAAAGGGGGGGGATGTGAATTAAATTTTTATTTGCCAAAATCTGAAGCAAGTTCTCTTCATATTTATATATATAATTTAATATAATATAATTTTTTTTCATTACCTTTTGAAATTTTTAGATGGAAAATCCTCAATAGTCAAGTTTGACAGGATTTTATGTGATGTCCCTTGCTCTGGAGATGGAACGATGCGCAAGAATCCAGATATTTGGCTAAAATGGAATGCTGCCAATGGCAACAATCTACATAGGTATAATCAGTTCTCAGTCCATTAATTGATGCTTTTGATAGCAAAAGCAGCTTGATGGATTCCAGATGTTTTTAGTATTTTGTTCTATTTTCACACACACACACAGTGTGTGGATATTTTTCCTTTTTGTATCAGCATGCAGTGATCTAGGAGTACTTACAATGTGCTTGTGAAACATTTTACCATATTCTTTTGTAAGAAGCTTGTAACTGATGGTGTCATTGATGGAAGGAATATTTATATGAATGCACTGATCAAAACGGGCCTGAAGAAGTGGTGTTTTATTATCATATTCAATGGATTTTGATTATACTTTCCAAAACTTATGTTTTTGAAAATTGACTTACTGTTTTTTTGTTAAAATCTAAGGCACTGTGGAATGAATCTTTCAAAATGTTCATGTGCAATGTATTGAAGCTGCCAATACTTTTGGTACTTTTATCACTCGGGGCAACTTTGTCAGTTTTTGAAAAATGTTGTTCATCACTCAATCAAATTCCTACAGAGACAAGATGTTAAAGGACAGACTTCATGCATGCTTGAGGCTTATCAGTCTGGACTTAATCAGTGTTTTTGTCTGGTAGAACAAGAGTTTCTGGTAGGCACAAAAGTGTTTCGCCCTGCCCTTCATTTATATTCAAATGAACTAGTATTCTTCCAAAGCACAACAGCCAATGTGCGCCAGGGCTTTCTTCATGATCTGCCTCTTTTCTCTCAGCTTTCTCCCAGCATCCAATAACTTCCATCTTCTTCAGGTCATCCACAACATCCTGGATCCAACTTTTCTTGGGCCTACTTTGTTTTCTTATATGTATTATTTTTGTGTATGTTTTTAGACATTCTTTCTGTTCCCATTCTCTGCACATATTTAAACCCAAGAAATTCTGCAAGACGAATTCATAGTCGACACTTAAGGAATCAGAGAATCCTTAAATGATTAGTGCTTTCTGAAAATAAGTGTTCACTTATAGGCGCTTGTATTTCCTAGACGTTCCTTACGACCGCGGAATGAGTATTCTCTTAAGCGAAAGAGAAAGGTGGCAACACGGCATTGGCGGCAGCTGATTCGAAGTTCATAATAACCATGTTTACACACACACTCCTTTTGTACAAAGAGCATCCAATTTGTCAGGAGAGCAGACACTCCAATGATGAGTTGACGCGTGCAGCAAAATTAAAAATTTTGGAAACATAGCTGAAAGGATGAAGTTGCATACAATCTTAATGCAACGAGAACTTTTAATGAAGATGAAAACAGCAGTCCTCTTTATGTTATTGGGACTGTCTCAATCATCGGCACAAGTAAATCCACTATTTTGGTTTTATTAAAACGAAACCGCTTTCACAACTGTTTATCATTTCCAATGGATTGCTCCCATCTCCAATATATCTATTTGTATTTCACAGGATGTGTTGAGTATAAAACTCAAAATAGTTGGTGAAGTCATTATTCATAACACGCTTTACAAATGAATCATTTTAATTGACTACTAATAACATAAATTTAACACAAATAACTACTAATATCACAATTTATAAATATTTTGCAATATATTTCTGAGTTCTTTCAAATAATTCTGAGCTTGTTTTTATTCCATCATCAGTACATTAGAGAAACTTCAAAGGCAGCGTTTGTTAAATCATAGTTTTTTCATGTTCTCTCAGATTTTAATTTGTTAATGCATGATTATTTACAACAATACCATGTCATAATCATGTGGGCCCTTCTACCCTTCTAATCACCCGAACACTTCACTGTCTTGTGATCCATATGTGGTTCACAAGACACAACATTTGATGGTTTTTCTACATCCGTGAACCACATGTGGGTCACAGATGTTTACAATTTCTACGGCAAACATTTTCATTGAACTCCCCGTTACTGCACAGATTTTGGCATGAACTTGCTAGGTTGGTCATAAAATTTAGAAATGTACCAAGACATGCAGAAATATGTTTTTATTTTTGAGAATATTACAGTAACTTTTTTTTTTAAATGGGGAAGGTTTGGACATGGGAAGATATTTTAATACTTTGATGTATGTTTTCCGAAAAATGTATGCTGGTTTTGAATATACATGCTAACTTCTTCTCTTGTTCCCTGTTGCAACTTCACTCCTTTTTATGCAATTAAGAAAAGAAAAATGTATTATGCGGCAAGTATACAAAAGGTATATTTGTTTCTTCACTTTTTTAAATAAATTGGCTGTATATTATGGGACATTAGACTAGATTAATAGGCAAGACACAGTGTTACTAATTCAACGTAAATACAATTTATCACAGAAATAGGAGACTATCTTCAAAAGCAGGGCAACATGTAGTCCAATAAGTGAAATATTTCTTTTTTTAATTGAAATTTTAAAGTCCACTTTTTTAAAAATCAAGAATAAAGCTCTCTTATTGAAAAATCTCTTTTGTCCAGAATCCAGTGGCGTATTTTGCGGAGGGGACTTGAGATGCTTGAAATAGGTGGCCAAATTGTTTATTCAACATGTTCATTGAATCCTGTGGAAGATGAAGCTGTTATTTGTAGGATATTAAAAGAAGCAAATGGTTTGTTGTTAATGTATTTAACTGATTTTAGTAATGTATTTTCTCTCGAAACTTTCTTCTATTTGGTATGTACTGCTGATATACAGGTTCTGTTGAACTTCTTGATGTAACCTCCAAACTTCCTGGTCTTCGTTCCTGGGATGTCGCATTGGCTACCTGCTAGTAGGGATATAAAAGGTTATGAAAAATATGAAGATGTTCCGGAGCAATGGCATCAACAGATCATTCCTCAGATGTTTCCTCCTTCGAAAGAAGAAGCTGAGAAGTTACATTTGGATAAATGGTAAACAGAAATGTATTTAAAAAGTGTAGATTTTTTAATTTGTTTGAATTTTTGTTTTAAAAATATCGATTTTGTTTTCTTCATATGTGAAGAACAATTTGCTTAATATAATTCTGTTTTTAATTTATACATTTAGATTGTTGATATTTGCATCCTTGCTTATGCACAGTCAATAATTTTAATCTTTAATATAATTTCCTTGTCTCCGTGACTACATTGTTAAGTTTGGACAACTGGAGCGAGATAGAAAATTGAGTTGTTACTTATTGTTTAAGGATATGCTGCCTTTTTTTGTAATTTGATGGTATTGGAATGACATCTGGTAGTACAATTCAGAATTTTCAGCGGTGAGCAATGGGGTCATTAGAGTGAATGGGTTTTTAAGAAATATAAATTTGCAAGGGTTTATTGTCATCACATAATTTTTTATGGTTACCCCCTAGTATTGTATTATTATGTCTAAGAACTAATAAGTGTTTGCGAAAATGTAAATTATAATTACAGTGTTTTTGTTTTTGAATTGAATTTGCCTTGTTTGTACGTGGCGAGACTCAGGCCATGAGGCCTGCTCTTCCGTCTGACCACGCAAATTTCGTTACACTCCTTTTCACCAATCATGGGAGAAACAAGGTATTACTTGGGCGACGAAACAGGCGATTTGAATTTAGCTCAGAGGCGTCATTTAGGCTTGAGGATCTTTTACATGCAGTAAATGTACTAACATGGGACAGCCGGCTTTACTTCCCCTCCGAAGGAAGGTGTACGAAGGATTTTTTGCCCTTAAAAATTCACGGCTTCGATCGGGTTTGAACCCGCAAACTTGGGTATAGCACTCCGATACGCTAACCGCTACACCATCGCCGCCGCCCGTTTTTCGTCCAAATATACCTTTGGATATTTTGTGCAATGAAACCTTTGTGTCATTGCACATTCCTCATCTTCTGATGTAACTGCTGACTGCTACATTACTTATTCTAATGTGATATTGTTTACACACTTCAGTTTAATCAGTGTTATGGTTCTTTACAGTATTCGTGTTCTTCCTCATCATCAAGATACAGGAGGTTTTTTTGTTGCTGTCCTTGTTAAAAATAAACTATTGCCTTGGGAATCAGAGAAGAAGGAGGTGGAGCAAGAAAACAAGGAGCAAGAGAAAGGATCAAAAAGAGAAAACGATAAAACAAATGAGCCTCAGCGTAAAAAACGACGCATTCAGGGCTACAAAGAAGATCCTTTTATTTTCTTTGACGAAAATGAACCCCTTTGGCCTCTTATTAGGTACATTTCTTAAATTTAACTTTTACAACTAATTTGTTTCAAAATCAAAATTAGTTAATGCTGATTGAATTATTTGAGATATGTAGTTATTGCGAATATTCCCTCCACCTGTTTTTTTCATAAGGCATAAGTATTACCTGAATTTTTAAGAGGTTGAAATGGAATCCATAAGTTTAGATTCAAGGTTTTTGATGAACGAAACTTTTGCCAAGCTGTATCCCAGGTATTTTATCTGAGTCTAAATAATTTATTAATTTACAGTGGAACCCCAACTATGCTTACAAGTAATTGGATCGGTTATTTCAGAAACCTGTCAAACGTCAAAATCTAAAAAGCACTTTAACGGTGGAATATTCTTCCATAAGGATAGACACATCATTTAGTGCATATTACCTGAAAAATATTCATTTATTAGCTGCTTTAGTATTAAAAAATATTTTGAAATCAGAAAAACTGGGACGCTTTTTCTCAGTTTTCTCGAAATGAGAAATTTGGCAGGTTTCTGAAATAAACAATTCAATTGTGCTCTAATATTATTGATTAAATGCTCTAATATTATTGATTAAATTTGAATTTCTTTGGAACAGACATTATTGGTACTAGAAATGACAAAGAAAGAACAAACATGTGTTCGTACCCAGAAATAAGTCTTTGTTTGCATCGCAACTTTCCTTCTTGTGATTTTGTTTTTATCACAAAGTAAGATAATTTCACTTAAATTTGACCCTATCCCGCCGAACACTTGGGAAAGCACAATTACAGATACAGTTATCCAGTTTTGCATAATTGTTTATACAATTTTAATAATTCAGTAATAGCATAATTGTTTTTATATGTTGTGTTTTTTTTTTTTTTCTCCAAGCCCCTTGGGGGTGTTGAGCGCTTTTGCGCTGGAGAGTAATCCACCATTAATCTGTGTGTATAGGAGTAATCCTCCATTACCTATGTATAGGAGTAATCCTCTATTAACCCGTGTATGTAGGAGCAATCCAACAAGAATTAGCAGTAAGAGTTTTTCTATTGAAAAATATTTTTTGCAGGAATGTTAAAATAGTTTCTTTATTACAAATATAATATGTGAGAAAGTAAAAAATGTAGGAAATGAGAAACACTTGAAATGTGAAAAAACTCAGTAATGTATTATAGTAAGAATTATTCTTAATAACATTTAAATTTATAATAATTAAATGTAAACACCTGTTGAAAATAAGAATTTTAGGTCCCCAGAGCAAACCTTAAATAGGGTTTCTACTGAAATTAAGTTATTTAGAGGTACTGATATTATTTAGTATGAAACTGTGGTAATGCAATTTATTAAAAATTCATAATTGTAGGTCATTGCATAAAATTATTTCATGTCAGTGTTCAAATTTTAATATTTTTTGAGAATGGAAATAATCATTTTATGAGTGTTCTTAAGACTGGAAATGTATAAACAGGAAGTAAAAAAAACTGATATTTTTCTTGGGGCCTTATTATTATGCTAGAAGTATTTAAAATATATGTAATTCCCTAAACATTGTGCTTCAGTGTGTAATAATTATAAATTTCATTCTTAGAAATTTCTATGAAATTGATTCCAAACTGGATCCAACTTGTTTGTTAACGAGATGCAAAGAAGGAAAGAAGAAAAATATTTATTTTACGTCACCTGGTGTTCGAGACATTGTAATAAACAATGCTGATCGAGTGAAGGTAAGTGTATAAATTTAATATAAATTTATTAAAACAAGTATATGTATTACATGCCCTTGTACATGCTCTCAAAACACTTGGAAGGGAAAAAAACGGCTTTTATTTTTCATTTTTTAGTCTTTTCAAGAATTTTTAATTGAGGTTCTCTATAAACCATGTTTTAGTGCAAAATTCAATATTGATTGATTTGATCAATAATAATCAAAATTCTAGAAGAAGTGTAAAGAGGGGAAAAGGGGACGGGGAAGACCATGAACAAGTATTTTTGTTTTTTATTGTATGTTTTATATATTATATATTATATACGTTTTATATTATACTATGCAGATATCAAAATTTCAGCAGAACTGAAAGATATCAAAAAATACCTTTCCAACGTGCTATGAAATGTCACTGGAAGAAAGTAATTATTTTACAATTGATGTTTATTTTTGTATTTCAGTTAATAAATACTGGTGTGAAAACATTTGTGAGATGTTACAACGCCGACATGGATTGTGCATTTAGATTGGCTCAGGAGGTAACATCAAATTATTTATTATAATCCTTTCACTAGAATAAATTTTATTATGTTTGGCCAAAATAAAAATATAAAACAGTTTCTCTTCCTCGGTTTAGTCTATTTTACAGTTTTTCCACAAAATTATGTATGTAGTATGTACTTAATCACCAAATTTTGTAATTTAAATTTTCTTTTTTTATTTTTTGCCATCTTAGTAAGATTTGTTGATTTTATTGTAAAATTAAAATACATGTCATTCACAGGGTTTGCAGAGTATTATTCCATTCATTGGACCAAAGCGGCGTGTGCCCATCACAAAAGAGGATCTTGTAACATTACTCACTTGTGATAATCCAAAATTGCCTCCAGAAATTTTCCGGCTGAGCCCGATGTGTCAAGAACATCTTAATGCTATTTGTAAGTTGATCAGCAAATCTGTACTTTAGAG